>JALIGW010000005.1:11127500-11220000 GCA_023053685.1 Diadophis punctatus similis
GCTCCTCAGCTATGTTTAGGGCTGAAATGTCCTTCTGAACAGGCGCGGAAGTAAAATCGTGGAAGGGGATGCGCGTGAAACATCGCGATGCGCACTGGTAGCAAAGGTAACTGGAACCCACCCCTAGTGTGTGTGTGTGTGTGTGTGTGTGTGTGTGTGTGTGTGTGTGTGTGTGTGTGTGTGAGAGAGAGAGAGAGAGAGAGAGAGAGAGAGAGAGAGAGAGAGAGAGAGAGAGAGAGAGAGAGAGAGAGAGAGAGAGAGAGAGAGAGAGAGAGACTGCGTCAAGCTAGACTGGGAAAGTTGGCTGCAAGAGGAAGAAAAGCTGGGTAAATTGGGACTTCTGGTTGCAACTGCGGTGAGAACAGCTGGAAAATAGCAGGCTCTCCTGAGTCCTGCAAAAATCCAGCTAGTAACCGCTGCCAGGAGACCCTTCAGGGTCACAGCCATCTTGTAGGGATGGTGAAGGAAGGAGAGGAGCTTCCCTGACCATGAGGAAACCACAAATTCCTTGTTAGGTTCGAAGCAAACTCTCCCCGAATGGCAGCAGGCATAGCCACCATTGCTGGCAGTCCTGAAGCCGGGACAACCTGGAACCAAGATTGTGCAGGAGTGGTGTATGGACAGAACATTGAGATTGGGTGAGATTTTTACCAACTTTTACTTTAATGACTTGCAATAACAAGAAGAATATGAAAACTCATAAGCTTAAAATAGCGGCCAATTGAAATACGGAGGGGGAAAAAACTGGAAATGAAAAGGCGGAAAAGACCAAGAGAAGCTATAAAAATGCAGACAGTGTGGAAAAAAGCCCAAATAATTTGAAAGCAACTTTAGGGAGAAATTATTTGATTATTTGAATTTCTAAACCTCTTGGATTTATCTGATAATCAGCTGTTTTTGACAGAATGTTTACTTGGATTGGGGTATAAGAGAGCCATCTACTGGAGAAAGAGAAGTACTGCAACACTATAGCACTTAATGAAAGCTAATGCAACACTTAATGAAAGCTAATCTAACACACACAAAGTCAAATATACAAAACAGAAGCAACAAGGTGAATGGCTTGACCTTGACTCTGGTGTTAGAAGACAACTGGGAAAACTTGAGAGCATTCAATACTGGTTTTTGCTTTTTTTTACTTTTGAAGAGTTACAAAAGGAACTAATTTGCAAATAACTAAATCTTATTAAAATTGACTATTGGATTATAGATTGGAAAGATTGGAAGAATTTAGTGGATTAACCTGGACTAATTTGGACTTGGAATATTAATGTTACTTAACAGAATATTTTAAGTGGCAAAAGAAGAAAAGGTCAGAAGAAAAGAGAGAAGAAGGAAATAAAACTTTAAAATTTGGACAATTGGGAGATACATAATTGGGGAATTATAAGGCTGTAAATTATTATGAAATAAAATGTGGGATTTTGGAGGTATAACTATGGGATAGATGTAATTTGATTAAATAGAAGCTTCTTAAATATCGAGATATTGGAATAATACAAATATACATTTTATAAGCTGTAATAAATCACTATAAAATGGAACTAGAGATGTATGAAGAAATATTGTGCATGTTAAAAAATGTGTGTGAATCCTTAAGAAATGACAAAGAGACAAAGGGATTGTTCAAAGATACAGAAATGAATGTAGAAGCTACTCAACAATTGGGGGGAAAAGAGGAACACAATATTCAAGAAATAGATGAGAAACTAGAAAAAGCAGAGGAAGGGGAGAATAAAAATGAGAAGCAAGAAATTAGGAACAAAGAGGATAAGAGACTAATAAGTAGAAGACAAATACACAATATTACAATTTATAAAGGTACAGAGAGAAGAGAGAAAACCCCCTTTAAAAAACAAAAACAAAAAGAACTTTTGTGGATGGGTGTTCAAAAAATGCAGCAGAAAGAGACAAAAGGCACTCAGAAGGGAAAGCTTAGTAGACACAAAAAAATTAAAAAGAGATACAAGATTCCAAGAGATAGAGATAAAAGGTTGACCAAAAAAAATTAATAAACGATGGAATTTTAGAAAGTCTAAGAGATGCTGGATAATGAGAAAATATATTAATAAAATGGGAAAGCACCACAACCCCAATACGTTTAGGTTAGTAGATGGTAAATTTAAGATTAGAATAATTTAACTGAGGAACTAATATTAATAATGTGTTAAAAGATATTGTTAATTCAAAATATTAATGATTAGAAATGGTGGGGACTTTGAGATACACTCCCGTGATGGATTGAATATTGTTAATAATTGGTTTTATTAGTAATCCTATACATTTGGAATATTGATGTTATGGTGGAATAATGAGTGACTTTTAAAATATTGAATGATAACATTTACTAAGGGATAATAAATACAGGGGGTGAAGAAATGTTATTTATGCTTAAATGAATTAAAGGGAAAATGTAAAAGGAATATGAAATGAGACCAGTATTATTTGAAGTTGGAAGATTAGCGTTTCTGGGTTCCCTCATCCCAGAAGCAGCAACCTCGCACTCTCCCCTCTCTGGTAACCCCTTCTTCACACAGGATCGCCCAGCAGCAGAGACAGAGAGGGAGAAGGGGGCAGCGGTGGCCGCTAGCATTGAGGGGAGAGTGCCACAGAGAAATGGGAGCACACAGAAACACCGCTCCCTCCTCCCTCTCCCTCTCCGTTGCTGGGCAATCCCATGCAAAGAAGGGGGCTAGCAGAGAGGGGGAAAGTGTGAGGTTGCTGCGTCTGGAGCGAGGGCACCTGGGACACGTCTGGGTCTGGCTCACCTGGCTTCTCTTCCTCTTGCAGCCAGCTTTTTCGGGCCATTTTCAGGCCTTTTTTCAGGCTGAATTTGGCCGGAAAATGACCTGTTTTGGGGCATTCTTTGGGCTGTTTTCAGGCTGTTTTTTGGGCTGTTTTCAGGCCAATTTTGGGCCGATTTTGGCTGGAAAAACAGCAGGAAAAATGGACTGAAAACGGCCCGAAAAATGGCCTGGTTTTTGGGTGCCTTTAGGGCAGTTTTCAGGCCATTTTCAGGCCATTTTTCCAGCCAAAATTGGCCTGAAAATGGCCCAAAAAACAGCCTGAAAATGGCTTAAAATGGCTCAAAAAATGGCCAGGAGCAGGGCCAGCCAGTGGTCCAATTTTCCGGTTCTCTGAACCGTGCAGAATCGAAACAACCGGTTCAGTCGAACTGGTCCAAACCGGCAGCAGCCCACCTCTGGTAAATACATTGTTTAGCAATGCCTCATTTAGTGTCTTTCGTTGTTCTGATGAAAAAGCAACTTTATGACAATCATCACATTTAGAACCTTTGCAGGTACGTAAAGTTAAAAAAAACTGAAGTAAGACTGAGCAGTCGTTAATTCACCTAGCGCAGGGGTGTCAAACTCGCATAGTCACGCTGTCATCATGTGACGTATCGCAACTTTTTGCCCCTTCACTAAATTGGGCATGAGCGTGGCCAGCGCATGATGCATCCAGTCCATGGGCTGCAAGTTTGACAGCCCTGACCTAGCAACTGCTTTGGTTAACACCAAGCTGCTGATCCCAATTATGGTTTCTAAACAAAGACTACCTGTAGGAGAACGGATGTCTTCAAACTAGAAGAAGCAAATGTCCTAGTTTAATTAATAGGGTTTCACTCTCTTTGCACACTATATGTTTTTTTCTTTTTCTATTTCTTCCTCTCTTATAAAGAGGCATGATGATGACATTGGAGGAAGCAGCTAGAAGGTATTAGAAAAACAGCAAATGCAGAAGAAGCATGCATGTATGAGAAAGACTGATTCCTTCAATTCCCCTTGAGTCCCTGGGATATAAAAGAGGATAGGGAAAAACAAGGCAGACTTGTTTTTAGAATAGAATAGAATAGAATAGAATAGAATAGAATAGAATAGAATAGAATAGAATAGAATAGAATAGAATAGAATAGAATAACTTTATTGTCACTTTGAATGTACACTAATTGGCATACATTAAAAATGAAATTTCATTGCAAACAGCTCTTAAAGGGTCACCACCTCCAATTTTATACTACATAAGCATGACAAGATAGATAGATAGATAGATAGATAGATAGATAGATAGATAGATAGATAGATAGATAGATAGATAGATAGATAGATAGATAGATAGATAGATAGATAGATAGATAGATATAGATAAAATTATGTATATACCGACATATATTATATGACACAAAGAAACAACACAGTCTCGTTTGGATGTATATATGTTCATGGCGAGAAAAACTAATCTTGTGAGTTTACCAGATGAATGGCAAAGGGAACAAAGCTGTTACAGAATCTGGTAGTCCTGCTAGAAATAATTCTGGGAGTCACCAAGATTGACAGACACTGCCATTAAAGTAAAGTTCTAGTCTTCCTATGGACTATTTTCCTGACCTGGTCTGCCTCTTTTGGCTAACATGTAACTTTGTAGAAAATCAAAATAGAGCTTACTTACCACATTTAAGTTTTTCTCATTATATCCTCCTGTAAGGAAAATGTTTTCTAGGCAAAGGCGGTCAATCAGTGGATAGCTGCATGCATGGACCATGATGGATTTTATTCTCTCATTGGAAATGGAAAATTCTTTAGTGCCCCATATTTGCTGTAAAATAAAAATGCCCCATGAATAGAAAATAATCTTGCAATTCCAAGCACATTCCTCCTTATTCCAACATGAATTTTACCTTCCCCACATTAGCATTATCATTTGAAATCATGCTCTAGATTTCTGCCATCCAATCTTTTTCACATATATGCACAATTTTGCATTGTAAAATTTGCAAATTCTACACATTTCAAGTCAGTACACTTCTGCACTTAATGGCAACAAAATTGGAAATAACTACTTCTTAAGCAAAAAGTTTCATGTTACATTTGTTGTTTTTAATTCTGGTTGTTTTTTATTGTGTCCATTCTGTTTTAACTGTATGCTGCCCACAGTCATGTACAAGTAGTCTCCCTTTAACAACCCTGATTGAAACTGGCAATTCCGCTGCTATGTGAAGCGCTCACTAAACAGAAAATTGCTTAATTGTGACTGTACTTTCTCAATGCAAAGAGACAAGCCTACACAGTTTCCTACCTTCAAATTACTTCCAAGAAAGTTCCCTGTCCTTTGGAATACACCAGTGCCTGCTAACCATCTTGTACACATCAAAAGGAATGTGATCATGCTGGCAGCCCAAGTCTGGGAACTGCAGGCACACTATGCCAACACTTTACACTACTTTCTGGAAATACTTTCTCCAATCTGCACCATCTTTTCAAATGTTTGAATGTCTTTAAGATGTTGGTGTAACATGGCTGTGGCTCCCAACTCCATGATGCTTACACGATTGCATTGCTTTTGATGTGTAAACGGGGGAAAAAAGTTTACTCGCTTATAATCCCCTTCTCTCCAATTGCTTTACTCTATCAGAGAGGCAGGGCTGCCGAGAGGATTATTAAGTGCTGGAACAAGACTAATATGGGCCCCCTCACCTACACATGGACACATAAATCAATGATGTCATACGTCACGGGTCTCGACATGTGTGTGTATGCCTTGGTGCTCAGGCCATCCACTGGCCAGCCAGCCACAACCTTCTGCTGGGCCCTCCGTTATCCCCCGAAGTGAGCGAAAGCCGGTGCCAAGGAGCGAACGAGAGCGGGCAGGCAACAGCCAATCTCCTAACAGCTGTGCAGCTCGGGGATTAGCCTTTAAAGCATCCGCTGCAAGGGGAGCAGGAGGCGGAGGCAAAGGCCAAGCAGGGAGGGATCTGGCGTGGCAAGGGCGAAACAGCGTTCTGGCGCTGCTTCTGGAGCTGATGGATGCTGGTCTGGCTTTGGCGTGCTTTGAGGTTAGAGCTAGTCCGCTGCGTTGTCGCCAGTAGCTTCAACCTGGCTAAAGTGCCTTTCAGAGAAAGAGCGAGGCCATGGTCCAGCGTGGCCCGCTTTCCCCCTACAGGGCGACCCAGCCAACATGCCCTTACTCTCGTCGTATCAGGAAGGAGGGAGAGGAAGAAGGCTGTGAAGTTTCCAAAAGATACCCTAATTCATTCATGAGGCTGCTTGCCTCCGCCTCCTTTCGACGGAGGAGAGCCTTAAGGCAGATGGCGGGTTATAAAACTGACACTCAGCTCAAAGTGGGGATGGGAGGCTTACGAAGAAAACTGCTCCTCTGTGGGCAGACGACTAACTGGACAGCTAGGAAAGTTCCCCGACTCTTCCTTCTGCTGTGGAGGAAGGAAAAAAAAAACAGGCTTCAAGTTCTCGTGAGCAAGGCGCTCAGATGCGACTGAGATTGCAAGAAGCCCCGGCAAGCTTTACGTTGAGGCGGGCAGTTTATAGAAGGAAGGAGCATTCTCCACATGCTCTGAGAGGATTTTAAAATTTTGGTTTTGTAATTTTTTTTAAAAAAGTCCCCTTAATGAACCCCCTTTGAGCTTCATGGGTCCTGGAACAATGTACCTGCTGCACCCCCCTCTCCTCAGGCCTGCAGAGGTGGGGAAGCACAGAAAGTGGAAGCTTGGAACCAACTTCCAGTGGAGGTAATCATGGGTAAATGAATTTAAACTAGCTTGGGATAAACATGTCCATTATGCAACAAAAATTTAAAATAAAATAAAAATTAATAAAATATAAAAGTTATTACAAATAATAAATAAATAAAAAGAAAGCAAAAAATAGATACCTAAAAGGCAGACTTGATGGACTACTAGGTCCTTTTTTTGCCATCCGTTTTTCTTGTTTCTTGTTTCTCCAGTTCTGCTCATGGCATAATATTGAACCACAGTAATGTAATTTTTTGTTTGTGAAAAATTAGGTACAATGCTACTTTCAAGTGCTCAGGGGAAAAAAAATCCTTCTGAGATATTGAAGTTCTGCAGAACTTATGGAAAAGAATTCTTCCATCACATGCTTCCCAAATATTCAATGTTTTATCTATATACTACTCAAACTGTTTTGTGTGTAACCTTTAATTAGACAAAATGTTGTATCACAGGACAAAACCTTGGCAACAAATATACTGGGCTAATTTACAGAATGTCTGGCTCCGTTATTCCAGAGAGAATGAAAATTGGAAAACTTGTGACTGCTTCAGTGCTGCGTCTGCCTCAATCTTTCTGCCTGTTGCTGCAGTTATTTGATTCTCATTTTTAATATTCCATGGCAATTTACTAGCCGCTCAAGCAATCCTCCCTCCTTGCCCCATCCTGCAGGAAGGGAAGGGAAGGGAAGGGAAGATTTCTGATGCTCAGTGCCTGTTTTCCACAATGAAATCTAATGAGGAAATTGACTGGAAGTTGGATGTCGCTTCCATTCCCACTGTTTTTTTTTTGTTTTTTTTGGCAATTCATGGTCATTGTTTCTCTGTTTAGATGAGGAAATCTCTCTGAAACGATGACCCATGATCCTCATTTACAATGTTCCCTGACACCTTCCTAGAAGTCAAGGTGCAAGTTCTCCACCAATCCCTTTGGAGTTTGTGCCATACCGGTCACCCTTAACCCAATAGGTCATGGATTGTCAAGTTACTATTAATATTCAGTATTGTTTATTAATAATATGCCTGACATACAGCATGACATACATGGTTGTGAGGTGGGGGTTAAAATCAGACACTTTTAGTCACCTAGAGCTAGATATGGATAGCATAGAGGTAGAGCAAGTGAATAAATAAATAAATACTTACTTCTCTAAGTCCATCTGAAATTTTTCCTAGTACAGCGATTGTTCCAGCGATACCTTGCAGGGTGTAGGGAGGTGCAATGCTTATTAAGAGCTTCACTCTGTCAGAGAGGTAGGGCAGGAGCCCAAAAGCAATAAAACCTGCAAAAAGCAAAGAGGGTTTAAAACTTTAAGATTGCATGATTTGCTGTAACTTCTGTTTACTTTTAGTAGTGCTTCCTGAATCTTATTTTTCATTTTGAGAAATTCTTTTCCTACCGCAAATTTGTTTCACTTGGGGTGGAACAATTTCTTTAGAAATACCCAGACCGGGGTTAAAAGGTGGTGTATTTGGGAATAATCTGAGGGTTCCCCTGAATTTGTCACCCCTGATCAAGTAGGAGCAGTTGGCAGTTGTGGCTAGGAGCATCTTTGCACAACTTTGAGCTGTCTACCAGTTATGCCCATTCCTGGACCAATATGCCCTTCTCACTTATATCCTCCTGTTTGGACTATTGTAATACAAATGACATGGGACTGCCCTTGAAGAGTATCTGGAAGTTTTAGTTAGTTCAGAATTCAGCAAGTCAAAGTCTTAAGCACTTACTGCCATTTTGCTTCCACATAATATTCAAGATGTTGGTAATCACCTTCAAAGCCCTACATGGGGCCAGGCTTGGGGCCAGGCTATTTGAAGGACTGCCTCTCATCTATTACATGCACCCAACCCATCAAGACAGGAAAGCAGGCATGTTTTGGGTCCCATTTATTAGGGTTGTATATCTGGTAGGAAAACAAAAAAGGGTCTTTTGGGTGGTGGCCCCTTCTTTATGGAATATCACTCCCTTTTGCTTTTCCAAAAGGCTCTAAAAGCATGGCTTTGTCAGTGGGCCTGGGAACCACAGATGGACATGGAGCCAATCAAGAGGCTGATTTGATTGTGTTGTCCCAAAGGTGCTTTTTCAAGAGGCAACTGGACTTTTTGGTTTTTCTTTGAAGACATTTCACTTCTCATCCAAGAAGCTTCTTCAGCTCTGACTGGATGGTGGGGAATGGAAGGATTTATACTCCTTGAAGACAGCTGGTCATTTGCATTCTTTTAGAGAGTCATTGAGGCCACCTGGAGGTTTATCTGTGTCGTCAAGGTCACCTGAGTAGTGCAAATCAGTGTGGAACCTTCTTGGCTGCAGCCTTCCATTCCCCACCATTCAGGCAGAGATGAAGAAGCTTCTTCACACACACACACACACACACACACACACACACACACACACACACACACACACACACACACAAGCTGAGCTTGTCTATCAGAAAGGTCGGCAGTTCGGCGGTTCGAATCCCTAGCGTTGCGTAAGGGAATGAGCTCCCATTACTTGTCCCAGCTTCTGCCAACCTAGCAGTTCGAAAGCATGTAAAAATGCAAGTAGAAAAATAGGGACTACCTTTGGTGGGAAGGTAACAGTGTTCTGTGCACATTCAGCGTTTAGTCATGCCAGCCACATGACCATGGAGATGAGCACTGGCCCCTAGGGTCAGGAACGACTAGCACATATGTGCGAGGGGAACCTTTACCTTATCTCTATCTCTAGCTGTGTGTGTGTGTGTGTGTGTGTGTGTGTGTGTGTGTGTGTGTGTGTGTGTGTGTGTGTATAATTTTTGCAGTTTGATATGAATGCTATTCAATCAATAAACAGAATATGTTTAGTATTTACAAATAGTTTACTTCTAGTAGTAGCAAAGTTCAGTAGGAAGTCCAAGTCATACACAGTTAATTCAGTCAATGCAAAGTTTCTTCTTCTTGCCTATCTTTGTTTAACTAACAAACAAAGGTTACAGCTAACATTCAATTCTTCACTATCACAGATAGTTAGTCTTTACATAGCAACTCTTCAAGTAATTCTACACAGACACTAAGTCAATTATTCAACAGTGAAGTAGCAGAGAGATTCAGCAGTCCAGAACACACGGAACACAATCACTATCAAACACAGAGTCAATCACATCATACTGAGCATGCTCTCTTGCTGTCTTATATAGTAATCAGCCTACAATGTTCTTAAAGCAATATACACATAACATTGATTTGTGGCTTGTTCATATATTAGCAATCCAATCGTTTGAACAGAGTTCTAACATATATATATATATATATATATATATATATATATATATATATATATATATATATATATATATATATATATATATATATATGTGTGTGTGTGTGTGTGTGTGTGTGTGTGTGTGTGTGTGTGTGTGTGTGTGTGTGTGTGTGTGTGTGTGTGTGTGTATTTATGTATGTATGTATGTATGTATGTATGTATGTATGTATGTATGTATGTATGTATAGAGAGGGAGAGGGAGAGGGAGAGGGAGGGAGGGAGGGAGAGAGGAGACAAATACTCTGAATGGTGAAAGACTTGTCAGCAAGTTTATAATATTGCAAATTACAAATCTCAAAAGGAAATATTTTTATTTAGGTAAAATAGAGAAAAACTGTTTTCTTATAAAAGGATGCTGGGACTATATTCTTGATTTACCTATTGTTGCTCCTTGAGAATGGCCAACATAATATAAACTGTCTTGTTCTGTTTTCTGTAGGATGAAATTTATTGTTGCTGGTATATCATAAATTGCCATTTCATGAAAACTGAAAAACAACAATACATTAAAAAAAACACCATTAACAATAAAATTTACCCCGGAACTCTTATTACTTGGAATATTTAAAAACCAATACAGTAAAAACATTAAATACCTGATTCTACATATTGCAACAGCTGCAAGACTTGTGTATGCACAGTGTTGGAAAAACCCTAACTCACCCACTGAAAGTTTAACAATTACGAAAATCTATGACTGCGCAGAAATGAATAAATTAACTATAGAATTAAAAGGACAAAAAGACTCAGACTATTATGACGTATGGGGAAATTGGTATCAATGGATTGACGATAGAAAACAAAAAAGGGAAAATGAAATAAGGAGGTAAAACATTGTAAATATTGTAAATATTGTATTGTATTAATATGAAATCAATGTAAATAAGAAGTTGTAGAATTGCTTAAAGATTTATTGTGATTTTTAAAGTTTGAAAAATCAATAAAGATAGTTATTTTTTAAAAAACACCATACCTCTAATTTTATTTGCTTATATTACACCTCTGGATATTAAGATTGAAGCACTTGATTAGGTCTACTGACCATGGCGTCAACAAAATGTTAAATCCCAATTACCCCACAGAGATTGTAGTTTTCCTCATTAAAAAAAAATAGTAGACAGTCGATATGTTCAGGAAAATGTATTCCTGGTATTGGTGATGGTGGTTTATACTGAGGTATTTTAAAAAATGGAAATTGCAACTTGTACACACACACACACACACACACACACACACACACACACACACACACACACACACAGAGTGGTTGTAGGCCCTTAAGGGTTTTATATTATCATATGATGTCACATCATATCATTATATTAATCAAATTTGTATAGCCGCCTATCACACAAGTGATTCTTGGTGGTGTACAACAAAGAAAGGAACAACAAATATAAAATAAAGTTTAAAAAAACCTATAAAAATCCATATTAAGAATAAATATAGGTAGTCCTTAACCTACGACCATAATGGAGCTTGCTCTTTATGGTGACAAATAGTGACAACCGTTAAATGAGGCAGGCTTGTTTAACGACTTCACCCCCTTCTTTTCCTGATGTTACTGTTATATGAACATGCAGGTTATTAAGATAACTTGGGGGACCTCATGGGTGGTGGAGGCTGTTAGATAAGAATTACTCTCATCAGAGGCGAAATAGATCTTTTCCCTGGAACTCTGACATTATAAAAAGGAAACCGCAGTTTAAAATACTAGAGTAGAAAATATTTATTTCGGTACAAAAACAAATAAATCACATCTTGGCTATAAAGCAGGTCTTGCTCCTTACAGAAGCTGAAGAAAAAGGAAGGATCAAAGAAAGGAATGTACACATGCGTACTAGGAACATATTAATCACGTGCTCAGGAATAAACCATTATATTTGATAGGGATGCATCCCCCTGAATATACATGTAACAGGCAATATAAAATCACTGCCTGACAGAGGCCTTGGAAGATCTGCCACACAGCTGAGTCCATAAAGGAGGAAGACAAGCAACAACAACAATAATAAGCTTTGCAAAGTCAAAAAAGAGCCCAGCAAGGGGAAAGAGCCCAGCTAGATTAGGATCTAGTGCTGCATTGCAGTGCCAGAGAGGCTTCTAAACAAACCTCTGTACCTGGCCAATGTAACCTCACTTGTAGGCTGGACATCCAACCTGATCAACTGACCATCAGGAGACTGCCAACCACTCCTGGCTCTTGCTAGGCTTTGGGAAAGTTAGCCACCTGAATGCAAAGGTTGCAGCTTCAGGACATGCTTCCCAAAATCTTTTCTTTGCTTCAAAGATTCACGACATAAAAATCAGAAAGCTTACCTGATTGCTTTATTAAAAAATGAATGTTCCTTCTGCACATCCTTGTTTCTTATGTCCCCCATTGCACATTGTTCAGGGACACATCATTTGACATTAAGTCTACTTCTTTTTGGTACTATGTGACTCATTTTGGACGGAAATTAGAAGATTATTTTAGTTGTGTAATAATGTCATAAAATGGCCCTGTACAAGAAATCTGTGAAATAAAAATGTTCCATATCCCACACATCTTGATTATCAAAGAATTTTAGCCTAGGCATAATTTGATATTCAAATGCTTTAGTAACCCATGATAAATGATAATATTTTAAACATATTGAAATTAACGTATATTCCCCCCTACCTTCTACAGTATATCCAAAATTCATATTTTTGCCAAGAAAACCAAAAGGTTTTTAAGGAATAAAACTAGAATGGAATATACAGTATATATATGCCTCACCAGTTCACATATTTCAAAATTGTTACTGATATGACTTATTTTCCATTTTTATATATTTTTACTTTCTGGCATTGCTTTTTGAATAAATATTTATTGTATCCATTTTAAACTTGGTTTATATAATATGCAAATATTTATTCATTAATTTACATAAATCCCTATAAGCTCCTTCCCTAACAAATTGGTAGACTTTCACTAAATATTTTCACTATCAATTATCCTTGGAATTTACCTGAATTCCCAGAATCCTTGCTGGTCAATTGAAAACTCCTTGTGCCTTCTAGACCAAGTGGTCCCTCTAACATTTATTATCCAGACATCATAGCCAGCATCTGCTAGGAAAAATCCCAGGCTGTTGCTAGGAAGATTTGCAATCCAACATCTCCCTTCCCACAGAAAACCATGTACCAATAAAACGATTGGTCTAGGCCCTGCAAAAGAACCAAGAACACATGATTATCTGTATGTTATCTGTAAGTACAATTGTCCTCCAGTATTATTTGAGGAAATGCACTCTGTTTTATTTAATCACCTTTCAGCATCATATTTACATTAGGGTTGTGCAGAGACCTGGATCCAAAGGGCAAAATATAACTGGGACAATGTGACATTTGTAGGGGACATTCTAAACCAAATATTTATTTTCCTAGGAAAGGAAAAAAAATCCACAGGAACCCAGGAAAAGATGCAGCTGCTCTAAGATAACTGGCAATCACAGTTTGCCATTCAAATCCAGATGTTTGAAGAACTTTAATTGTGCTCAAGTTTCACTCAACCTTCTATCCTTCTGAGGCAGAGGTGGGTTCCTCCCGGTTTGCACCGGTTCGCCCAAACTAGTAGCAAACCGCTGATGATGTCACGATAACATCACGGAACCGGTGATGGTTCGTGGGCACCGCCATCTCTTTTTTTTGGATTTTTTAAAAAAAAAATTCTGTTTTTTTTCTCTTCTGCGCATGTGCAGAAGCCAAGGTTCTGGCACTGCGCATGCATCGCCATCTGGTTTTTGGCTTCTTTTTTTAAAAAAATTGGATTTTTGGGCACTGTGCATGCATGTGCAAAGTGCGCGCGTGTCCATGTGGCGCACCCACGTGGCGCGGGAGGAAGCAAACTGGCAGCAAGGTAAGTTAGAACCCACCCCTGTTCTGAGGTCGGTAAAGAGGGCTTAGAGAGGGCTGAAAAGCACAATGAACGGTATAAAAGTCTAAGTGCTATTGCTATAAAACTAACATTGACATTCCTTTAACAATATTTGTAAACTGCCAGAAAGAACAATAACAGTTGAGCATATTAAAAATATAATACTGTTAAAATAGGAGGATTGAAAGACCTATAAAATAATTGTGTAATTACCTAAAATCACTCTAGGAATCAAAGTCACTGGTAGCCTGTGCAACAACCTTATCATCAGTGTCAATGTACAGTGGCAGCCTAGCTATCTAATTCTGTACCAGCTACATCTTCCAAGCTGTGTTCAAAGGCAACACAACGAATGGCATTGTGACAATGTTATAACCGCCACACAGTTGCTGATTTCCATGATCACCTGAATACCTATGTATGTAATATGTATGCAATTCAAATGTTGGAAAAGTAATATTACAGACCTACCTTTATTCTGTGTTTGTCCATGAGGAATCCTGTTTAACTGAAGGTAATAGCCATCTTCAGTCAGAACTTCATATTCTTCACTGGGATACCCCCAATACTGGATGATTTCAGGCTGCAAATAAAATAATAAATTCATGTTCAATATCTAAGGCCATGATGGTGAACCTATGGCACGCATGCCACAGGTGGCATACAGAGCCCTCTCTGCAGGCACAAGAGCCATTGCCCAGCTAAGCTCCACCACGGATGTACACCCGCACCCGCCTCCTGTCGGCCAGCTGATTTTCAGGTATCCTGCTGTACATGCGTGGAGGGTGGGGTCCTGTGGAAGATGTGTGCGCATGTGTGTGGGGGTTGGGGGTAATGCACGCATGTGCAGGGGGAGGAGGAGCATGGGATGTATGAGATGCCCCTCCCCACAGCCCATTTTTGGTCCCAAGAGACTGCAGGTAGGCCTCCTAAACCCATAATGGGGTGGGGGGGTGGCACCCCCCCATGTAGCCCATTTTTGGTCCTGGGGGGCTGCAGGGAGGCCTGCTAGGCCAAAAATGGGTGAGGGGTGCAGTGCTCCTCCAGGCGGCCCATTTTTGGTCCCAGGAGGCTGCAGGAAGGCCTGCTAGGCTCAAAATGGGGCAGGGGTCACGTGCGTATGGGTGGGGATTGGGGGAGCATGGGGAGTCATGTGTGCATGTGCAGGGGGCAGGAGTGTGTGGCGTCGCACTCGCATGCTCTGGGGCGGGGTGCACAGATGGTGGTGCTGAGTGCAGATTGCATTATGTGTGCCGGCGCGCTCACTTTCAGCACCTGACAAGAAAAAGTTTAGCCATTACTGATCTAAGATGTATTCTGACATTTACTAGATTGAATAGATTTCTGATTCGTATACCTTTATGGCTTTATCTTCAGATTTAGTGAGTTAGCAGTTCTGGAAAAATTACTTCCGGTGGAACATGTAGGAAGTATACAGAACAGTTGCTGTAAAAGCTATGCTTGCTATGCATGTTAGATCCTTCAAACACAGATTGATTATAGCACAGCTCAAATGGCTGGCATTTGGTGGGTGTAATACCTGATCTGTTATTAATTTGCTAATGGTTTAAGGCCCACTGCCAAAATTAGTATGATGAGCCACTGCTCAGGAATGAGTCATCCTGAGAAAGGTCTCAGGGTAGAATGGGTGCTTTCCTCAATGTGTTACTACTAGGATAGCTCTGCATCTTGTAATTGATGGAGGACAAAGAGAAGAAGTCAATCTACTTGTTACATGTAAACAACTTACAATTGTCATGAATCCTTCAGGATTCAAATGAGTTCTGCTGAAACATTCTTCTGAATTTGTAGTCTGCTGGATTAAGCATGCCATTACCAGAAATAGCCACATCCTACCTGTATGTAAAATAGTTATAAATTGAATGTCTCAAAATCTTTTTAGATAGGCATAGAATATATTCCCCAAATAGCTTTCTTAATAGCTAAAACTGTAGGGGATGACCAGGCTGAGCCCAAGGGAGGGGTCAAACACATCATCACTCATGAGTCCCTTTTCACCCACAAGAGACCTAAGTTCAGCCCACCTTGAATTCCTTTCTATTCTTAACTCCCGCTAATTTCCCTTGACTGTGAGTAGTTCAGATTCTTGTAGAGAGCTTAAGCTTACACTCAATCTTTATACACATCTGAACTGCCTGGATCTCCTGATTTTCTTGGTGCTTGACAAAAACAATTTGGGCACATTTATTATTTCTAGATTTATGCTTTTCAGATGAATTGGTCTACAATTTTCACTAGACCAAGAATCATTAAAATATTTTTTAAAATATTTACAGGTACTTAAGAAAAGATTATTCAAATATATTGACATGATGTCAAAGATAACTTCAAATTTTCATTATATCAGAATATGGAAATCATAACACACATACATTGGATTTTGGAGAAACAGGGAAAGGTGTTTGACTGTCCTGTTCAATGGAAGTAATGGATAGTTATCATTCTGAAATCTAGCCCTTTAAATGACTTAAACTCTATAATCCCCAGGCAGAATTATTAATCAGCCCTGTCCTTTTAGGAACAATAATTTAAATTCAGTTGTAAAAGCCAATCTCTTACCCGTTCGTTTATTGTCCAGGAGATCTTGAGGACTGAACAGATCCTGCATAAAGTTTAACCGAATGTAGTAAACATAGTGAATTGTGCAATGTATGCAGTTATAAATGATGATGTAAGAGCTGAGCTGAATAAATTTGCTTAGAGATTTTGAATGTCCTCAGGTAAATCTACACCTCGTTTAACTTATTAAATTATGCAGGCTGACCCAAGAAAACAAAAATAGGATCCAGGAAAACAAAAACTAATGAGGAATGCTCATTATCGATGGGAAGAAAAAAATCTGGAAATGCTCTGATAAGAAATCCTGGATGATGCCTCTTTATGGGATTCAAAAAGTGTTGTACCTCATGATTCTTGACAAATGTATCTTTTCTTTTATGTACACTGAGAGCATATGCACCAAATACAGATTCCTTGTGTGTCCAATCTCACTTGGCCAATAAAGAATTCTATTCTATTCTATTCTATTCTATTCTATTCTATTCTATTCTATTCTATTCTATTCTATTCTATTCTATTCTATTCTATTCTATTAGACCTCCAAGGTCCCTTCCAACTCTGTTATTCTGATATTTTCAGTCATCTGGCTCATGATTGTCCCACAGGCAGGGGTGGGTTCCTACCGGTGCGGTCCAATGCATAGCTCCGGTAGGGACCTGCCAATAACCCAATTTGCGCGCGATTGCTCCGGTACCTTCTCCACCAGGCAGTTGCGTGCGTTGCCATCTCTTTTTTCCAAATTTTTGGTCGATTTTGCTTCTGAGCATGCGCGGAAGCAAAATCACGTCGAAATCTCACGAGGGGATGCACGCGCGTGAGAGATTTCAGCGAGATTTTGCTTCTGTGCATGCACAGAAGCAAAATCATGCCAAAATCTCATGCGCGCGCACATCCCCTTGTGAGATTTTGGTGAGATTTTGCTTCCACGCATGCGCAGAAGCAAAATTGCACAAGGGGGCACATACACATAGTGTGCGTGCGTGCACAAAGCATGAAGAAACGCGGAGCAGCGCACCAGTCTCGGTAAGTGAGCAACTCACCCCTGCCCACAGGTGCTTTTTCCAAAACACAACTGGACTTCAATTGCTTTTTGGAAAAAGCACCTTTGGGAAACAATTAGGCATTTATGGAAAATAAGTCATTCTGATAGATGATTGTCTTTCCTACAAGCATATTCCTACATTGGATTCCTACATAAATCCAAGAGACCTAAATGGGGAGCAGCAAATCCCGTATAAGATCATTTAAAAATGCCAGCTGACATTCACTCAGAGACAAAAGGAGGGAACAGGTGTGCAAAGAACTGTAACTCCACCTCCACCCCTAGCAAGGTGTGGTCAATGAAAGCAATGCTAATTTGCTGCTGGAGCCATTAGCATTTTAGAGGGGAGAACCACTTTCCAGAAATTACATAGAGCAGTATATTTTTTTAATATAAAACGTAATTTAATTTAACCCTTTTAATTTAACATGTATTAACTTGTTCTTAAGTGGATATAACACTGATAAATCCGACAAAGTAAGATTGTAATCTTGAAATGACTATTTTGGAAATCATCAAGGATCAGTTTTAAGGCAATTTGGAATTGTGTCCTGGTCTTCAAACCAGAGAACCCTCATTTTATGCCAGCTATCTAATATCTTGTACTTATACAACTTCTGGTGAAGTTCAATTGCTTGTTTTCAATATTGTTGAAAGGGAGATTCAACAACACAGAGCAAGAATTCAGGAGCTTACATGTCCCTACCAGCTACCAGACATTGAAAGATCCCAATGTGTTATTATGTTCCCCTGTCTAGTTCAGTTGGTGTTCTATCTAATAGGTCACTTGCTGCTAAAGGGGCCCACAGTTCTTCTCACAGATGAGAAGAACCCATTTATCTTTTTGGCACCCAGCATGCCATCACCTCTGGAAAGGTAGCTATGCTCTCCACTGTTAGTAGTGCTATATGAAGATATGGCAATTTGGGATCCTCACAATCCCAACTATACACAGCATGGAAAAGCCAATCCAGTGTTTATTGCATGTGTGAATGTTTATCTCTCTTAGTCTTTGAATGTTTTATATTGTGTATACTCATTTTAGATATAGGTATTCATTGTGTGAGGCTTGTCTGTGATGGTGGTAAACTTTAGTAGACTAACTGGCTGTATGTTGACTTTTAGGTTTTTAGCAATGCTGTATTGTGGCAAAATTCATTTTTTTAATGTAAAGTTCTTACCTGCTGCTACTGTCACATCCTCGTTGTACTGCTTCTACCCAGAAACATGGTAAATTAGTGAACTAATGGGGAGTAGGCAACTGGTCAGATCCATTTCTGGATGGAGTAAATTCAAGAAATGAGCAAACTCCCATTGCTTGTGTGGCATTTCACCTTTTTCGTAATGTTTGAAGAAGGCTAAAGAGTTGGAATTAAAAATAGGAAACAAAAAAATATGATGCTATGGATAGGAGTGTATGACATGCATGAGTGGTTAGGTCTATGCTGCCAAATATCAAAGAGTATTTAGTTAAAATTTCTAGAATAAATAAATAAAATATATGTTGAAATCATAATTTGGCAGCCTATCTATCAGTTGCACATAAACAAGAGCATGGCCTAAGCTATAATGTAATATAAATCCTTAAATTGTGATGGCCTATAATTATTAGGTAGTAAAATACAACAGGATAATAACATCAAAAGATTTGGTGCATTAACTGTATAAAATGACTATAATGGATTATTCATCAAGTTTCAACGAATCTTCAGTGCTGCTGGGTAGAATCTAGCTAGCTACACTGTGGCTACAATCCATTTGTCTTTAACCAACCATTGAGGGTAAACAGTGTCAGAATGGTCAGGATACCGAACTTCCGATGGCACCGCGAGCCTCGTTGACGCTCTTTATGAGCGTCTGATCCCAGGCTCTGTTAAAGCCTCCAGATTAGCCACATCAGCTGTCTGGCGGCTTGGAAACTCCCTCCCCGGGCAAAGGGAAGGGAGAAGAGCAGATGGGCTGAGGTAGAGCCCCCCAAGTACCCCAGAAGAAGTTCTGGGGTGCGAAGGGTGAGGGCTCCCTAGAAGCCTGTCAACAGCTCCGGACCTGGAATGCCTCCACTTTTTTTTAGCGGAGCAAGAAGCCGCGACCATCTCTGCTAGCAACAAATGGATTTTAACACTTTAAACAATGTAGCAGACAGAACATACCAGGAGAATTCAACTGCAAGTATTCTAACTTAACTCCGGTGTTTTTTGTATTTTTTGGAAGTAACAAAGTAGCTAATATGCAAAAAGATGGCGCTTGGAATTTGAAAGGGCATGGAAAAGTGAAAGCTATTGAAAGCTAGTGAGAGTTCTGTTTGCTAATCGCTTACGCTTGTAAGAAACCTTTTTATTTTTTACTTTTTACTTGGATGAACTTTGTTTTTTGGCTTTTTAATAATATACAAAAATATATAAAAATTAATACAAACTGAAGATGGCTTTAAAACTGGCAAAGACTGTTCCTTTTAAAGGAATAGGAAGAGTTGAAAGTTTCCCCACTCATATTGTTAATCTGCAAGATTTTGCCCCTCCAACACAGACTTTAACGCTTGAAAAGTGGCAGCAAGCCATGAAAGATATGCAGAAAGAAATTGCTTCTGTGGTAAATTAAAAAATTAAAGAAATTAATGGAAAAATTACTGAAATTAATGAAAAAATACAAGCTGTCTCAGAGGAGTTTTCATCTCAGATTCAACAAACTAGAGATGATGTGGTATCTGTATTTAAAGCTGTGGCAGTCAATATGGAATTATTGGAAAAAGATGTGGCTGAAATTAAACAAACTACTGTGACTTTGGGTGAAAAAGTAGTTGAGATTCAGAACAAAATTGAAGGAACTGAGGCAGATTTAACGATGATCCAGTATAATGATATGGAATTTGCTTTAAGATTAAGAGGGGTAAAAGAAAATAAACAAGAGAATTTAAAAGAAAAGATTTTGGAAGCATTTGTGCAGATCTTGGGGGGAACAAAAGCGGAATTGGGCTGGCAGATTGAAAAAATATACCGTGTTAATTCCTAGTTTGCCAGACAGAAACATTTGCCAAGAGACATTGTAATATATTTTACTACAAGGACATTGCGAAACCGAATCAACATGGGGTGGGGGTCCGCCCCCCCAATGGCCCGCTTTTGGTCCCAGGAAGCTGCAGGGAGGCATGCTAGGCCCAAAATGGGATGAGGGAGTGCAGCGTGCCTCTACGTGGCCTATTTATGATCCCAGGAGGCTGCAGGGAGACCTTCTGGGCTCAAAATGGGGCAAGGGAGGTCATGCGTGTATGCGCGGGGGGCGAGGGAGCATGGGTGGTCACGTGTGCATACGGGGGGTGGGGTGGGTGCCGGGGGTCATGTGTGCATACGCTGGTGGTGGGGTGCATGGGGGGGTGTCTCGCATGCTGATTGCATTGTGGGTGCCAGCACGCACGCACACGCTGTTGCACACGTGCGCTTTCGGCACCCAACGAGAAAAAGGTTAGCCATTACTGATATAGTGTATATAAGACCAAGAACACATCTATATCTATTTGCTTTTGGAGATATATGCATTTCATCTGAGTTCTCAAAGGAGAACTCATTATGCCAGTTTTAGATTGTCACCCAAAATAAAAATAATAATAATAATAACCAAAGTAAGGCACATATTTGTCCTACCTGTCATGCAGTCACTATATCCCTAGCAGGCTGGAAGAAGTCACATATGTAGAACCCAATTTCCTGCTTATATTTCAAGGCCATCATCATGAATGGCGCATAATTATATACAGTTGAGAGCTGGATGGTGGTTATTACCTTTTAGGTCTGGTGCAACATCAGGGCCTTTTCAGCAGCATTTAAAGTCAACAGGACAGGTAAGCACAGGTAAGCAAAGTCTCTTCCTTAATTTAATCTTTTAAACAAAGATGGTAGTCAAGTGGTCTTGCAATAAAACTTCAACATACTCTTCTATTAACAGCTAGATCTTGTATGATACAATAATTTTAAACTTCCTTTAAAAATATCTGAACATTTATTTCAAACAATGGCACTTGGGGCTCATTATTTCATACCATATTCTAAGCAACACTATTATAGTAGAAGTGCTTTAACACAAATACAAAGAATGCTGAGAACCAGACTTGGGATGCAAATATTAACACAAGTATAATAGAATCTTCTTTCATTTGTCATCCAAAGCTTTGCTACTCTCTTCCAACAGTTCTGGAAGAATACACATGGATTCGTAATATTTGTAATATTGTTAGTTTTGCTTTCTCCATCATCATAGTTATTATCATTGTCATTATAACAGTTATTTATTTATTTATTTATTTATGGTTTCTTATATGCCGCCCCACTCCCGAGGGACTCAGGGCGGCTTATTTATTCTTAGTTATTCTTGTTATTAGTTCAAATTTTATGAAGTCATTTCCAAATTTTCTTTTTTTTTAATTAAAAAAATAACCAAATGAAATTCACACCTACCCATATTTCCTTTTAAAATGTTTCAGTGTATTTTCTCATTATTTTCTCAGAAATGAGTACTTTCTCAGATAAGGAATGGGGTCCCTTAAACTGGCTTGCTTAACTCTATCTTTCATTTCCCAGATGCAAAATCAGATTAGTCACATTTCTTCAACCATGTACTAATTCAGCAAACAGTTGAATAAGAATGTTTAATGTGCTTAACAGAATAACAAAGTTGGAAGGGACCTTGCAGGTCTTCCACTGGTTAATTGTTCTCAGTGATAAGAAATTTCTCCTTAGTTCTAGACTGCTTCTTTCCTTGATAAGTTTCCATCCATTGTTTCTTATCTTGCCTTCTGGTGCTTTGGAAAATTGGTCGATCCCCTCTTCTTTTGGCAGCCCCTCAAATATTAGAACACTGTTATCATGCCATTCCCAGTCGTTCTTTTCACTAGACTAGACATACCTAATTCTTGCAACTATTCTTCATAGGTTTTAGGCTCCAGCCCTCTAATCATCTTAGTTGTTCTTTTCTCTTGCAATATATACATTTTGAATGTTCTTTTCCTAATATATTATATTCTTTTGGGCAAATAGTTTTTTCCTTGTTATGTCAGTTTTTGGGTGTTTTGTTCTCTCTCTCTCTCTCTCTCTCTCTCTCTCTCTCTCACACACACACACACACACACACACACACACACACACACACACACACACACACACACACTTCTGTGGATGTTTTGGAGTTTCAAGTTACGCCCCATCGTAACTTGATGTAATATATTAAATGTAATATATTCTATACATCTCTAAATTCCAGCTAATTTGTACATTTTAACAGGGTAAATTTGTCTCCTGGCAGTTTTAATACATTGCACAAAATAAACATTTTCTACATAATAAATTTAGCCAATGTAATATTATTACAAAAACTTTGGATATCTAATTTTGATATGATAATTTTAGAAAGTGCTGAAGATTTTAAAACATGGGGGAAATTCAATTCTTTAGGACATTTACTAATATTTTGCAGATCGTTTAACCCAGGGACATAATGTGGTTGTTGCTGGCAATAACATATTTACTCCAACAAACTGTCACTTCAGAACAATTCAGAAGTGGAAGACATCTGAATCCTCAGATTCAGTCATTTATGACTATTGTAAGTTATTTACTGTATTTGGATTTGCTTGGAAACAACAGAATGCATTATTTGCTAAAACAAATGTTTTTGCACTGGAATTGCCTTGCATGCTTATATTATCTCAAATGAATTGATTACTAATATCTTGGTCTCTGATCGCCTCAATCCTCTGAGACCTTAGCTATGTGGTTAATATATGAAAAAAAGGAGAACCCCATACTCATGCCCACCAATTATAGTTAGACTTAATCAGCTTGGAAATAATACAATTGCTACTGAAATCCTATGGTTTTTCTTGCTTTTATACAGTCACTAAACAATATTATTTCTATTATCTCTTTCTTTCTTCCTGTAGCCACAAATCATCCAATATTGGGGGTACCCCGATGAAGAATATGAAGTGCTGACAAAAGATGGTTATTACCTAAAGGCAAACAGAATTCCTTATGGAATTCACTGTCCTGAAAAAATAGGTATGGCTGGAATATGTTTTTTTTTATGAAGGTATGTGTCAGGCAGTGATTTTATATTGCCTGTTACATGTATATGCAGGGAGATGCATCCCTATCAAATATAATGGTTTATTCCTGAGCACGTGATTAATATGTTCCTAGTACGCATGTGTACATTCCTTTCTTTGTTCCTCCCTTTTTCTTCAGCTTCTGTAAGGAGCAAGACCTGTTTTATAGCCAAGATGTGATTTATTTGTTTTTGTACCGAAATAAATATTTTCTACTTTAGCAATAGCAATAGCACTTAGACTTATATACTGCTTCATAGTGCTTTACAGCCCTCTCTAAGCGGTTTACAGAGTTCAGCATATTGCCCCCAACAATCTGGGTCCTCATTTTACCCACCTCAGAAGGATGGAAGGCTGAGTCAATCTTGAGCCGGTGAGATTTGAACAGCTGAACTGCTGAACTAGCAATCAGCTGAAGGTTGCAGTGCTGCTTTTAACCACTGCGCCACCTCGGCTCCTAGTATTTTAAACTGCGGTTTCTTTTTATAATGTCAGAGTTCCAGGGAAAAGATCTATTTCGCCTCTGATGAGAGTAATTCTTATCTAACAGTATGATTTAATGTGCATGTTTAATATAGGAAGAGTTAGGGTAGCTGTTACTATCTGGAGTTCCTAAACTTTGACTCTAACTCCCATTGGCATCAATCATGGCCCACGCGGAATGGAGAGGAGAAGAATTATTATCTAAAATGTCTCCAGATTGGGGAATGCTGTGAGAAAGTATCGGTTACCAGGGGTGAAATCCAACAGGTTCTGGCAGGTTCTGGAGAACCAGTAGCGGAAATTTTGAGTAGTTCGGAGAACCGTAGCAGAAATATTGAGTAGTTAGGAGAACCGGTAAATACCACCTCTGGTTGGCCCCAGAGTGGGATGGGAATGGACATTTTGCAATATCCTTCCCCTGGAGTGGAGTGGGAATGGACATTTTGCAGTATCTTTCCCCTGCCACGCCCACCAAGCCATGCCCACCAAGCCACACCCACAGAACAGGGTAGTAAAAAAAAAACTGGATTTCACCACTGCTGTTTCTTTATTTATTCATTTATTTGGCGGTTCTTCTATGCCGCCCTACTCCCTGAGGACTCCCTGAGGACCTGTTATCCCACATAATCAACCAAAGCCATGTAAACATTTCTGGCTAGAGAAAGGACACGAAAAAACAAATGCTTCTATAAAAATGGTCATTAACTTGGAATTACTGTAGGGTATCTAAGTGAGACATTTGGATACTTCCGGTGAGTAATGTGGTAGATTGAACAATATGAGTAAATTACCACTCTCTTTTTCCTTCTTTCTCTCTTAGGGACTAGACCAGTTGTATTACTCGTACATGGCTTGCTTGCTGAAGGGAGATGTTGGATTGCAAATCTTCCTAGCAATAGCCTTGGATTTTTTTTAGCAGATGCTGGCTATGATGTCTGGATAATTAATATTAGGGGGAGCTCCTGGTCTAGAAGACATCAAACGTTGTCAATTGATCAGCAAGAATTCTGGGAATTCAGGTAATTTCTGGGAGAAATAGATGGTTGATCAGAGGGACAATCTTGTTGAATATGGCTTTCTTAGCACAAAGCAGGTATTTGCTTTCTTAGTGTGAAGTAGGTATTTTGAGATTGGCCATGATGAATTCTAGAATGTATTGTGGTTGCTCTGTGAAAATGATGACTAGTAAAAAATAATAATATTCAATAATATTCAGTTCAATAATAGAACACCTTCTTTCTCTTGAGAAGTTACAAATATAGGCCTCAGCTTTTTAAGGAAAGGTTATTCATAAAACCTGTTTTTGAAACTGGGAAAAGAAAATCTAAGGAAAATAATAAACAATATTAATTTAGACGAATCTGTACTTAGCATACACTTTTGTCTTTGGCCAGAACAAATCTATATTTAAGTGCATAAAGTAAGAGAATAATATATAAATTAAATAAATAAAATGCATGTTTCCCATGTTTGATAGTCACTCAAAGAGAGAGTTGCAGTCGTTTTATTCTAACAATTCACCACATTCTTGTGAATTTCACAGACCGATTTCCTACTCCCTCACACCTTTAATTTGCAGGAGTTTGTCACAGACGAAACAGCCATTTGGGTTTATAAAAATAATTATGCTGCGTTTTCAGTTTTTGTTTCCAAATTCAGTTAGACAATACTTCAAATACTATGTATATCTTTCAGTTTTCATGAAATAGCAGTCTATGATATTCCTGCAACAATAGACTTCATCCTGAATAAGACTAAGCAAGAGAAACTTTATTATATTGGCCATTCGCAAGGTGGGACACTAGGTAAGCTAAAAGCTAGATAATGAATGTTATGTCATATTTATGTTCTTTTTCAATTTTGTGGAACTATGAGATAAAAATTCAGCATATAGTCAATATAATCTTTAACAACCACCTATCAAAGTTAGGGACAAACAAGCTTTTGGACTTGATTAGCAGGAATGCTTAGAAGAGAAGCTGCTCTACAGCAGCTAAAGTAGTCTACAAGAAGTATCTGGAATAAAAATGTACAGTATGGGAACAGTGTACATTCCCTAACTCTGAATGACAATGGCAAATTTTTATTCCCTTTCTTAACCTTTATGTTACTTTCTGATGCCTACTGAAAAGCCTGCAGAGGCCATGACCATATTGTGGCTGTTTCCTTTCTCCAAGATACCTCTTTCCTTGAAGTTTTTCAAAATTGCAGAGCCTGAAAGAGGGCGAGAATAGTTAGATGGCAGAAGTCAAATTCATCCCAGCAAAGCTGCTAATTGCAAAATGTTCCACATCCTCTTCTTAAGTCAGGAACGCTGCACTGTCAAAGTGATGCTTAAAATTAGCCATTTTCAGAGGTGTAAATCTTGTAGCACAAAGTACAAACAAATATTGTTCCAGAAATATTTTAAGCTTATGTTGCCACCACACAAAGTTCCAGTTACTTGCTCTATCTCCATTTCAGTTGTGTTTTATAATTATTTCTAGAGAATGTCTTTGTTTTTAGTGCCGATTTTATAAATAATACATTTTTTTTATTCAGAAGTTATTTTTATAGTATCTTCAGATGGGATAAGTTCCTTTCTTTGATACGCATAGATGCAACAATGCATTTTCTGTACCTGTGCTTTCTAAAAAGCCTATCTTAATGTGATTAGCACAGCCATCAATCTCAATGATAAAAGGAATATATGGTTTCTCTGGCTATGAGTTAATTTGACAGAATAAAGTGGAAATAATATTCAAAGGCATTGCTGACTAATTGCTCAGCCATAATCTAATGAATTGCTGCATTTATTCAAGTATGAGAGGCAAGTTGGTTTAGTGGTTGAGGCATCAAGCTATAAACCAAGGGACTGAGCTCCAGCACAAAGCTGGAGTGACCTTGAGCCAGTCACTTTTCCCTCAGTCCCTCCCTAAGAAGGAGGCAATGGCAAATCATTTCTGAAAAAAACCTTTCAAGAAAACAGTAGGGACTGTCCAGTGAGCCTCCAAGAATCAAACACAATTGAAAGGGAGAGAAAAAAATCATGGATATACAATCAATAACAGTGTTATACAAATATATGCAGCTCTAGGAACCAGGGATGGAAGACACTGACAAATTACTTCAAGATAAAAACAAAGTACCTCAAGATCAAGTGAGGTACTAATACCACTCTATAAAGCTTTAGTAAGACCACACCTAGAATACTGCATCCAATTTTGGTCACCACACTATAAAAAAGATGTTGAGACTTTAGAAAGAGTGCAGACAAGAGGAACCAAGATGAGTAAACGGCTGAAGACTAAAACGTATGAACAGTTGCAGGATTTGGGTACGGCTAGTCTAGAGAAAAGAAGGACTAGGGGGGACATGATAGCAGTATTCCACTATTTGTTGTGCCGTCACAAAGAAGAGGGGGTCAACTTATTTTCCAAAATACCTGAGGGCAGGACAAGAAACAATGGATGGAAACTAATCAAGGAGAAGCAACCTGGAATTAAGGAGAAGCTGCCTAACAGTGAGGACAATTAATCAGTGGAAACAGTTTGCCTTCAGAAGTTGCGAGTGCTTCATCACTGAATGTTTTTAAGAAGAGACTGGACAGCCACCTATCTGAAATTGTATAGGATCTCCTGCTTGAGGAGGGCATTGGACTAGAAGAGGTCCCTTCCAGCTCTATTTTGACTTTGACTTTGAGGAAGAACTGGGCATGGCTAGTCTAGTGAAGAGAAGGACCAGGGGAGACATGATAGCAATATTCCAATATTTGAGGGGCTGCCACAGAGAGGAGGGGGTCAAACTATTTTCCAAAGCACCTGAAGTCCAGACAAGGAATAATGGATGGAAACTGATCAAGGAGAGATTCAACCTGGAAATAAGGATACATTTTCTGACAGTGAGAGCAATCAACCAATGGAACAGCTTGTCTTTGGAAGTTGTGGGAGCTTCATCACTGGAAGCTTTCAAGAAGAGACTGGAATACCATGTGTCAGAAATGCTTTAGGGGCTCCTGCTTGGGTGAGGTGGTGGTGGACTAGATGACCTACAAGGTCCCTTCCAACCCTGTTAATCTGTAATCTAAAATTAATGGCAAACTGCAAATGATGATAAATCAAGGATACAGGGTGACTAAAATACAAAAGCTGGAGAAATGAAGGAACCTGGAACTAAAGGAAGATTTGTGAATTAATAGAACAAAAAACATTCTTCGGCAAATGTTAGGTTAGGTCTTATAATGGTCTGAACTTTTTTTTTCTGTTTTGGTTTCCTGGCAAAGCTAATTAAATAATTAATGAGAGAAAAATACCTCTCTGTCCTTTTGGTTATTCTCCTAGTATCAGAAATCTGAGGAGAGGTAGAACACACTGCCCTGCTATAATGAACCACAATCCTGGGAATTAGACCTACAGAAATCTAAGAGTAAGATATTTAGGAGTGTATGGTTTAAACTTGCAGTCATAAGAAAAATGGATAGGAACATAAGGGAAGACATTGGTATTCTTTTGGAAATATCCAAAAACCAAGTGTTGGCAGGAGATATAGAAACAAAAAGACCAATGAATGTTTTAAGAAGATTCAGATGCCACTTTTAAAATTGTCTTTTGCAGGTTTTATTACTTTTTCAGTCATTCCAGAACTGGCCCCAAAAATCAGTTTCTATTTTTCCTTGGCACCTGGTTACACACTAGTGAATAGCAAGGGTACTTTCTATATGCTTGTGGCACTTCCTGATGGACTCAGACAAGTAAGTATTTCTCATATTTTTATTCTGATAATTCAATACATTTTTAAGTATCTCTTTTGTGATTGTCAATGAAAAGATCCAGTTTGGTCTGGTGGTTAATGCAGCAGGCTAGAAACTAGGAGACTGTGAGTTCTAGTTCTGCCTTAGCCATGAAAGCCAACTGGGAGTCTTTGGGTCAGTCAGTCACTCTTAGCCCAAGTAACATCATAAGGCTGTTGCTGTGGGAGGCTATGTTGGATATGTTTGCTACCTTGAGTTATTTGTAAAAATAATAAAGGCAAGATAAAAAAATAAAATGAATAAAATAAACAAAAGTTTCCAATTCATGATTGTCATGGAAGTTGGATAGCTGAGGGGACCAGATAGGCCTGTTATATTTTTTTATAATTAGTAAGTGCTTTTATGTATTTATTTACTGTTTTGGCTTTGTTGTATGCTACTCAGAGTTGCTTTTGGTGAGATGGGCAGTTATATAAATTAGGCTTAGTTAGACTGTAGATCCTCCCATGCTATGTAGCATATTAGACAGCTATATAAATTAGATAATAAATAAATACAATTTATTTTATATTAGTTTATAATATAAAATACAAATATACAAAAGAAAATAGTAGAAAAATGAGGGAGGGAAAAGTGTAGAGCAAAGGGGAAAAAAGAAAAGGTGTTGACTTCTGACTCCCTTTAGTGCAGTAGAATAAGATAACATCAAATTTCAATATTTTACTTTTACATAATAATATAAACTAGCCATTTCTATAACAACCTATCTAATCAAGAAAGCCCAAACTCAACGTTTCATTTTTTTCCCACCTCAAGCACAAAGTCCAGAAGAGGTTTCAAAACTGAAGTAATTGTATTTTTTCTTTGAGCAAAGCAGTCAATTTGGCCATCTCTGCTAACAACATCAATTTTGCAACCATTCATCCATTGTAGGAATAAAAGTGTCCTTCCATTTTTGTGCATAAAGTAATCTTGCTGCTGTCAACATGTATAACATCAAAGTTCCATTTTTCCCCCAAGTCTTTTTCCATTAAACCCAAAAGAAAATTTATTAAACAAACAAAAAAAACTTATGCAAGATATACCAATTTTCTTAAACCACAGCCTATGCATTGTCTGCAAGGAATTTCCCTAATATTTACTTTTTCATTAAGCCAATTTTATTTGGTAGAATTTTATGAGTTAGTTGGGTGGCTGTATAAACTTGTTTAGTAACTTGTTTAGTAACAACACAAGCAAACAAATATAAACTGTTGCACAAAAAGTAACTTAACTGTATGCTTATTTAATAATGTTGTTAGGTATTTTATGAGCATCTTTTCGGTGAATTGCTTTGTTCATTGCCTGTTTCGTTTTGTGATTTGCTGTAAAAGGGTGAAATTGGAAAAATTCAGTTTAATTAGGACATCAAACAGATTTATCCCCTCTATCCTTATAAAGGTCATTTCATGGCATTACTTAATTGTCTTGAAAAGCTGATAGTTGGTAGCAGATGGAGAAGTCTTCCAGGGAACACAGAGTCAGGTTTCTATGGAGGGAGATAAGCTTTATTTCTGAACAGATTCACATTAATTTCTCCTTTTCTTTATTATTAGCTTATATGGGGTACTAAAGAATACTGCCTTTTCAGCACGAAACTGAAAATGGCCATCGCCAACTTCTGCAGCTATCCAGTATTTGACAGGATGTGTCTCCAAACGCTTTCTTTTGGTGTAGGTTTTAATAAAAAAAACACAAATACAGTAAGTGGATTCTGCTTTGTATGTGTGCAGCAAGAAAATAAAACACCTTCACAAGAGAAGAAGAAAAATAAAACCAATGCATATCACAACTAACAGCAATGTTCTCACAACCTTAACAAACCAGTACAGGTAGTCCTCGCCTTAGGACCACAAATTGAGCCAAAAATTTATGTTGTTAAGCAAGACATTTATTCGATGAATTTTGCCCCATTTGATGACCTTTCTTGCCTCAGTTGTTAAGTGAATCACTGCAGTTGATACGTTAGTAACTCCATTGTTAAGTGAATCTGGCTTCCCCATTGACTTTGCTTGTCAGAAGATCACAAAAGGTGATCACATGACCTTGGGACACAGCAACGGTCATAAATATGAACCAGTTGTCAAGCATCTGAATTTTGATCCTATGATCATGGGAATGCTGCAAAGGTCGTAACTATGAAAAATGGTCAAAAGTCACTTTTTTCAGTGCCGCTGTAACTTTGAACAGTCACTAAATGAACTGTTGTAAATTGAGGACTAGCTGTGTATGCTTTATGACCATATTTTCTTATCTTTAGGGATTCCAAACATCTACTTCCTTTTTGTCTTCAAAATGTCCCTCATTTGGCAGACATAGCTTTAAGATCAAATGTTGTCAGGCTTTTTATATCTGAGTAGTTTTTTCTCCATGTGTGATACTTTCCTAATGTATGCTAACCACAAATTCTACTTTCTAATCTTCTCTGGTGAGTTTACACTGCTGAAATTGACAAGACCTTAATCAGTTAGATGCAGAAGGTTTTTGGCTTCATACTACTAGCTCTAGCATAGTCCTATAATTAAAAAAACCAGACTTCCTTCATTCCTTCGTTCCCACTGTTTTCCAGAGTCGAGCAGATGTTTATCTGGGAATCTTTCCTGACTTTTCATCTGTAAAAGCAGTATCTCATTGGAGTCAGGTAAAGTTGCTTATACATTGTCACATTTAGGAGTTTAACTTTTAGTGTTTTAATTTTATAAATAGGTAAGTATAAGTATTTAAGTATTTTATTTGTCAAGCACGTATTAGATACCGTATTTTTCAGAGTGTAAGATGCACATTTTTCCTCCCTAAAAGAGGCTGAAAATTTGGGTGCATCTTATACTCCGAATGTAGCTTTTCGAAGCTTTTTTCCCCAGCCCTAACAATCTTCCCGGCTTCCTACTCAGTCTGAATAAGTTTTTTTTCCAACCCTAAGTCTTTGCAGGCTTGTTTTCATTTCTACTCTCTCTGAAAAAGGTTTTTTCAGCCCTAACGAGGTGCTAACGATCTTACCGGCTTGCAGCATTTTTTTATTCCTACTCCCTCCGAAGTAGTTTTTCCAGCCCTAAGTCTTTGCAGGCTTGTTTTCATTCTTACGCCCTCTTTTCAGCCCTAACCAGGGTATAAAATAATGTGCTGAAGCTGAACAGACGCTAGCCAGAGGAATACCTGGTAAGTAGATTTTTTCCCCCTATTTTCCTCGCCCAAAACTAAGGTGCGTCTTATACTCCTGTGCATGTTATACTCTGAAAAAATATGGTGATATTATATATATATATATATATATATATATATATATATATATATATATATATATATATATATATATATGTATATGTATATGTATATGTATATGTATATGTATATGTATATGTATATGTATATGTATATGTATATGTATATGTATATGTATATGTATATATGTATATATGTATATATGTATATATGTATATATGTATATATATATATATGTGTGTGTGTGTGTGTGTGTGTGTGTGTGTGTGTGTGTGTGTGTGTGTGTGTGTGTATATATATATATATATATATATATATATATATATATATATATATATATATATATATATATATATGTCTTCAAGTCTTTGTAGATTTCTAGATAAAAGATCATTTTGAAATTATGATAAATTTATGCCAGGAAACAATTACTTAGCATTTTGTCATCAGGTAAACTGTCTGAGAAACAAATTACCACAAGTTGAAGAACTCAAGTCATTGCTTGCAGTAAAGCCCAACACTCAATAGAGAAAAACTTTCTACTTGTTCAAATCTATATCTGACTGTATTTCTTTCTTTATTAAAAAATCAAATAGTACATAAATGTATTTTTCTTTTTTTAGGTTACCCATTCACACAAATTTAGGTATTTTGACTATGGGCATAAGAATGAAGTTGTTTACAATATGGTAAGGAAAGAAAATGGAAGAATTCACAAATGTTAAAAAGTGATTTTTGGCATCAGATTTTAACTTAAATGAAAACAATGACAATTTTTTGATATCTAAAAAAACATGACCCAATAAATTTATTTCTAATCTTGACTTCACAGACCACACCTCCATTTTACATTATAGAAGAGATGTTTGTGCCAACAGGAGTGTGGAGTGGAGGAAATGATATCATGGAAGATGTTACTGATATTCAGCTCTTGCTCCCTTGAATCCCTCATTTAGCTTTCTATAACCATATTCCTAATTGGCAACATCTGGATTTTATCTTTGGCCTTGATGCTCCAAAACGCCTCTATCCTGATATCCTCTACCTGATGCAGAAGTATAAATAATGATGTGCTTATCATTGTTTACATTTATACAAGTACATACTTGTACATTAATGGGGAACCCAATAACATGTCTACCAAGCTGATCCTTTTTTCAATAAAACTGTTCCTCTTTTGTATATGTTGTATTTTATATAACAATGTTTTTTTTTCATCAAGTTATCCTTCTTCAGGGCCCTACTGATATTTTAAAACAAGATTGATTGATTGATTGATTGAGTCATTCATTCATTCATTTCAATTTATATGGCTGTTTATCAGATCATAACACTGGGTGGCTAACAATGGTTAAAATCCAACACAATAATCACCAGAGCAATAATTGCATAAACAGTCATTTATATTACTTACTTTCCAATATTGAGATTCCTTAAGAGATGCTGCCTGGGTCTTTGGCTCTCACACCTCTGCCTGTGAAGCCCTTTGTGAATTATGAAGGTGAAACAAGATGCTTGCAATGTAGTTTGAAAACATGACTAGGAAAGTAGGAAGGGATTTAGTTGGTCTGGCGTTGCAGAGATAACACTGTTAGGCATTTGTGGAATTTTCCCAGTGTGGGCACTTCTGGGCCCTTAGACATCATCTTAATGAACCAACTGTTAGGTTTATTTATTATGCGATACTTGTAATGTAATTTACCACTGGAAAATGCAACCCAGTGGGTTGAACTTTCTCACAGGAGTAATATGCTGCAAAGGCCAGATAGTCAGGCCAAAAACAGTTATCTTAGAATAATCATACTACATCACACCACAAAACACTGAAACTACACTGAGACAACACTTGACATATATAAATCACCGGGACATGACACATAATATTCCAGAGTTCTGAAGGAGCTGGCAGATTATATCTCAGAACCATTGTACCATATCTCTCAAAAATCCTGAAGTACTGAGGAACTAACTCTACTTGAGAATTGGAATACAGCTGATGTAGTTCCCATCTTCAAAAAATGAAAAAAATAAAAAACAGACCCAGGAAACTGCAGACCAATCAGACTAACATCAGTACCTGGGAAGATACTGGGAAAGATAATCAAAAAACAGATCTGTGAACAACTAAAACAAATAAAGTTTTAATTAGAAGGCAGCACAGGTCTGTTAAAAAGATCATGCCAAACCAATCTTATTTCATTCTTTGACAAAATGACTAAATTAGTAGATCATACAGATTATCCTCGATTTATGAATGTAATAGAGTAATAATAATAGAGAATATAATAAAATATGTGAAAAGGAATCAGCTATATTCCTTTTTCAAGGAATTGTATTGAATGTCAAATTCATAAGTCTGCAATATCTAACTGAAATGCTATGGGAAAATGGTTGAAGCATGTCTATGAACGTTTTGTGGCCTGTCAACAGCACAAATAGGCTTTGTCATAGATTAACATAACATATTTTCTATGTCTATAGAGTACATACATCTCAAAAGTTCTGTCTTTGAATATTTCTGTTCTGATGAAGAAACTGGTGTATTCAAGAGACTTCTTGATCTATTTGCCTGAGTCTAGCAAGATGCCACCAAATCTATAGGATTGTTATTAGTCATCCCCCAAAATTGATGCATTGGATTATAAAAACCATACAAGGCTCCTAAATTCTACAGTTGCTGCATGGACAACATCATACATATAAGAAGCCTCTGCAGGATACAGTTTATCACCTTTATAAGTTTCTGGAATTAATTGTCCAAATGGAATGTTACTGACCCCATAAAGCCAAGGACCATGGTATAAATTGTAATTCTCCTTGCCAAAACCTTGTAATGGCACACGATTTAGGAAAAATCTATGCACAGCATGGAAAATATTGTCTATGGTTAGTACAGGAATGGTGCCTCCACATCACATTCTTATTTAACACCCTTAGATTAGAAAGACAGATTTCATCAGTAACTTTCTTTGTGTGTTGGATATCCAGGTTGCAGTTTAATGTATTTCTATAATACCATTCTCCAAAATTATTTTTAATTCACACCCTAAAAAGAAATATGTCTTGGCATATATAAATGCTGATATTCACTGAGTAAAATATTAGCTGAACCTGTATGATCAAATACTGCACCCCAGCCTAAGGCTGGAAAACACAATAAGTTTGTATGATAATTACATAGTGCTTATTATACACTGGGTAACCACACACACATAATTTATGATATTCTATCTCTTGGTTTAACCTTGATTTTGCTGCTCCATCTGGAAAATCAGCATCAATCACTTTACATCAAAAGATTATCCAATGCCTTTTTGAACAATCGGTTATCATTTTCTTGCATCTGAAAATATGCATTTTGCCTGTATATTAGGTTTTTTTAATTCCCACAATTGGTGTCCGCTGAACCTACCCTGCTCATATGATTTGGGCAAGGGAGGACCAGCTCAACTGTGAAGGACAAATAGTTGCAGTTTTGATATGTTTATCTTCTCCTGAACATATGTGAATATAACCATTATGTAGAACAAACAAGCAGAAGACTGGCAGAACGCATCCATGACCGCTGACTAGCAGTCAGAAGACATGATGAAATATCTTTAATTTTACAACATATAGACAGACATAACCATAGTTTCAATTGGGAAATGTGATCATCCTAGACCAAAACAAATCCAAAAATCCCAGGGAATTTCTAGAAGCCAGGCACTCTGACAAATTAGCTATCAATAGACACAAGACATTAACAACATCTATAGATTATGCAAAAGAGACAATCAACCAGAGAAAAAGGGAACAAAAAATAATAATCCCATGCATCTCTCCACCAGCAATCAGCACCCAAATGAGCATAGATTAAATATTAACATCAGACCAACAATCAAGTAAATAATCCCCCAATCAAGAAACTGCCAAAGAAGCCAACAGCAAGCAGTCCAACCAAAGAATCTCTAAGACCACCTCCACCAACACTGACAGGGCAAGCCACTACAATGATGATAGTTTGGGTAATGAAACATCTGCAAGAAAACAAGCTCAGAGAGCACTAAGGACCCCTCATTTCAATCCAGAGCTATAAATATTTTCTTTTATTGATACATGGATACATTCATTTATACCCTTCATAATATTCCTTTGAGGGTAAGCACTAACACAAATCAAAGTAAAGAGTAAAATATATTAAAGAAAAATCAAAGAAAAATATATTAAACATGGGAGAAAAAAGAAAAAGAAAATCTCCTTAAATCTAATTTACATTAGACCTCTCTATACTTATTTAACCATATTTAATTTGTTCCATCTATTCACATCTTCAGTAAACAGTAAACATTCTGCACATTTATCTACCATTTGCTCTAACACACTGAATATTGATAAAATTAAAAGATACAAGGATGTATTAAACAGCCAAGGGGAACTGAAAACAATATTCATATTTTCATATTTTCATATTTTCATATTTTCATATTTTCATATTTTCATATTTTCATATTTTCATATTTTCATATTTTTATATTTTTTTATTTTTTTATTTTTTTATTTTTTTATATTTTTATATTTTTATATTTTTATATTTTTATATTTCTTTAGATTTTAGATTTTTAAAGATTATAAAAATATAAAAATATAAAAATATAAAAATATAAAAATATAAAAATATAAAAATATAAAAATATAAAAATATAAAAATATAAAAATATAAAAATATAAAAATATATAAAAATATAAATATATAAAAATATAAAAATATGAAAATATGAAAATATGAAAATATGAAAATATGAAAATATGAAAATATGAAAATATGAAAATATGAAAATAAAAAATATGAAAATATAAAAATATAAAAGTATAAAAGTATAAAAGTATAAAAATAGAAAAATAGAAAAATAGAAAAACTAAAAACAAAAAAACTTAAAATCAAAAAATATATGAAATCTAAAAATCTAAAAATCTAAAAAAATCAAAAATCAAAAAATCAAAAAATCTAAATCTAAAAATCAAAAATGAAAAAATCAAAAAATAAAAAAATATAAAAATAAAAATATAAAAAAATAAAAAAATAAAAATATAAAAATATAAAAAATAAAATCTATATATATAAAATCTAAAAAATCAAAAATATAAAAATATAAAAAATATAAAAATATAAAATCTAAAAAATAAAAACTAAAAAACTTAAAATCGAAAAATATATAAAATCAAAAAATCAAAAAATCAAAAAATCAAAAAATCAAAAAATCAAAAAATCTAAAAATCTAAAAAAATCTAAAAATCTAAAAATCTAAAAATCTAAAGAAATATAAAAATATAAAAAAATAAAAATATAAAAATAAAAAATAAAAAAATAAAAAATATGAAAAATATGAAAAATATGAAAATATAAAAGTATAAAAATAAAAAAATAAAAATCAAAAAAATCAAAAAATCAAAAATCAAAAATCAAAAAATCAAAAAATCAAAAAATCAAAAAATCAAAAAATCAAAAAATCAAAAAATCAAAAAATCAAAAAATCAAAAAATCAAAAAATCAAAAAATCAAAAAATAAAAAATAAAAAATAAAAAAATAAAAAAATAAAAAAATAAAAAAATAAAAAAATAAAAAATAAAAAAATAAAAAAATAAAAAAATAAAAAAATAAAAAAATAAAAAAATAAAAAAATAAAAAATAAATTTGATTTTTAGATTTTTATATTTCTTTAGATTTTATATTTTTATTCATATTTTTATATTTTTATATTTTTATATTTTCATATTTTCATATTTTTATATTGTTATATTTTTATATTTTTATATTTTTTATTTTTATATTTTTATATTTTTATATTTTTATATGTTTTTATTTTTAGATTTTTTGATTTTTTTGATTTTTTGATTTTTATATTTCTTTATATTTTATATTTTTATTCATATTTTTATATTTTCATATTTTTATATTTTTATATTTTTATATTTTACATTTTTATATTTTTATATTTTTTGATTTTTTGATTTTTTGATTTTTTGATTTTTTGATTTTTTGATTTTTTGATTTTTATATTTCTTTATATTTTATATTTTTATTCATACTTTTATATTTTTAGTTTTTAATTTTTTTATTTTTTTAGATTTTTAGATTTTTTTTTTTTTTTCTCAAAAAAGTTTTATTAGTACAAACTTACATAAGTGGTAACAAAATATTAAATCCAAAGTACAAACATTTTTATTTCCCCCCCCCCAGACCCACCCCCTTCCCTCCCCACCTCCCCCCCCCCCGGACTTCCCAGAGATAATACAGGGCATAATAATAAGTTTAAATTGTTAATAAAAAGAAAAAGGAAAAAGGAAAAAAAGAACACTATTTTTTAAAAAAAACTTCAACTCCAAACTATACAGTACTAATATATCGCATTTGTATACAATAGTAAAGATACAAAAAAGAGAGAGAAAAAAAAAGAAAGAGAATAAAAAAAAGAAAGAAAGAAAGAGAAAACTCTTTAACACTACAAACAAACAAACCTCCTACCTCCTCCCTTCAGTCCTCTATCTTATACAAGGTAAGTGTTACATAAGTAATAACTAAATATAAAATACACAAATCTTAAACTAATATTATTGACATTAGAAATAACCTCTAAGATAAAACTTAACTAAATGTTACATAAGTAATCATCAAATATTAAATTTCATCATGATATTCTAAGTTAATTCGCTAACTTCAATAAACAAAAAAAGAAAATAAAAGAAGAATAAACAATAAACAAATCTTCAACAAACTATATATATCTAATATTATCAACATTAAAAATAACCTCAAAATTATATAAAACTTAACTAAATATTGCATAAGTAATCATTAGATAGGGAAAAGATAAAATACAATCATATTAGTCTCTATCCATCCAATATATTTCAACATCACATTGTTTTGTATCTTGATAGTTCATCTTTTAATAGTTCAATAAATTCAAATTTGTCAAGTCGTCTCCCGTCTGCTCCCAAACCTCCATCTCCTCTTCCCCAGCTATCTGATTCAGGCACTCCTTTTGGATTTTTGAGTCTATTTCTTTTTGATCCATCGAAGGTGGCTTCCCCTCCTCCTCCTCTTTTATTTTCATACACCCTTCTTCTGGAATCTTGGATATATCAGCCTTTAGAACATTGACATAAAATTCAGTAGCTTTTTTTATCGTGTTGAGCCGGTATCTTTTTCCAGAAAATTTCACTGTTACTCCAACTGGTGCTTCCCATTTATATTGTAAATTTAATCTCTTAAATTCATCAATCAAAAAAGTATAGCTTTTCCTGGCTTTAAGCATTTTAGAGGGGATTTCTTTCCAAATCTTTAGTTCCTGACCATTCACCATAAGATTATTGTTAAACGTTGCTTGTATAATTCTGTTCCGTAGAGCTCTTGTGGTAAAATATATGACAATATCCCTTGGTAGATGCTTTTGTTTGGCGTACCACGAGTTGATTCTGTATGTTTTGTCGATTTGTGTAGCCAATTCCGCTTTAGAAATTCCAGACACCTGATCCAATATGTCAACCATCCTGCCTTTTAAATTTTCATATAATCCTTCTTTCAAACCTCTAATCCTTATAGCAACTTCCATAGATCTGAACTGAGTCATTAAGACCTCTTTTTCAAAATTTGCAATGTCATTTTGGATTTTATCTATGTAATTCACCGAAGTTGCCAAAGCTTGTTTATTTGTTTCAATACGTTCTGCCAAAACTTCAATATTTGTTGCTAAGCCTTTGCAAACCTCTAACACATCAAATCTTAGTTGTTGATTCATATTCTTCAAAGCAGCCTGCATCTTATGGTCTATCTCACTTATTTTCTGGTTAAATTCCAAAGTAAGTTCATGTTTCATAATCTTTAAATTATTTAATAAATTTTCAGGTGTCAAAAGCTGTGGAGGTGTTAGCTCAGTGTTAAGTTGCATTTTAGAAATATATCCAGATGAATAGTCATTTCTTTTAGTCAAAACAGTCTTTCCAGATTTTGAAGCCATTATGGTGTTTCAAAAGAGTACAAAGAAAAAAGAGAAAGGAGAAAGAAAAAAAAGCCAGGTGTCTGATTAAAGTTCTTTCCAGTTTCAAAACCAGGTAGTCTTTTATTATTAAAAATCTTTCAATTATAACTTTAATCCAGGGTTAGGAGACAGAGAAAGAAAAAGCCATTTTTCCAAGTTACAAGTTTCCATAAGAGAAAAAAAAAAAGCCTCTGGGAAAACGAAAGTCACTTTCACTTCTCAATCGCCATATTGTTACTTTGTTTCCTTTGTTTCCTTGCCGAAGTGAAAGCTTACCCAGGAGTTGAAAAAAAAAGAAAAAAGAGGTTTCAATACTTGCCCATCTCACGCCTGTTTCTCTCTGTCTGCTTCTATAGTTCAAAAGTAATTGTAAATCCCATTCTGGAAGCAGCGGCTGGTCACGACATCTAGCTCCGCAAAAGCGGAGGTTTCCTGATCCTCGGAGCTGGAGACAGGCTGCATGGGGAGCTCTCCCTTCGCGCCCCTAGATGGCTTCTAGGGCGCTGGGGGGGCTCTACCCCACCTGTCAGGCTCTCATCTCTCCCCTTTGCCCGGGGAAGAGATTTCAAAGCCGCCAGACAGCTGTTCTGGCGGCTTTTTACGAGGATCGGAAAGGCGTCCGACAAAGGGACGTCCGCGATGGCGCTCCAAACCGGAAGTCCCTAGATTTTTAGATTTTTATGTTTCATATATTTTTCGATTTTAAGTTTTTTAGTTTTTATTTTTTATATTTTTACATTTTTTATATTTTTATATTTTTACATTTTTTATATTTTTATATTTTTATATTTTTATTCATATTTTTATATTTTTATATTTTTATATTTATTTTTTTAGATGTTTAGATTTTTATATTTTTATATTTTAGATTTTTTAGATTTTTATATATATATAGATTTTATTTTTTACATTTTTATATTTTTATATTTTTATACTTATATTTTCATATTATTTTTATATTTTTTATTTTTTTATTTTTTTATTTTTTATTTTTTTATTTTTATATTTCATTAGATTTTAGATTTTTTTATTTTAGATTTTTTAGTTTATATATATAGATTTTATTTTTTATATTTTTATATTTTTATATTTTTTATCAAATAAAAAAATAAAAAAAATAAAAATAAAAAAATAAAAAAATAAAAAAATAAAAAAATAAAAAAATAAAAAAATAAAAAATATAAAAATATAAAAATCTAAAAATCTAAAAATCTAAAAATCTAAAAATCTAATATCTAAAGAAATATAAAAATAAAAAAATATAAAAATATAAAAATAAAAAATAAAAATATAAAAAATCAAAAAATCAAAAAATCAAAAAATCAAAAAATCTAAAAGTATAAAAATATAAAAACATAAAAAATATAAAAATCAAAAAATCAAAAAATATAAAAATATAAAAATCAAAAAATATAAAAATCTAAAATCTAAAGAAATATAAAAATAAAAAAATATAAAATATAAAATCAAAAAATCAAAAAATCAAAAAATCAAAAAATCAAAAAATCAAAAAATCTAAAAAAATCTAAAAATCTAAAAATCTAAAAATCTAAAGAAATATAAAAATATAAAAAAATAAAAATAAAAAATAAAAAAATAAAAAATATGAAAAATATGAAAAATATGAAAATATAAAAGTATAAAAATAAAAAAATATAAAAATCAAAAAAATCAAAAAATCAAAAATCAAAAATCAAAAATCAAAAAATCAAAAAATCAAAAAATCAAAAAATCAAAAAATCAAAAAATCAAAAAATCAAAAAATCAAAAATAAAAAATAAAAAAATAAAAAAATAAAAAAATATAAAAAAAAATAAAAAAAAAATTATAAAAAATAAATTTGATTTTTAGATTTTTATATTTCTTTAGATTTTATATTTTTATTCATATTTTTATATTTTTATATTTTTATATTTTTATATTTTCATATTTTCATATTTTTATATTTTTATATTTTTATATTTTTTTATTTTTAGATTTTTTGATATTTTTGATTTTTTTATTTTTATATTTCTTTAGATTTTATATTTTTATTCATATTTTTATATTTTCATATTTTTATATTTTTATATTTTTATATTTTTATATTTTACATTTTTATATTTTTATATTTTTTGATTTTTTGATTTTTTGATTTTTTGATTTTTATATTTCTTTATATTTTATATTTTTATTCATACTTTTATATTTTTTAGTTTTTTATTTTTTTATTTTTTTAGATTTTTAGGTTTTTATGTTTCATATATTTTTCGATTTTAAGTTTTTTAGTGTTTATTTTTTAGATTTTTACATTTTTTATAGTTTTATATTTTTATATTTTTATTCATATTTTTATATTTTTATATTTTTATATTTATTTTTTTAGATTTTTATATTTTTATATTTTTATATTTTAGATTTTTTAGATTTATATATATATATATAGATTTTATTTTTTATATTTTTATATTTTTATATTTTTATACTTATATTTTCATATTATTTTTATATTTTTTATTTTTATATTTTTATATTTTTATATTTTTTTATTTTTTATTTTTTATTTTTATATTTTTATATTTCATTAGATTTTAAAATACAAAAATATAAAAATATAAAAATACAAAAATACAAAAATACAAAAAATCAAAAGATAAAAAAATAAAAAAATATAAAAATATAAAAATATAAAAATATAAAAATCAAAAAATATAAAAATACAAAAATACAAAAATACAAAAATACAAAAATACAAAAATATAAAAATCAAAAATATAAAAATATAAAAATATAAAGATATAAAGATATAAAAATACAAAAATACAAAAATACAAAAATACAAAAATACAAAAATATAAATTTTTATATTTTTATATTTCTTTAGATTTTAGTTTTTTAAAGATTAAATATAAAAATATAAAAATATAAAAATATAAATTCTTTAGATTTTAGATTTTTAAAGATATAAAGATATAAAGATATAAAGATATAAAAATATAAAAATATAAAAATATAAAAATACAAAAATACAAAAATACAAAAATACAAAAATACAAAAATATAAAAATACAAAAATACAAAAATACAAAAATACAAAAATACAAAAAAACAAAAATACAAAAATATAAAAATATAAAAATACAAAAATACAAAAAATCAAAAAATCAAAAAATATAAAAATATAAAAATATAAAAATATAAAAATCAAAAAATATAAAAATATAAAAATATAAAAATCAAAAAATATAAAAAATACAAAAATACAAAAATACAAAAATACAAAAATATACAAATATAAAAATATACAAATATAAAAATATAAAAATATAAAAATATAAAAATATAAAAATATAAAAATATAAATTTTTATATTTTTATATTTCTTTAGATTTTAGTTTTTTAAAGATTAAATATAAAAATATAAAAATATAAAAATATAAATTTTTATATTTTTATATTTCTTTAGATTTTAGATTTTTAAAGATATAAAGATATAAAAATATAAAAATATAAAAATATAAAAATCAAAAAATCAAAAAATATAAAAATATAAAAATATAAAAATATAAAAATATAAAAATATAAAAATCAAAAAATATAAAAATATAAAAATCAAAAAATCAAAAAATATAAAAATATAAAAATATAAAAATATAAAAATATAAAAATATAAAAATCAAAAAATATAAAAAATACAAAAATACAAAAATACAAAAATACAAAAATACAAAAATACAAAAATACAAAAATATAAAAATACAAAAATACAAAAATACAAAAATACAAAAATATAAAAATATAAAAATATAAAAATATAAAAATCAAAAAATATAAAAATACAAAAATACAAAAATACAAAAATACAAAAATACAAAAATATAAAAATCAAAAAATATAAAAATATAAAGATATAAAGATATAAAGATATAAAGATATAAAAATATAAAAATACAAAAATACAAAAATACAAAAATACAAAAATATAAATTTTTATATTTTTATATTTCTTTAGATTTTAGTTTTTTAAAGATTAAATATAAAAATATAAAAATATAAAAATATAAAAATATAAAAATATAAAAATATACAAATATAAAAATATACAAATATAAAAATATAAAAATATAAAAATATAAAAATATAAATTTTTATATTTTTATATTTCTTTAGATTTTAGTTTTTTAAAGATTAAATATAAAAATACAAAAATACAAAAATACAAAAATATAAAAATATAAAAATACAAAAATACAAAAATACAAAAATACAAAAATACAAAAATACAAAAATACAAAAATACAAAAATACAAAAATATAAAAATATAAAAATACAAAAATACAAAAAATCAAAAAATCAAAAAATATAAAAATATAAAAATATAAAAATATAAAAATATAAAAATCAAAAAATCAAAAAATATAAAAATATAAAAATATAAAAATATAAAAATATAAAAATCAAAAAATATAAAAATATAAAGATATAAAAATATAAAAATATAAAAATACAAAAATACAAAAATACAAAAATACAAAAATACAAAAATACAAAAATATAAAAATACAAAAATACAAAAATACAAAAATACAAAAATACAAAAATACAAAAATACAAAAATATAAAAATATAAAAATACAAAAATACAAAAATACAAAAAATCAAAAAATCAAAAAATCAAAAAATAAAAAAATATAAAAATATAAAAATATAAAAATCAAAAAATATAAAAATACAAAAATACAAAAATACAAAAATACAAAAATACAAAAATACAAAAATACAAAAATATAAAAATCAAAAAATATAAAAATATAAAAATATAAAGATATAAAGATATAAAAATATAAAAATACAAAAATACAAAAATACAAAAATACAAAAATACAAAAATACAAAAATACAAAAATATAAAAATATAAAAATATAAAAATATAAAAATAATATAAAAATATAAAAATATAAAAATATAAAAATATAAAAATATAAAAATATAAAAAATATAAAGATCTTTAAAAATCTAAAAAAATCTAAAATCAAAAAATCAAAAAATCAAAAAATTAAAAATTATAAAAATATAAAAATATAAAAATATAAAAATATAAAAATATAAAAATCAAAAAATATAAAAATATAAAAATCAAAAAATCAAAAAATATAAAAATATAAAAATATAAAAATATAAAAATATAAAAATATAAAAATCAAAAAATATAAAAAATACAAAAATACAAAAATACAAAAATACAAAAATACAAAAATACAAAAATACAAAAATATAAAAATACAAAAATACAAAAATACAAAAATACAAAAATATAAAAATATAAAAATATAAAAATATAAAAATCAAAAAATATAAAAATACAAAAATACAAAAATACAAAAATACAAAAATACAAAAATATAAAAATCAAAAAATATAAAAATATAAAGATATAAAGATATAAAGATATAAAGATATAAAAATATAAAAATACAAAAATACAAAAATACAAAAATACAAAAATATAAATTTTTATATTTTTATATTTCTTTAGATTTTAGTTTTTTAAAGATTAAATATAAAAATATAAAAATATAAAAATATAAAAATATAAAAATATAAAAATATACAAATATAAAAATATACAAATATAAAAATATAAAAATATAAAAATATAAAAATATAAATTTTTATATTTTTATATTTCTTTAGATTTTAGTTTTTTAAAGATTAAATATAAAAATACAAAAATACAAAAATACAAAAATATAAAAATATAAAAATACAAAAATACAAAAATACAAAAATACAAAAATACAAAAATACAAAAATACAAAAATACAAAAATACAAAAATATAAAAATATAAAAATACAAAAATACAAAAAATCAAAAAATCAAAAAATATAAAAATATAAAAATATAAAAATATAAAAATATAAAAATCAAAAAATCAAAAAATATAAAAATATAAAAATATAAAAATATAAAAATATAAAAATCAAAAAATATAAAAATATAAAGATATAAAAATATAAAAATATAAAAATACAAAAATACAAAAATACAAAAATACAAAAATACAAAAATACAAAAATATAAAAATACAAAAATACAAAAATACAAAAATACAAAAATACAAAAATACAAAAATACAAAAATATAAAAATATAAAAATACAAAAATACAAAAATACAAAAAATCAAAAAATCAAAAAATCAAAAAATAAAAAAATATAAAAATATAAAAATATAAAAATCAAAAAATATAAAAATACAAAAATACAAAAATACAAAAATACAAAAATACAAAAATACAAAAATATAAAAATCAAAAAATATAAAAATATAAAAATATAAAGATATAAAGATATAAAAATATAAAAATACAAAAATACAAAAATACAAAAATACAAAAATACAAAAATACAAAAATACAAAAATATAAAAATATAAAAATATAAAAATATAAAAATAATATAAAAATATAAAAATATAAAAATATAAAAATATAAAAATATAAAAATATAAAAAATATAAAGATCTTTAAAAATCTAAAAAAATCTAAAATCAAAAAATCAAAAAATCAAAAAATTAAAAATTATAAAAATATAAAAATATAAAAATATAAAAATATAAAAATATAAAAATCAAAAAATATAAAAATATAAAAATATAAATTTTTATATTTTTATATTTCTTTAGATTTTAGTTTTTTAAAGATTAAATATAAAAATAAAAAAATAAAAAATATAAATTTTATATTTTTATATTTCTTTAGATTTTAGATTTTTAAAGATTAAATATAAAAATATAAAAATATAAAAATATAAAAATATACAAATATAAAAATATAAAAATATAAAAATATAAAAATATAAATTTTTATATTTTTATATTTCTTTAGATTTTAGTTTTTTAAAGATTAAATATAAAAATAAAAAAATATAAAAATATAAATTTTTATATTTTTATATTTCTTTAGATTTTAGATTTTTAAAGATATAAAGATATAAAGATATAAAGATATAAAAATATAAAAATATAAAGATATAAAAATATAAAAATATAAAAATACAAAAATACAAAAATACAAAAATACAAAAATACAAAAATACAAAAATATAAAAATACAAAAATACAAAAATACAAAAATACAAAAATACAAAAAATCAAAAAATCAAAAAATAAAAAAATATAAAAATATAAAAATATAAAAATCAAAAAATATAAAAATATAAAAAATACAAAAATACAAAAATACAAAAATACAAAAATACAAAAATATAAAAATATAAAAATATAAAAATATAAAAATATACAAATATACAAATATAAAAATATAAAAATATAAAAATATAAAAATATAAAAATATAAATTTTTATATTTTTATATTTCTTTAGATTTTAGTTTTTTAAAGATTAAATATAAAAATATAAAAATATAAAAATATAAATTTTTATATTTTTATATTTCTTTAGATTTTAGATTTTTAAAGATATAAAGATATAAAAATATAAAAATATAAAAATATAAAAATATGAAAATACAAAAATACAAAAATACAAAAATACAAAAATATAAAAATACAAAAATACAAAAATACAAAAATATAAAAATATAAAAATACAAAAATACAAAAATATAAAAATATAAAAATATAAAAATATAAAAATCAAAAAATCAAAAAATATAAAAATATAAAAATATAAAAATATAAAAATATAAAAATATAAAAATCAAAAAATATAAAAATATAAAAATCAAAAAATCAAAAAATATAAAAATATAAAAATATAAAAATATAAAAATATAAAAATATAAAAATCAAAAAATATAAAAAATACAAAAATACAAAAATACAAAAATACAAAAATACAAAAATATAAAAATACAAAAATACAAAAATACAAAAATACAAAAATATAAAAATATAAAAATATAAAAATATAAAAATCAAAAAATATAAAAATACAAAAATACAAAAATACAAAAATACAAAAATACAAAAATATAAAAATCAAAAAATATAAAAATATAAAGATATAAAGATATAAAGATATAAAGATATAAAAATATAAAAATACAAAAATACAAAAATACAAAAATACAAAAATATAAATTTTTATATTTTTATATTTCTTTAGATTTTAGTTTTTTAAAGATTAAATATAAAAATATAAAAATATAAAAATATAAAAATATAAAAATATACAAATATAAAAATATACAAATATAAAAATATAAAAATATAAAAATATAAAAATATAAATTTTTATATTTTTATATTTCTTTAGATTTTAGTTTTTTAAAGATTAAATATAAAAATACAAAAATACAAAAATACAAAAATATAAAAATATAAAAATACAAAAATACAAAAATACAAAAATACAAAAATACAAAAATACAAAAATACAAAAATACAAAAATATAAAAATATAAAAATACAAAAATACAAAAAATCAAAAAATCAAAAAATATAAAAATATAAAAATATAAAAATATAAAAATATAAAAATCAAAAAATCAAAAAATATAAAAATATAAAAATATAAAAATATAAAAATATAAAAATCAAAAAATATAAAAATATAAAGATATAAAAATATAAAAATATAAAAATACAAAAATACAAAAATACAAAAATACAAAAATACAAAAATATAAAAATATAAAAATACAAAAATACAAAAATACAAAAAATACAAAAATACAAAAATACAAAAATACAAAAATCAAAAAATATAAAAATATAAAAATATAAAGATATAAAGATATAAAAATATAAAAATACAAAAATACAAAAATACAAAAATACAAAAATACAAAAATACAAAAATATAAAAATATAAAAATATAAAAATATAAAAATAATATAAAAATATAAAAATATAAAAATATAAAAATATAAAAATATAAAAATATAAAAAATATAAAGATCTTTAAAAATCTAAAAAAATCTAAAATCAAAAAATCAAAAAATCAAAAAATTAAAAATTATAAAAATATAAATATATAAAAATATAAAAATATAAAAATATAAAAATCAAAAAATATAAAAATATAAAAATATAAATTTTTATATTTTTATATTTCTTTAGATTTTAGTTTTTTAAAGATTAAATATAAAAATAAAAAATATAAAAATATAAATTTTATATTTTTATATTTCTTTAGATTTTAGATTTTTAAAGATTAAATATAAAAATATAAAAATATAAAAATATAAAAATATAAAAATATAAAAATACAAAAATACAAAAATACAAAAATACAAAAATACAAAAATACAAAAATACAAAAATATAAAAATACAAAAATACAAAAATACAAAAATACAAAAATACAAAAATACAAAAATCAAAAAACATAAAAACATAAAAACATAAAAATATAAAAATATAAAAATATAAAAATACAAAAATACAAAAATACAAAAATACAAAAATACAAAAATATAAAAATACAAAAATACAAAAATACAAAAATACAAAAATATAAAAATATAAAAATACAAAAATATAAAAATATAAAAATACAAAAATACAAAAAATCAAAAAATCAAAAAATATAAAAATATAAAAATATAAAAATATAAATTTTTATATTTTTATATTTCTTTAGATTTTAGTTTTTTAAAGATTAAATATAAAAATAAAAAAATATAAAAATATAAATTTTATATTTTTATATTTCTTTAGATTTTAGATTTTTAAAGATTAAATATAAAAATATAAAAATATAAAAATATAAAAATATAAAGATATAAAAATATAAAAATACAAAAATACAAAAATACAAAAATACAAAAATACAAAAATATAAATTTTTATATTTTTATATTTCTTTTGATTTTAGTTTTTTAAAGATTAAATATAAAAATAAAAAAATATAAATTTTTATATTTTTATATTTCTTTAGATTTTAGATTTTTAAAGATATAAAGATATAAAGATATAAAAATATAAAAATATAAAAATATAAAAATATAAAAATATAAAAATATAAAAATATAAAAATATAAATTTTTATATTTTTATATTTCTTTAGATTTTAGTTTTTTAAAGATTAAATATAAAAATAAAAAAATATAAAAATATAAATTTTTATATTTTTATATTTCTTTAGATTTTAGATTTTTAAAGATATAAAGATATAAAGATATAAAGATATAAAAATATAAAAATATAAAGATATAAAAATATAAAAATATAAAAATACAAAAATACAAAAATACAAAAATACAAAAATACAAAAATACAAAAATATAAAAATACAAAAATACAAAAATACAAAAAATCAAAAAATCAAAAAATCAAAAAATATAAAAATATAAAAATATAAAAATCAAAAAATATAAAAATATAAAAAATACAAAAATACAAAAATACAAAAATACAAAAATACAAAAATATAAAAATATAAAAATATAAAAATATAAAAATATACAAATATACAAATATAAAAATATAAAAATATAAAAATATAAAAATATAAAAATATAAATTTTTATATTTTTATATTTCTTTAGATTTTAGTTTTTTAAAGATTAAATATAAAAATATAAAAATATAAAAATATAAATTTTTATATTTTTATATTTCTTTAGATTTTAGATTTTTAAAGATATAAAGATATAAAAATATAAAAATATAAAAATATAAAAATATGAAAATACAAAAATACAAAAATACAAAAATACAAAAATATAAAAATACAAAAATACAAAAATACAAAAATATAAAAATATAAAAATACAAAAATACAAAAATATAAAAATATAAAAATATAAAAATATAAAAATCAAAAAATCAAAAAATATAAAAATATAAAAATATAAAAATATAAAAATATAAAAATATAAAAATCAAAAAATATAAAAATATAAAAATCAAAAAATCAAAAAATATAAAAATATAAAAATATAAAAATATAAAAATATAAAAATATAAAAATCAAAAAATATAAAAAATACAAAAATACAAAAATACAAAAATACAAAAATACAAAAATACAAAAATACAAAAATATAAAAATACAAAAATACAAAAATACAAAAATACAAAAATATAAAAATATAAAAATATAAAAATATAAAAATCAAAAAATATAAAAATACAAAAATACAAAAATACAAAAATATAAAAATCAAAAAATATAAAAATATAAAGATATAAAGATATAAAGATATAAAGATATAAAAATATAAAAATACAAAAATACAAAAATACAAAAATACAAAAATATAAATTTTTATATTTTTATATTTCTTTAGATTTTAGTTTTTTAAAGATTAAATATAAAAATATAAAAATATAAAAATATAAAAATATATAAATATACAAATATACAAATATAAAAATATAAAAATATAAAAATATAAAAATATAAAAATATAAATTTTTATATTTTTATATTTCTTTAGATTTTAGTTTTTTAAAGATTAAATATAAAAATACAAAAATACAAAAATACAAAAATACAAAAATACAAAAATACAAAAATACAAAAATACAAAAATACAAAAATACAAAAATACAAAAATACAAAAATATAAAAATATAAAAATACAAAAATACAAAAATACAAAAAATCAAAAAATCAAAAAATAAAAAAATAAAAAAATATAAAAATATAAAAATATAAAAATCAAAAAATATAAAAATACAAAAATACAAAAATACAAAAATACAAAAATACAAAAATACAAAAATATAAAAATCAAAAAATATAAAAATATAAAAATATAAAGATATAAAGATATAAAAATATAAAAATACAAAAATACAAAAATACAAAAATACAAAAATACAAAAATACAAAAATACAAAAATATAAAAATATAAAAATATAAAAATATAAAAATAATATAAAAATATAAAAATATAAAAATATAAAAATATAAAAATATAAAAATATAAAAAATATAAAGATCTTTAAAAATCTAAAAAAATCTAAAATCAAAAAATCAAAAAATCAAAAAATTAAAAATTATAAAAATATAAAAATATAAAAATATAAAAATATAAAAATATAAAAATCAAAAAATATAAAAATATAAAAATATAAATTTTTATATTTTTATATTTCTTTAGATTTTAGTTTTTTAAAGATTAAATATAAAAATAAAAAAATAAAAAAATATAAATTTTATATTTTTATATTTCTTTAGATTTTAGATTTTTAAAGATTAAATATAAAAATATAAAAATATAAAAATATAAAAATATACAAATATAAAAATATAAAAATATAAAAATATAAAAATATAAATTTTTATATTTTTATATTTCTTTAGATTTTAGTTTTTTAAAGATTAAATATAAAAATAAAAAAATATAAAAATATAAATTTTTATATTTTTATATTTCTTTAGATTTTAGATTTTTAAAGATATAAAGATATAAAGATATAAAGATATAAAAATATAAAAATATAAAGATATAAAAATATAAAAATATAAAAATACAAAAATACAAAAATACAAAAATACAAAAATACAAAAATACAAAAATATAAAAATACAAAAATACAAAAATACAAAAATACAAAAATACAAAAAATCAAAAAATCAAAAAATAAAAAAATAAAAAAATATAAAAATATAAAAATATAAAAATCAAAAAATATAAAAATATAAAAAATACAAAAATACAAAAATACAAAAATACAAAAATACAAAAATATAAAAATATAAAAATATAAAAATATAAAAATATACAAATATACAAATATAAAAATATAAAAATATAAAAATATAAAAATATAAAAATATAAATTTTTATATTTTTATATTTCTTTAGATTTTAGTTTTTTAAAGATTAAATATAAAAATATAAAAATATAAAAATATAAATTTTTATATTTTTATATTTCTTTAGATTTTAGATTTTTAAAGATATAAAGATATAAAAATATAAAAATATAAAAATATAAAAATATGAAAATACAAAAATACAAAAATACAAAAATACAAAAATATAAAAATACAAAAATACAAAAATACAAAAATATAAAAATATAAAAATACAAAAATACAAAAATATAAAAATATAAAAATATAAAAATATAAAAATCAAAAAATCAAAAAATATAAAAATATAAAAATATAAAAATATAAAAATATAAAAATATAAAAATCAAAAAATATAAAAATATAAAAATCAAAAAATCAAAAAATATAAAAATATAAAAATATAAAAATATAAAAATATAAAAATATAAAAATCAAAAAATATAAAAAATACAAAAATACAAAAATACAAAAATACAAAAATACAAAAATATAAAAATACAAAAATACAAAAATACAAAAATACAAAAATATAAAAATATAAAAATATAAAAATATAAAAATCAAAAAATATAAAAATACAAAAATACAAAAATACAAAAATACAAAAATACAAAAATATAAAAATCAAAAAATATAAAAATATAAAGATATAAAGATATAAAGATATAAAGATATAAAAATATAAAAATACAAAAATACAAAAATACAAAAATACAAAAATATAAATTTTTATATTTTTATATTTCTTTAGATTTTAGTTTTTTAAAGATTAAATATAAAAATATAAAAATATAAAAATATAAAAATATAAAAATATACAAATATAAAAATATACAAATATAAAAATATAAAAATATAAAAATATAAAAATATAAATTTTTATATTTTTATATTTCTTTAGATTTTAGTTTTTTAAAGATTAAATATAAAAATACAAAAATACAAAAATACAAAAATATAAAAATATAAAAATACAAAAATACAAAAATACAAAAATACAAAAATACAAAAATACAAAAATACAAAAATACAAAAATATAAAAATATAAAAATACAAAAATACAAAAAATCAAAAAATCAAAAAATATAAAAATATAAAAATATAAAAATATAAAAATATAAAAATCAAAAAATCAAAAAATATAAAAATATAAAAATATAAAAATATAAAAATATAAAAATCAAAAAATATAAAAATATAAAGATATAAAAATATAAAAATATAAAAATACAAAAATACAAAAATACAAAAATACAAAAATACAAAAATATAAAAATATAAAAATACAAAAATACAAAAATACAAAAAATACAAAAATACAAAAATACAAAAATACAAAAATCAAAAAATATAAAAATATAAAAATATAAAGATATAAAGATATAAAAATATAAAAATACAAAAATACAAAAATACAAAAATACAAAAATACAAAAATATAAAAATATAAAAATATAAAAATATAAAAATAATATAAAAATATAAAAATATAAAAATATAAAAATATAAAAATATAAAAATATAAAAAATATAAAGATCTTTAAAAATCTAAAAAAATCTAAAATCAAAAAATCAAAAAATCAAAAAATTAAAAATTATAAAAATATAAATATATAAAAATATAAAAATATAAAAATATAAAAATCAAAAAATATAAAAATATAAAAATATAAATTTTTATATTTTTATATTTCTTTAGATTTTAGTTTTTTAAAGATTAAATATAAAAATAAAAAATATAAAAATATAAATTTTATATTTTTATATTTCTTTAGATTTTAGATTTTTAAAGATTAAATATAAAAATATAAAAATATAAAAATATAAAAATATAAAAATATAAAAATACAAAAATACAAAAATACAAAAATACAAAAATACAAAAATACAAAAATACAAAAATATAAAAATACAAAAATACAAAAATACAAAAATACAAAAATACAAAAATACAAAAATCAAAAAACATAAAAACATAAAAACATAAAAATATAAAAATATAAAAATATAAAAATACAAAAATACAAAAATACAAAAATACAAAAATACAAAAATATAAAAATACAAAAATACAAAAATACAAAAATACAAAAATATAAAAATATAAAAATACAAAAATATAAAAATATAAAAATACAAAAATACAAAAAATCAAAAAATCAAAAAATATAAAAATATAAAAATATAAAAATATAAATTTTTATATTTTTATATTTCTTTAGATTTTAGTTTTTTAAAGATTAAATATAAAAATAAAAAAATATAAAAATATAAATTTTATATTTTTATATTTCTTTAGATTTTAGATTTTTAAAGATTAAATATAAAAATATAAAAATATAAAAATATAAAAATATAAAGATATAAAAATATAAAAATACAAAAATACAAAAATACAAAAATACAAAAATACAAAAATATAAATTTTTATATTTTTATATTTCTTTTGATTTTAGTTTTTTAAAGATTAAATATAAAAATAAAAAAATATAAATTTTTATATTTTTATATTTCTTTAGATTTTAGATTTTTAAAGATATAAAGATATAAAGATATAAAAATATAAAGATATAAAAATATAAAAATATAAAAATATAAAAATATAAAAATATAAAAATATAAATTTTTATATTTTTATATTTCTTTAGATTTTAGTTTTTTAAAGATTAAATATAAAAATAAAAAAATATAAAAATATAAATTTTTATATTTTTATATTTCTTTAGATTTTAGATTTTTAAAGATATAAAGATATAAAGATATAAAGATATAAAAATATAAAAATATAAAGATATAAAAATATAAAAATATAAAAATACAAAAATACAAAAATACAAAAATACAAAAATACAAAAATACAAAAATATAAAAATACAAAAATACAAAAATACAAAAATACAAAAATACAAAAAATCAAAAAATCAAAAAATCAAAAAATATAAAAATATAAAAATATAAAAATCAAAAAATATAAAAATATAAAAAATACAAAAATACAAAAATACAAAAATACAAAAATACAAAAATATAAAAATATAAAAATATAAAAATATAAAAATATACAAATATACAAATATAAAAATATAAAAATATAAAAATATAAAAATATAAAAATATAAATTTTTATATTTTTATATTTCTTTAGATTTTAGTTTTTTAAAGATTAAATATAAAAATATAAAAATATAAAAATATAAATTTTTATATTTTTATATTTCTTTAGATTTTAGATTTTTAAAGATATAAAGATATAAAAATATAAAAATATAAAAATATAAAAATATGAAAATACAAAAATACAAAAATACAAAAATACAAAAATATAAAAATACAAAAATACAAAAATACAAAAATATAAAAATATAAAAATACAAAAATACAAAAATATAAAAATATAAAAATATAAAAATATAAAAATCAAAAAATCAAAAAATATAAAAATATAAAAATATAAAAATATAAAAATATAAAAATATAAAAATCAAAAAATATAAAAATATAAAAATCAAAAAATCAAAAAATATAAAAATATAAAAATATAAAAATATAAAAATATAAAAATATAAAAATCAAAAAATATAAAAAATACAAAAATACAAAAATACAAAAATACAAAAATACAAAAATACAAAAATACAAAAATATAAAAATACAAAAATACAAAAATACAAAAATACAAAAATATAAAAATATAAAAATATAAAAATATAAAAATCAAAAAATATAAAAATACAAAAATACAAAAATACAAAAATATAAAAATCAAAAAATATAAAAATATAAAGATATAAAGATATAAAGATATAAAGATATAAAAATATAAAAATACAAAAATACAAAAATACAAAAATACAAAAATATAAATTTTTATATTTTTATATTTCTTTAGATTTTAGTTTTTTAAAGATTAAATATAAAAATATAAAAATATAAAAATATAAAAATATATAAATATACAAATATACAAATATAAAAATATAAAAATATAAAAATATAAAAATATAAAAATATAAATTTTTATATTTTTATATTTCTTTAGATTTTAGTTTTTTAAAGATTAAATATAAAAATACAAAAATACAAAAATACAAAAATATAAAAATATAAAAATACAAAAATACAAAAATACAAAAATACAAAAATACAAAAATACAAAAATACAAAAATACAAAAATATAAAAATATAAAAATACAAAAATACAAAAAATCAAAAAATCAAAAAATATAAAAATATAAAAATATAAAAATATAAAAATATAAAAATCAAAAAATCAAAAAATATAAAAATATAAAAATATAAAAATATAAAAATATAAAAATCAAAAAATATAAAAATATAAAGATATAAAAATATAAAAATATAAAAATACAAAAATACAAAAATACAAAAATACAAAAATACAAAAATATAAAAATATAAAAATACAAAAATACAAAAATACAAAAAATACAAAAATACAAAAATACAAAAATACAAAAATCAAAAAATATAAAAATATAAAAATATAAAGATATAAAGATATAAAAATATAAAAATACAAAAATACAAAAATACAAAAATACAAAAATACAAAAATACAAAAATACAAAAATATAAAAATATAAAAATATAAAAATATAAAAATAATATAAAAATATAAAAATATAAAAATATAAAAATATAAAAATATAAAAATATAAAAAATATAAAGATCTTTAAAAATCTAAAAAAATCTAAAATCAAAAAATCAAAAAATCAAAAAATTAAAAATTTTAAAAATATAAATATATAAAAATATAAAAATATAAAAATATAAAAATCAAAAAATATAAAAATATAAAAATATAAATTTTTATATTTTTATATTTCTTTAGATTTTAGTTTTTTAAAGATTAAATATAAAAATAAAAAATATAAAAATATAAATTTTATATTTTTATATTTCTTTAGATTTTAGATTTTTAAAGATTAAATATAAAAATATAAAAATATAAAAATATAAAAATATAAAAATATAAAAATACAAAAATACAAAAATACAAAAATACAAAAATACAAAAATACAAAAATACAAAAATATAAAAATACAAAAATACAAAAATACAAAAATACAAAAATACAAAAATACAAAAATCAAAAAACATAAAAACATAAAAACATAAAAATATAAAAATATAAAAATATAAAAATACAAAAATACAAAAATACAAAAATACAAAAATACAAAAATATAAAAATACAAAAATACAAAAATACAAAAATACAAAAATATAAAAATATAAAAATACAAAAATATAAAAATATAAAAATACAAAAATACAAAAAATCAAAAAATCAAAAAATATAAAAATATAAAAATATAAAAATATAAATTTTTATATTTTTATATTTCTTTAGATTTTAGTTTTTTAAAGATTAAATATAAAAATAAAAAAATATAAAAATATAAATTTTATATTTTTATATTTCTTTAGATTTTAGATTTTTAAAGATTAAATATAAAAATATAAAAATATAAAAATATAAATTTTTATATTTTTATATTTCTTTAGATTTTAGATTTTTAAAGATTAAATATAAAAATATAAAAATATAAAAATATAAAAATATAAAGATATAAAAATATAAAAATACAAAAATACAAAAATACAAAAATACAAAAATACAAAAATATAAATTTTTATATTTTTATATTTCTTTTGATTTTAGTTTTTTAAAGATTAAATATAAAAATAAAAAAATATAAATTTTTATATTTTTATATTTCTTTAGATTTTAGATTTTTAAAGATATAAAGATATAAAGATATAAAAATATAAAAATATAAAAATATAAAAATATAAAAATACAAAAATACAAAAATACAAAAATACAAAAATACAAAAATACAAAAATACAAAAATATAAAAATACAAAAATACAAAAATACAAAAATACAAAAATACAAAAATACAAAAATACAAAAATATAAAAATATAAAAATTGTCAAGCACGTATTAGATACCGTATTTTTCAGAGTGTAAGATGCACATTTTTCCTCCCTAAAAGAGGCTGAAAATTTGGGTGCATCTTATACTCCGAATGTAGCTTTTCGAAGCTTTTTTCCCCAGCCCTAACAATCTTCCCGGCTTCCTACTCAGTCTGAATAAGTTTTTTTTCCAACCCTAAGTCTTTGCAGGCTTGTTTTCATTTCTACTCTCTCTGAAAAAGGTTTTTTCAGCCCTAACGAGGTGCTAACGATCTTACCGGCTTGCAGCATTTTTTTATTCCTACTCCCTCCGAAGTAGTTTTTCCAGCCCTAAGTCTTTGCAGGCTTGTTTTCATTCTTACGCCCTCTTTTCAGCCCTAACCAGGGTATAAAATAATGTGCTGAAGCTGAACAGACGCTAGCCAGAGGAATACCTGGTAAGTAGATTTTTTCCCCCTATTTTCCTCGCCCAAAACTAAGGTGCGTCTTATACTCCTGTGCATGTTATACTCTGAAAAAATATGGTGATATTATATATATATATATATATATATATATATATATATATATATATATATATATATATATATGTATATGTATATGTATATGTATATGTATATGTATATGTATATGTATATGTATATGTATATGTATATGTATATGTATATGTATATGTATATGTATATGTATATGTATATGTATATGTATATGTATATGTATATGTATATATGTATATATGTATATATGTATATATGTATATATGTATATATATATATATGTGTGTGTGTGTGTGTGTGTGTGTGTGTGTGTGTGTGTGTGTGTGTGTGTGTGTGTGTGTGTGTATATATATATATATATATATATATATATATATATATATATATATATATATATATATATATATATATATATATATATATATATATATATATATATATATATATATATATATATATATATGTCTTCAAGTCTTTGTAGATTTCTAGATAAAAGATCATTTTGAAATTATGATAAATTTATGCCAGGAAACAATTACTTAGCATTTTGTCATCAGGTAAACTGTCTGAGAAACAAATTACCACAAGTTGAAGAACTCAAGTCATTGCTTGCAGTAAAGCCCAACACTCAATAGAGAAAAACTTTCTACTTGTTCAAATCTATATCTGACTGTATTTCTTTCTTTATTAAAAAATCAAATAGTACATAAATGTATTTTTCTTTTTTTAGGTTACCCATTCACACAAATTTAGGTATTTTGACTATGGGCATAAGAATGAAGTTGTTTACAATATGGTAAGGAAAGAAAATGGAAGAATTCACAAATGTTAAAAAGTGATTTTTGGCATCAGATTTTAACTTAAATGAAAACAATGACAATTTTTTGATATCTAAAAAAACATGACCCAATAAATTTATTTCTAATCTTGACTTCACAGACCACACCTCCATTTTACATTATAGAAGAGATGTTTGTGCCAACAGGAGTGTGGAGTGGAGGAAATGATATCATGGAAGATGTTACTGATATTCAGCTCTTGCTCCCTTGAATCCCTCATTTAGCTTTCTATAACCATATTCCTAATTGGCAACATCTGGATTTTATCTTTGGCCTTGATGCTCCAAAACGCCTCTATCCTGATATCCTCTACCTGATGCAGAAGTATAAATAATGATGTGCTTATCATTGTTTACATTTATACAAGTACATACTTGTACATTAATGGGGAACCCAATAACATGTCTACCAAGCTGATCCTTTTTTCAATAAAACTGTTCCTCTTTTGTATATGTTGTATTTTATATAACAATGTTTTTTTTTCATCAAGTTATCCTTCTTCAGGGCCCTACTGATATTTTAAAACAAGATTGATTGATTGATTGATTGAGTCATTCATTCATTCATTTCAATTTATATGGCTGTTTATCAGATCATAACACTGGGTGGCTAACAATGGTTAAAATCCAACACAATAATCACCAGAGCAATAATTGCATAAACAGTCATTTATATTACTTACTTTCCAATATTGAGATTCCTTAAGAGATGCTGCCTGGGTCTTTGGCTCTCACACCTCTGCCTGTGAAGCCCTTTGTGAATTATGAAGGTGAAACAAGATGCTTGCAATGTAGTTTGAAAACATGACTAGGAAAGTAGGAAGGGATTTAGTTGGTCTGGCGTTGCAGAGATAACACTGTTAGGCATTTGTGGAATTTTCCCAGTGTGGGCACTTCTGGGCCCTTAGACATCATCTTAATGAACCAACTGTTAGGTTTATTTATTATGCGATACTTGTAATGTAATTTACCACTGGAAAATGCAACCCAGTGGGTTGAACTTTCTCACAGGAGTAATATGCTGCAAAGGCCAGATAGTCAGGCCAAAAACAGTTATCTTAGAATAATCATACTACATCACACCACAAAACACTGAAACTACACTGAGACAACACTTGACATATATAAATCACCGGGACATGACACATAATATTCCAGAGTTCTGAAGGAGCTGGCAGATTATATCTCAGAACCATTGTACCATATCTCTCAAAAATCCTGAAGTACTGAGGAACTAACTCTACTTGAGAATTGGAATACAGCTGATGTAGTTCCCATCTTCAAAAAATGAAAAAAATAAAAAACAGACCCAGGAAACTGCAGACCAATCAGACTAACATCAGTACCTGGGAAGATACTGGGAAAGATAATCAAAAAACAGATCTGTGAACAACTAAAACAAATAAAGTTTTAATTAGAAGGCAGCACAGGTCTGTTAAAAAGATCATGCCAAACCAATCTTATTTCATTCTTTGACAAAATGACTAAATTAGTAGATCATACAGATTATCCTCGATTTATGAATGTAATAGAGTAATAATAATAGAGAATATAATAAAATATGTGAAAAGGAATCAGCTATATTCCTTTTTCAAGGAATTGTATTGAATGTCAAATTCATAAGTCTGCAATATCTAACTGAAATGCTATGGGAAAATGGTTGAAGCATGTCTATGAACGTTTTGTGGCCTGTCAACAGCACAAATAGGCTTTGTCATAGATTAACATAACATATTTTCTATGTCTATAGAGTACATACATCTCAAAAGTTCTGTCTTTGAATATTTCTGTTCTGATGAAGAAACTGGTGTATTCAAGAGACTTCTTGATCTATTTGCCTGAGTCTAGCAAGATGCCACCAAATCTATAGGATTGTTATTAGTCATCCCCCAAAATTGATGCATTGGATTATAAAAACCATACAAGGCTCCTAAATTCTACAGTTGCTGCATGGACAACATCATACATATAAGAAGCCTCTGCAGGATACAGTTTATCACCTTTATAAGTTTCTGGAATTAATTGTCCAAATGGAATGTTACTGACCCCATAAAGCCAAGGACCATGGTATAAATTGTAATTCTCCTTGCCAAAACCTTGTAATGGCACACGATTTAGGAAAAATCTATGCACAGCATGGAAAATATTGTCTATGGTTAGTACAGGAATGGTGCCTCCACATCACATTCTTATTTAACACCCTTAGATTAGAAAGACAGATTTCATCAGTAACTTTCTTTGTGTGTTGGATATCCAGGTTGCAGTTTAATGTATTTCTATAATACCATTCTCCAAAATTATTTTTAATTCACACCCTAAAAAGAAATATGTCTTGGCATATATAAATGCTGATATTCACTGAGTAAAATATTAGCTGAACCTGTATGATCAAATACTGCACCCCAGCCTAAGGCTGGAAAACACAATAAGTTTGTATGATAATTACATAGTGCTTATTATACACTGGGTAACCACACACACATAATTTATGATATTCTATCTCTTGGTTTAACCTTGATTTTGCTGCTCCATCTGGAAAATCAGCATCAATCACTTTACATCAAAAGATTATCCAATGCCTTTTTGAACAATCGGTTATCATTTTCTTGCATCTGAAAATATGCATTTTGCCTGTATATTAGGTTTTTTTAATTCCCACAATTGGTGTCCGCTGAACCTACCCTGCTCATATGATTTGGGCAAGGGAGGACCAGCTCAACTGTGAAGGACAAATAGTTGCAGTTTTGATATGTTTATCTTCTCCTGAACATATGTGAATATAACCATTATGTAGAACAAACAAGCAGAAGACTGGCAGAACGCATCCATGACCGCTGACTAGCAGTCAGAAGACATGATGAAATATCTTTAATTTTACAACATATAGACAGACATAACCATAGTTTCAATTGGGAAATGTGATCATCCTAGACCAAAACAAATCCAAAAATCCCAGGGAATTTCTAGAAGCCAGGCACTCTGACAAATTAGCTATCAATAGACACAAGACATTAACAACATCTATAGATTATGCAAAAGAGACAATCAACCAGAGAAAAAGGGAACAAAAAATAATAATCCCATGCATCTCTCCACCAGCAATCAGCACCCAAATGAGCATAGATTAAATATTAACATCAGACCAACAATCAAGTAAATAATCCCCCAATCAAGAAACTGCCAAAGAAGCCAACAGCAAGCAGTCCAACCAAAGAATCTCTAAGACCACCTCCACCAACACTGACAGGGCAAGCCACTACAATGATGATAGTTTGGGTAATGAAACATCTGCAAGAAAACAAGCTCAGAGAGCACTAAGGACCCCTCATTTCAATCCAGAGCTATAAATATTTTCTTTTATTGATACATGGATACATTCATTTATACCCTTCATAATATTCCTTTGAGGGTAAGCACTAACACAAATCAAAGTAAAGAGTAAAATATATTAAAGAAAAATCAAAGAAAAATATATTAAACATGGGAGAAAAAAGAAAAAGAAAATCTCCTTAAATCTAATTTACATTAGACCTCTCTATACTTATTTAACCATATTTAATTTGTTCCATCTATTCACATCTTCAGTAAACAGTAAACATTCTGCACATTTATCTACCATTTGCTCTAACACACTGAATATTGATAAAATTAAAAGATACAAGGATGTATTAAACAGCCAAGGGGAACTGAAAACAATATTCATATTTTCATATTTTCATATTTTCATATTTTCATATTTTCATATTTTCATATTTTCATATTTTCATATTTTCATATTTTTATATTTTTTTATTTTTTTATATTTTTATATTTTTATATTTTTATATTTTTATATTTTTATATTTTTATATTTCTTTAGATTTTAGATTTTTAAAGATTATAAAAATATAAAAATATAAAAATATAAAAATATAAAAATATAAAAATATAAAAATATAAAAATATAAAAATATAAAAATATAAAAATATAAAAATATAAAAATATATAAAAATATAAAAATATAAAAATATAAAAATATGAAAATATGAAAATATGAAAATATGAAAATATGAAAATATGAAAATATGAAAATATGAAAATATGAAAATAAAAAATATGAAAATATAAAAATATAAAAGTATAAAAGTATAAAAGTATAAAAATAGAAAAATAGAAAAATAGAAAAACTAAAAACAAAAAAACTTAAAATCAAAAAATATATGAAATCTAAAAATCTAAAAATCTAAAAAAATCAAAAATCAAAAAATCAAAAAATCTAAATCTAAAAATCAAAAATGAAAAAATCAAAAAATAAAAAAATATAAAAATAAAAATATAAAAAAATAAAAAAATAAAAATATAAAAATATAAAAAATAAAATCTATATATATAAAATCTAAAAAATCAAAAATATAAAAATATAAAAAATATAAAAATATAAAATCTAAAAAATAAAAACTAAAAAACTTAAAATCGAAAAATATATAAAATCAAAAAATCAAAAAATCAAAAAATCAAAAAATCAAAAAATCAAAAAATCAAAAAATCTAAAAATCTAAAAAAATCTAAAAATCTAAAAATCTAAAAATCTAAAGGTTTTTAGGTTTTTATGTTTCATATATTTTTCGATTTTAAGTTTTTTAGTGTTTATTTTTTAGATTTTTACATTTTTTATAGTTTTATATTTTTATATTTTTATTCATATTTTTATATTTTTATATTTTTATATTTATTTTTTTAGATTTTTATATTTTTATATTTTTATATTTTAGATTTTTTAGATTTATATATATATATAGATTTTATTTTTTATATTTTTATATTTTTATATTTTTATACTTATATTTTCATATTATTTTTATATTTTTTATTTTTATATTTTTATATTTTTATATTTTTTTATTTTTTATTTTTTATTTTTATATTTTTATATTTCATTAGATTTTAAAATACAAAAATATAAAAATATAAAAATACAAAAATACAAAAATACAAAAAATCAAAAGATAAAAAAATAAAAAAATATAAAAATATAAAAATATAAAAATATAAAAATCAAAAAATATAAAAATACAAAAATACAAAAATACAAAAATACAAAAATACAAAAATATAAAAATCAAAAAATATAAAAATATAAAAATATAAAGATATAAAGATATAAAAATACAAAAATACAAAAATACAAAAATACAAAAATACAAAAATATAAATTTTTATATTTTTATATTTCTTTAGATTTTAGTTTTTTAAAGATTAAATATAAAAATATAAAAATATAAAAATATAAATTCTTTAGATTTTAGATTTTTAAAGATATAAAGATATAAAGATATAAAGATATAAAAATATAAAAATATAAAAATATAAAAATACAAAAATACAAAAATACAAAAATACAAAAATACAAAAATATAAAAATACAAAAATACAAAAATACAAAAATACAAAAATACAAAAAAACAAAAATACAAAAATATAAAAATATAAAAATACAAAAATACAAAAAATCAAAAAATCAAAAAATATAAAAATATAAAAATATAAAAATATAAAAATCAAAAAATATAAAAATATAAAAATATAAAAATCAAAAAATATAAAAAATACAAAAATACAAAAATACAAAAATATACAAATATAAAAATATACAAATATAAAAATATAAAAATATAAAAATATAAAAATATAAAAATATAAAAATATAAAAATATAAATTTTTATATTTTTATATTTCTTTAGATTTTAGTTTTTTAAAGATTAAATATAAAAATATAAAAATATAAAAATATAAATTTTTATATTTTTATATTTCTTTAGATTTTAGATTTTTAAAGATTAAATATAAAAATATAAAAATATAAAAATATAAAAATATAAAAATATAAAAATCAAAAAATATAAAAATACAAAAATACAAAAATACAAAAATACAAAAATACAAAAATATAAAAATCAAAAAATATAAAAATATAAAGATATAAAGATATAAAGATATAAAGATATAAAAATATAAAAATACAAAAATACAAAAATACAAAAATACAAAAATATAAATTTTTATATTTTTATATTTCTTTAGATTTTAGTTTTTTAAAGATTAAATATAAAAATATAAAAATATAAAAATATAAAAATATATAAATATACAAATATAAAAATATAAAAATATAAAAATATAAAAATATAAAAATATAAAAAATATAAAGATCTTAAAAAATCTAAAAAAATCTAAAATCAAAAAATCAAAAAATCAAAAAAATCAAAAATTATAAAATATAAATATATAAAAATACAAAAATACAAAAATACAAAAATACAAAAATATAAAAATATAAAAATATAAAAATAATATAAAAATATAAAAATCAAAAAATATAAAAATATAAAAATATAAAAATATAAAAATCAAAAAATATAAAAATACAAAAATACAAAAATACAAAAATACAAAAATACAAAAATATAAAAATCAAAAAATATAAAAATATAAAGATATAAAGATATAAAGATATAAAGATATAAAAATATAAAAATACAAAAATACAAAAATACAAAAATACAAAAATATAAATTTTTATATTTTTATATTTCTTTAGATTTTAGTTTTTTAAAGATTAAATATAAAAATATAAAAATATAAAAATATAAAAATATAAAAATATAAAAATATACAAATATAAAAATATACAAATATAAAAATATAAAAATATAAAAATATAAAAATATAAATTTTTATATTTTTATATTTCTTTAGATTTTAGTTTTTTAAAGATTAAATATAAAAATACAAAAATACAAAAATACAAAAATATAAAAATATAAAAATACAAAAATACAAAAATACAAAAATACAAAAATACAAAAATACAAAAATACAAAAATACAAAAATACAAAAATATAAAAATATAAAAATACAAAAATACAAAAAATCAAAAAATCAAAAAATATAAAAATATAAAAATATAAAAATATAAAAATATAAAAATCAAAAAATCAAAAAATATAAAAATATAAAAATATAAAAATATAAAAATATAAAAATCAAAAAATATAAAAATATAAAGATATAAAAATATAAAAATATAAAAATACAAAAATACAAAAATACAAAAATACAAAAATACAAAAATACAAAAATATAAAAATACAAAAATACAAAAATACAAAAATACAAAAATACAAAAATACAAAAATACAAAAATATAAAAATATAAAAATACAAAAATACAAAAATACAAAAAATCAAAAAATCAAAAAATCAAAAAATAAAAAAATATAAAAATATAAAAATATAAAAATCAAAAAATATAAAAATACAAAAATACAAAAATACAAAAATACAAAAATACAAAAATACAAAAATATAAAAATCAAAAAATATAAAAATATAAAAATATAAAGATATAAAGATATAAAAATATAAAAATACAAAAATACAAAAATACAAAAATACAAAAATACAAAAATACAAAAATACAAAAATATAAAAATATAAAAATATAAAAATATAAAAATAATATAAAAATATAAAAATATAAAAATATAAAAATATAAAAATATAAAAATATAAAAAATATAAAGATCTTTAAAAATCTAAAAAAATCTAAAATCAAAAAATCAAAAAATCAAAAAATTAAAAATTATAAAAATATAAAAATATAAAAATATAAAAATATAAAAATATAAAAATCAAAAAATATAAAAATATAAAAATCAAAAAATCAAAAAATATAAAAATATAAAAATATAAAAATATAAAAATATAAAAATATAAAAATCAAAAAATATAAAAAATACAAAAATACAAAAATACAAAAATACAAAAATACAAAAATACAAAAATACAAAAATATAAAAATACAAAAATACAAAAATACAAAAATACAAAAATATAAAAATATAAAAATATAAAAATATAAAAATCAAAAAATATAAAAATACAAAAATACAAAAATACAAAAATACAAAAATACAAAAATATAAAAATCAAAAAATATAAAAATATAAAGATATAAAGATATAAAGATATAAAGATATAAAAATATAAAAATACAAAAATACAAAAATACAAAAATACAAAAATATAAATTTTTATATTTTTATATTTCTTTAGATTTTAGTTTTTTAAAGATTAAATATAAAAATATAAAAATATAAAAATATAAAAATATAAAAATATAAAAATATACAAATATAAAAATATACAAATATAAAAATATAAAAATATAAAAATATAAAAATATAAATTTTTATATTTTTATATTTCTTTAGATTTTAGTTTTTTAAAGATTAAATATAAAAATACAAAAATACAAAAATACAAAAATATAAAAATATAAAAATACAAAAATACAAAAATACAAAAATACAAAAATACAAAAATACAAAAATACAAAAATACAAAAATACAAAAATATAAAAATATAAAAATACAAAAATACAAAAAATCAAAAAATCAAAAAATATAAAAATATAAAAATATAAAAATATAAAAATATAAAAATCAAAAAATCAAAAAATATAAAAATATAAAAATATAAAAATATAAAAATATAAAAATCAAAAAATATAAAAATATAAAGATATAAAAATATAAAAATATAAAAATACAAAAATACAAAAATACAAAAATACAAAAATACAAAAATACAAAAATATAAAAATACAAAAATACAAAAATACAAAAATACAAAAATACAAAAATACAAAAATACAAAAATATAAAAATATAAAAATACAAAAATACAAAAATACAAAAAATCTAAAAATCTAAAGAAATATAAAAATATAAAAAAATAAAAATATAAAAATAAAAAATAAAAAAATAAAAAATATGAAAAATATGAAAAATATGAAAATATAAAAGTATAAAAATAAAAAAATAAAAATCAAAAAAATCAAAAAATCAAAAATCAAAAATCAAAAAATCAAAAAATCAAAAAATCAAAAAATCAAAAAATCAAAAAATCAAAAAATCAAAAAATCAAAAAATCAAAAAATCAAAAAATCAAAAAATAAAAAATAAAAAATAAAAAAATAAAAAAATAAAAAAATAAAAAATAAAAAATAAAAAAATAAAAAAATAAAAAAATAAAAAAATAAAAAAATAAAAAAATAAAAAAATAAAAAATAAATTTGATTTTTAGATTTTTATATTTCTTTAGATTTTATATTTTTATTCATATTTTTATATTTTTATATTTTTATATTTTCATATTTTCATATTTTTATATTTTTATATTTTTATATTTTTATATTTTTTATTTTTATATTTTTATATTTTTATATTTTTATATGTTTTTATTTTTAGATTTTTTGATTTTTTTGATTTTTTGATTTTTATATTTCTTTATATTTTATATTTTTATTCATATTTTTATATTTTCATATTTTTATATTTTTATATTTTTATATTTTACATTTTTATATTTTTATATTTTTTGATTTTTTGATTTTTTGATTTTTTGATTTTTTGATTTTTTGATTTTTTGATTTTTATATTTCTTTATATTTTATATTTTTATTCATACTTTTATATTTTTAGTTTTTAATTTTTTTATTTTTTTAGATTTTTAGATTTTTTTTTTTTTTTTTTCTCAAAAAAGTTTTATTAGTACAAACTTACATAAGTGGTAACAAAATATTAAATCCAAAGTACAAACATTTTTATTTCCCCCCCCCCAGACCCACCCCCTTCCCTCCCCACCTCCCCCCCCCCCGGACTTCCCAGAGATAATACAGGGCATAATAATAAGTTTAAATTGTTAATAAAAAGAAAAAGGAAAAAGGAAAAAAAGAACACTATTTTTTAAAAAAAACTTCAACTCCAAACTATACAGTACTAATATATCGCATTTGTATACAATAGTAAAGATACAAAAAAGAGAGAGAAAAAAAAAGAAAGAGAATAAAAAAAAGAAAGAAAGAAAGAGAAAACTCTTTAACACTACAAACAAACAAACCTCCTACCTCCTCCCTTCAGTCCTCTATCTTATACAAGGTAAGTGTTACATAAGTAATAACTAAATATAAAATACACAAATCTTAAACTAATATTATTGACATTAGAAATAACCTCTAAGATAAAACTTAACTAAATGTTACATAAGTAATCATCAAATATTAAATTTCATCATGATATTCTAAGTTAATTCGCTAACTTCAATAAACAAAAAAAGAAAATAAAAGAAGAATAAACAATAAACAAATCTTCAACAAACTATATATATCTAATATTATCAACATTAAAAATAACCTCAAAATTATATAAAACTTAACTAAATATTGCATAAGTAATCATTAGATAGGGAAAAGATAAAATACAATCATATTAGTCTCTATCCATCCAATATATTTCAACATCACATTGTTTTGTATCTTGATAGTTCATCTTTTAATAGTTCAATAAATTCAAATTTGTCAAGTCGTCTCCCGTCTGCTCCCAAACCTCCATCTCCTCTTCCCCAGCTATCTGATTCAGGCACTCCTTTTGGATTTTTGAGTCTATTTCTTTTTGATCCATCGAAGGTGGCTTCCCCTCCTCCTCCTCTTTTATTTTCATACACCCTTCTTCTGGAATCTTGGATATATCAGCCTTTAGAACATTGACATAAAATTCAGTAGCTTTTTTTATCGTGTTGAGCCGGTATCTTTTTCCAGAAAATTTCACTGTTACTCCAACTGGTGCTTCCCATTTATATTGTAAATTTAATCTCTTAAATTCATCAATCAAAAAAGTATAGCTTTTCCTGGCTTTAAGCATTTTAGAGGGGATTTCTTTCCAAATCTTTAGTTCCTGACCATTCACCATAAGATTATTGTTAAACGTTGCTTGTATAATTCTGTTCCGTAGAGCTCTTGTGGTAAAATATATGACAATATCCCTTGGTAGATGCTTTTGTTTGGCGTACCACGAGTTGATTCTGTATGTTTTGTCGATTTGTGTAGCCAATTCCGCTTTAGAAATTCCAGACACCTGATCCAATATGTCAACCATCCTGCCTTTTAAATTTTCATATAATCCTTCTTTCAAACCTCTAATCCTTATAGCAACTTCCATAGATCTGAACTGAGTCATTAAGACCTCTTTTTCAAAATTTGCAATGTCATTTTGGATTTTATCTATGTAATTCACCGAAGTTGCCAAAGCTTGTTTATTTGTTTCAATACGTTCTGCCAAAACTTCAATATTTGTTGCTAAGCCTTTGCAAACCTCTAACACATCAAATCTTAGTTGTTGATTCATATTCTTCAAAGCAGCCTGCATCTTATGGTCTATCTCACTTATTTTCTGGTTAAATTCCAAAGTAAGTTCATGTTTCATAATCTTTAAATTATTTAATAAATTTTCAGGTGTCAAAAGCTGTGGAGGTGTTAGCTCAGTGTTAAGTTGCATTTTAGAAATATATCCAGATGAATAGTCATTTCTTTTAGTCAAAACAGTCTTTCCAGATTTTGAAGCCATTATGGTGTTTCAAAAGAGTACAAAGAAAAAAGAGAAAGGAGAAAGAAAAAAAAGCCAGGTGTCTGATTAAAGTTCTTTCCAGTTTCAAAACCAGGTAGTCTTTTATTATTAAAAATCTTTCAATTATAACTTTAATCCAGGGTTAGGAGACAGAGAAAGAAAAAGCCATTTTTCCAAGTTACAAGTTTCCATAAGAGAAAAAAAAAAAAGCCTCTGGGAAAACGAAAGTCACTTTCACTTCTCAATCGCCATATTGTTACTTTGTTTCCTTTGTTTCCTTGCCGAAGTGAAAGCTTACCCAGGAGTTGAAAAAAAAAGAAAAAAGAGGTTTCAATACTTGCCCATCTCACGCCTGTTTCTCTCTGTCTGCTTCTATAGTTCAAAAGTAATTGTAAATCCCATTCTGGAAGCAGCGGCTGGTCACGACATCTAGCTCCGCAAAAGCGGAGGTTTCCTGATCCTCGGAGCTGGAGACAGGCTGCATGGGGAGCTCTCCCTTCGCGCCCCTAGATGGCTTCTAGGGCGCTGGGGGGGCTCTACCCCACCTGTCAGGCTCTCATCTCTCCCCTTTGCCCGGGGAAGAGATTTCAAAGCCGCCAGACAGCTGTTCTGGCGGCTTTTTACGAGGATCGGAAAGGCGTCCGACAAAGGGACGTCCGCGATGGCGCTCCAAACCGGAAGTCCCTAGATTTTTAGATTTTTATGTTTCATATATTTTTCGATTTTAAGTTTTTTAGTTTTTATTTTTTATATTTTTACATTTTTTATATTTTTATATTTTTACATTTTTTATATTTTTATATTTTTATATTTTTATTCATATTTTTATATTTTTATATTTTTATATTTATTTTTTTAGATGTTTAGATTTTTATATTTTTATATTTTAGATTTTTTAGATTTTTATATATATATAGATTTTATTTTTTACATTTTTATATTTTTATATTTTTATACTTATATTTTCATATTATTTTTATATTTTTTATTTTTTTATTTTTTTATTTTTTATTTTTATATTTTTATATTTCATTAGATTTTAGATTTTTTTATTTTAGATTTTTTAGTTTATATATATAGATTTTATTTTTTATATTTTTATATTTTTATATTTTTTATCAAATAAAAAAATAAAAAAAATAAAAATAAAAAAATAAAAAAATAAAAAAATAAAAAAATAAAAAAATAAAAAAATAAAAAATATAAAAATATAAAAATCTAAAAATCTAAAAATCTAAAAATCTAAAAATCTAATATCTAAAGAAATATAAAAATAAAAAAATATAAAAATATAAAAATAAAAAATAAAAATATAAAAAATCAAAAAATCAAAAAATCAAAAAATCAAAAAATCTAAAAGTATAAAAATATAAAAACATAAAAAATATAAAAATCAAAAAATCAAAAAATATAAAAATATAAAAATCAAAAAATATAAAAATCTAAAATCTAAAGAAATATAAAAATAAAAAAATATAAAATATAAAATCAAAAAATCAAAAAATCAAAAAATCAAAAAATCAAAAAATCAAAAAATCAAAAAATCTAAAAAAATCTAAAAATCTAAAAATCTAAAAATCTAAAGAAATATAAAAATATAAAAAAATAAAAATAAAAAATAAAAAAATAAAAAATATGAAAAATATGAAAAATATGAAAATATAAAAGTATAAAAATAAAAAAATATAAAAATCAAAAAAATCAAAAAATCAAAAATCAAAAATCAAAAATCAAAAAATCAAAAAATCAAAAAATCAAAAAATCAAAAAATCAAAAAATCAAAAAATCAAAAAATCAAAAATAAAAAATAAAAAAATAAAAAAATAAAAAAATATAAAAAAAAATAAAAAAAAAATTATAAAAAATAAATTTGATTTTTAGATTTTTATATTTCTTTAGATTTTATATTTTTATTCATATTTTTATATTTTTATATTTTTATATTTTTATATTTTCATATTTTCATATTTTTATATTTTTATATTTTTATATTTTTTTATTTTTAGATTTTTTGATATTTTTGATTTTTTTATTTTTATATTTCTTTAGATTTTATATTTTTATTCATATTTTTATATTTTCATATTTTTATATTTTTATATTTTTATATTTTTATATTTTACATTTTTATATTTTTATATTTTTTGATTTTTTGATTTTTATATTTCTTTATATTTTATATTTTTATTCATACTTTTATATTTTTTAGTTTTTTATTTTTTTATTTTTTTAGATTTTTAGGTTTTTATGTTTCATATATTTTTCGATTTTAAGTTTTTTAGTGTTTATTTTTTAGATTTTTACATTTTTTATAGTTTTATATTTTTATATTTTTATTCATATTTTTATATTTTTATATTTTTATATTTATTTTTTTAGATTTTTATATTTTTATATTTTTATATTTTAGATTTTTTAGATTTATATATATATATATAGATTTTATTTTTTATATTTTTATATTTTTATATTTTTATACTTATATTTTCATATTATTTTTATATTTTTTATTTTTATATTTTTATATTTTTATATTTTTTTATTTTTTATTTTTTATTTTTATATTTTTATATTTCATTAGATTTTAAAATACAAAAATATAAAAATATAAAAATACAAAAATACAAAAATACAAAAAATCAAAAGATAAAAAAATAAAAAAATATAAAAATATAAAAATATAAAAATATAAAAATCAAAAAATATAAAAATACAAAAATACAAAAATACAAAAATACAAAAATACAAAAATATAAAAATCAAAAAATATAAAAATATAAAAATATAAAGATATAAAGATATAAAAATACAAAAATACAAAAATACAAAAATACAAAAATACAAAAATATAAATTTTTATATTTTTATATTTCTTTAGATTTTAGTTTTTTAAAGATTAAATATAAAAATATAAAAATATAAAAATATAAATTCTTTAGATTTTAGATTTTTAAAGATATAAAGATATAAAGATATAAAGATATAAAAATATAAAAATATAAAAATATAAAAATACAAAAATACAAAAATACAAAAATACAAAAATACAAAAATATAAAAATACAAAAATACAAAAATACAAAAATACAAAAATACAAAAAAACAAAAATACAAAAATATAAAAATATAAAAATACAAAAATACAAAAAATCAAAAAATCAAAAAATATAAAAATATAAAAATATAAAAATATAAAAATCAAAAAATATAAAAATATAAAAATATAAAAATCAAAAAATATAAAAAATACAAAAATACAAAAATACAAAAATACAAAAATATACAAATATAAAAATATACAAATATAAAAATATAAAAATATAAAAATATAAAAATATAAAAATATAAAAATATAAATTTTTATATTTTTATATTTCTTTAGATTTTAGTTTTTTAAAGATTAAATATAAAAATATAAAAATATAAAAATATAAATTTTTATATTTTTATATTTCTTTAGATTTTAGATTTTTAAAGATTAAATATAAAAATATAAAAATATAAAAATATAAAAATATAAAAATATAAAAATCAAAAAATATAAAAATACAAAAATACAAAAATACAAAAATACAAAAATACAAAAATATAAAAATCAAAAAATATAAAAATATAAAGATATAAAGATATAAAGATATAAAGATATAAAAATATAAAAATACAAAAATACAAAAATACAAAAATACAAAAATATAAATTTTTATATTTTTATATTTCTTTAGATTTTAGTTTTTTAAAGATTAAATATAAAAATATAAAAATATAAAAATATAAAAATATATAAATATACAAATATAAAAATATAAAAATATAAAAATATAAAAATATAAAAATATAAAAAATATAAAGATCTTAAAAAATCTAAAAAAATCTAAAATCAAAAAATCAAAAAATCAAAAAAATCAAAAATTATAAAATATAAATATATAAAAATACAAAAATACAAAAATACAAAAATACAAAAATATAAAAATATAAAAATATAAAAATAATATAAAAATATAAAAATCAAAAAATATAAAAATATAAAAATATAAAAATATAAAAATCAAAAAATATAAAAATACAAAAATACAAAAATACAAAAATACAAAAATACAAAAATATAAAAATCAAAAAATATAAAAATATAAAGATATAAAGATATAAAGATATAAAGATATAAAAATATAAAAATACAAAAATACAAAAATACAAAAATACAAAAATATAAATTTTTATATTTTTATATTTCTTTAGATTTTAGTTTTTTAAAGATTAAATATAAAAATATAAAAATATAAAAATATAAAAATATAAAAATATAAAAATATACAAATATAAAAATATACAAATATAAAAATATAAAAATATAAAAATATAAAAATATAAATTTTTATATTTTTATATTTCTTTAGATTTTAGTTTTTTAAAGATTAAATATAAAAATACAAAAATACAAAAATACAAAAATATAAAAATATAAAAATACAAAAATACAAAAATACAAAAATACAAAAATACAAAAATACAAAAATACAAAAATACAAAAATACAAAAATATAAAAATATAAAAATACAAAAATACAAAAAATCAAAAAATCAAAAAATATAAAAATATAAAAATATAAAAATATAAAAATATAAAAATCAAAAAATCAAAAAATATAAAAATATAAAAATATAAAAATATAAAAATATAAAAATCAAAAAATATAAAAATATAAAGATATAAAAATATAAAAATATAAAAATACAAAAATACAAAAATACAAAAATACAAAAATACAAAAATACAAAAATATAAAAATACAAAAATACAAAAATACAAAAATACAAAAATACAAAAATACAAAAATACAAAAATATAAAAATATAAAAATACAAAAATACAAAAATACAAAAAATCAAAAAATCAAAAAATCAAAAAATAAAAAAATATAAAAATATAAAAATATAAAAATCAAAAAATATAAAAATACAAAAATACAAAAATACAAAAATACAAAAATACAAAAATACAAAAATATAAAAATCAAAAAATATAAAAATATAAAAATATAAAGATATAAAGATATAAAAATATAAAAATACAAAAATACAAAAATACAAAAATACAAAAATACAAAAATACAAAAATACAAAAATATAAAAATATAAAAATATAAAAATATAAAAATAATATAAAAATATAAAAATATAAAAATATAAAAATATAAAAATATAAAAATATAAAAAATATAAAGATCTTTAAAAATCTAAAAAAATCTAAAATCAAAAAATCAAAAAATCAAAAAATTAAAAATTATAAAAATATAAAAATATAAAAATATAAAAATATAAAAATATAAAAATCAAAAAATATAAAAATATAAAAATCAAAAAATCAAAAAATATAAAAATATAAAAATATAAAAATATAAAAATATAAAAATATAAAAATCAAAAAATATAAAAAATACAAAAATACAAAAATACAAAAATACAAAAATACAAAAATACAAAAATACAAAAATATAAAAATACAAAAATACAAAAATACAAAAATACAAAAATATAAAAATATAAAAATATAAAAATATAAAAATCAAAAAATATAAAAATACAAAAATACAAAAATACAAAAATACAAAAATACAAAAATATAAAAATCAAAAAATATAAAAATATAAAGATATAAAGATATAAAGATATAAAGATATAAAAATATAAAAATACAAAAATACAAAAATACAAAAATACAAAAATATAAATTTTTATATTTTTATATTTCTTTAGATTTTAGTTTTTTAAAGATTAAATATAAAAATATAAAAATATAAAAATATAAAAATATAAAAATATAAAAATATACAAATATACAAATATACAAATATAAAAATATAAAAATATAAAAATATAAAAATATAAATTTTTATATTTTTATATTTCTTTAGATTTTAGTTTTTTAAAGATTAAATATAAAAATACAAAAATACAAAAATACAAAAATATAAAAATATAAAAATACAAAAATACAAAAATACAAAAATACAAAAATACAAAAATACAAAAATACAAAAATACAAAAATACAAAAATATAAAAATATAAAAATACAAAAATACAAAAAATCAAAAAATCAAAAAATATAAAAATATAAAAATATAAAAATATAAAAATATAAAAATCAAAAAATCAAAAAATATAAAAATATAAAAATATAAAAATATAAAAATATAAAAATCAAAAAATATAAAAATATAAAGATATAAAAATATAAAAATATAAAAATACAAAAATACAAAAATACAAAAATACAAAAATACAAAAATATAAAAATACAAAAATACAAAAATACAAAAATACAAAAATACAAAAATACAAAAATACAAAAATATAAAAATATAAAAATACAAAAATACAAAAATACAAAAAATCAAAAAATCAAAAAATCAAAAAATAAAAAAATATAAAAATATAAAAATATAAAAATCAAAAAATATAAAAATACAAAAATACAAAAATACAAAAATACAAAAATACAAAAATACAAAAATATAAAAATCAAAAAATATAAAAATATAAAAATATAAAGATATAAAGATATAAAAATATAAAAATACAAAAATACAAAAATACAAAAATACAAAAATACAAAAATACAAAAATACAAAAATATAAAAATATAAAAATATAAAAATATAAAAATAATATAAAAATATAAAAATATAAAAATATAAAAATATAAAAATATAAAAATATAAAAAATATAAAGATCTTTAAAAATCTAAAAAAATCTAAAATCAAAAAATCAAAAAATCAAAAAATTAAAAATTATAAAAATATAAAAATATAAAAATATAAAAATATAAAAATATAAAAATCAAAAAATATAAAAATATAAAAATATAAATTTTTATATTTTTATATTTCTTTAGATTTTAGTTTTTTAAAGATTAAATATAAAAATAAAAAAATAAAAAAATATAAATTTTATATTTTTATATTTCTTTAGATTTTAGATTTTTAAAGATTAAATATAAAAATATAAAAATATAAAAATATAAAAATATACAAATATAAAAATATAAAAATATAAAAATATAAAAATATAAATTTTTATATTTTTATATTTCTTTAGATTTTAGTTTTTTAAAGATTAAATATAAAAATAAAAAAATATAAAAATATAAATTTTTATATTTTTATATTTCTTTAGATTTTAGATTTTTAAAGATATAAAGATATAAAGATATAAAGATATAAAAATATAAAAATATAAAGATATAAAAATATAAAAATATAAAAATACAAAAATACAAAAATACAAAAATACAAAAATACAAAAATACAAAAATATAAAAATACAAAAATACAAAAATACAAAAATACAAAAATACAAAAAATCAAAAAATCAAAAAATAAAAAAATATAAAAATATAAAAATATAAAAATCAAAAAATATAAAAATATAAAAAATACAAAAATACAAAAATACAAAAATACAAAAATACAAAAATATAAAAATATAAAAATATAAAAATATAAAAATATACAAATATACAAATATAAAAATATAAAAATATAAAAATATAAAAATATAAAAATATAAATTTTTATATTTTTATATTTCTTTAGATTTTAGTTTTTTAAAGATTAAATATAAAAATATAAAAATATAAAAATATAAATTTTTATATTTTTATATTTCTTTAGATTTTAGATTTTTAAAGATATAAAGATATAAAAATATAAAAATATAAAAATATAAAAATATGAAAATACAAAAATACAAAAATACAAAAATACAAAAATATAAAAATACAAAAATACAAAAATACAAAAATATAAAAATATAAAAATACAAAAATACAAAAATATAAAAATATAAAAATATAAAAATATAAAAATCAAAAAATCAAAAAATATAAAAATATAAAAATATAAAAATATAAAAATATAAAAATATAAAAATCAAAAAATATAAAAATATAAAAATCAAAAAATCAAAAAATATAAAAATATAAAAATATAAAAATATAAAAATATAAAAATATAAAAATCAAAAAATATAAAAAATACAAAAATACAAAAATACAAAAATACAAAAATACAAAAATATAAAAATACAAAAATACAAAAATACAAAAATACAAAAATATAAAAATATAAAAATATAAAAATATAAAAATCAAAAAATATAAAAATACAAAAATACAAAAATACAAAAATACAAAAATACAAAAATATAAAAATCAAAAAATATAAAAATATAAAGATATAAAGATATAAAGATATAAAGATATAAAAATATAAAAATACAAAAATACAAAAATACAAAAATACAAAAATATAAATTTTTATATTTTTATATTTCTTTAGATTTTAGTTTTTTAAAGATTAAATATAAAAATATAAAAATATAAAAATATAAAAATATAAAAATATACAAATATAAAAATATACAAATATAAAAATATAAAAATATAAAAATATAAAAATATAAATTTTTATATTTTTATATTTCTTTAGATTTTAGTTTTTTAAAGATTAAATATAAAAATACAAAAATACAAAAATACAAAAATATAAAAATATAAAAATACAAAAATACAAAAATACAAAAATACAAAAATACAAAAATACAAAAATACAAAAATACAAAAATATAAAAATATAAAAATACAAAAATACAAAAAATCAAAAAATCAAAAAATATAAAAATATAAAAATATAAAAATATAAAAATATAAAAATCAAAAAATCAAAAAATATAAAAATATAAAAATATAAAAATATAAAAATATAAAAATCAAAAAATATAAAAATATAAAGATATAAAAATATAAAAATATAAAAATACAAAAATACAAAAATACAAAAATACAAAAATACAAAAATATAAAAATATAAAAATACAAAAATACAAAAATACAAAAAATACAAAAATACAAAAATACAAAAATACAAAAATCAAAAAATATAAAAATATAAAAATATAAAGATATAAAGATATAAAAATATAAAAATACAAAAATACAAAAATACAAAAATACAAAAATACAAAAATACAAAAATATAAAAATATAAAAATATAAAAATATAAAAATAATATAAAAATATAAAAATATAAAAATATAAAAATATAAAAATATAAAAATATAAAAAATATAAAGATCTTTAAAAATCTAAAAAAATCTAAAATCAAAAAATCAAAAAATCAAAAAATTAAAAATTATAAAAATATAAATATATAAAAATATAAAAATATAAAAATATAAAAATCAAAAAATATAAAAATATAAAAATATAAATTTTTATATTTTTATATTTCTTTAGATTTTAGTTTTTTAAAGATTAAATATAAAAATAAAAAATATAAAAATATAAATTTTATATTTTTATATTTCTTTAGATTTTAGATTTTTAAAGATTAAATATAAAAATATAAAAATATAAAAATATAAAAATATAAAAATATAAAAATACAAAAATACAAAAATACAAAAATACAAAAATACAAAAATACAAAAATACAAAAATATAAAAATACAAAAATACAAAAATACAAAAATACAAAAATACAAAAATACAAAAATCAAAAAACATAAAAACATAAAAACATAAAAATATAAAAATATAAAAATATAAAAATACAAAAATACAAAAATACAAAAATACAAAAATACAAAAATATAAAAATACAAAAATACAAAAATACAAAAATACAAAAATATAAAAATATAAAAATACAAAAATATAAAAATATAAAAATACAAAAATACAAAAAATCAAAAAATCAAAAAATATAAAAATATAAAAATATAAAAATATAAATTTTTATATTTTTATATTTCTTTAGATTTTAGTTTTTTAAAGATTAAATATAAAAATAAAAAAATATAAAAATATAAATTTTATATTTTTATATTTCTTTAGATTTTAGATTTTTAAAGATTAAATATAAAAATATAAAAATATAAAAATATAAAAATATAAAGATATAAAAATATAAAAATACAAAAATACAAAAATACAAAAATACAAAAATACAAAAATATAAATTTTTATATTTTTATATTTCTTTTGATTTTAGTTTTTTAAAGATTAAATATAAAAATAAAAAAATATAAATTTTTATATTTTTATATTTCTTTAGATTTTAGATTTTTAAAGATATAAAGATATAAAGATATAAAAATATAAAAATATAAAAATATAAAAATATAAAAATATAAAAATATAAAAATATAAAAATATAAATTTTTATATTTTTATATTTCTTTAGATTTTAGTTTTTTAAAGATTAAATATAAAAATAAAAAAATATAAAAATATAAATTTTTATATTTTTATATTTCTTTAGATTTTAGATTTTTAAAGATATAAAGATATAAAGATATAAAGATATAAAAATATAAAAATATAAAGATATAAAAATATAAAAATATAAAAATACAAAAATACAAAAATACAAAAATACAAAAATACAAAAATACAAAAATATAAAAATACAAAAATACAAAAATACAAAAATACAAAAATACAAAAAATCAAAAAATCAAAAAATCAAAAAATATAAAAATATAAAAATATAAAAATCAAAAAATATAAAAATATAAAAAATACAAAAATACAAAAATACAAAAATACAAAAATACAAAAATATAAAAATATAAAAATATAAAAATATAAAAATATACAAATATACAAATATAAAAATATAAAAATATAAAAATATAAAAATATAAAAATATAAATTTTTATATTTTTATATTTCTTTAGATTTTAGTTTTTTAAAGATTAAATATAAAAATATAAAAATATAAAAATATAAATTTTTATATTTTTATATTTCTTTAGATTTTAGATTTTTAAAGATATAAAGATATAAAGATATAAAAATATAAAAATATAAAAATATGAAAATACAAAAATACAAAAATACAAAAATACAAAAATATAAAAATACAAAAATACAAAAATACAAAAATATAAAAATATAAAAATACAAAAATACAAAAATATAAAAATATAAAAATATAAAAATATAAAAATCAAAAAATCAAAAAATATAAAAATATAAAAATATAAAAATATAAAAATATAAAAATATAAAAATCAAAAAATATAAAAATATAAAAATCAAAAAATCAAAAAATATAAAAATATAAAAATATAAAAATATAAAAATATAAAAATATAAAAATCAAAAAATATAAAAAATACAAAAATACAAAAATACAAAAATACAAAAATACAAAAATACAAAAATACAAAAATATAAAAATACAAAAATACAAAAATACAAAAATACAAAAATATAAAAATATAAAAATATAAAAATATAAAAATCAAAAAATATAAAAATACAAAAATACAAAAATACAAAAATATAAAAATCAAAAAATATAAAAATATAAAGATATAAAGATATAAAGATATAAAGATATAAAAATATAAAAATACAAAAATACAAAAATACAAAAATACAAAAATATAAATTTTTATATTTTTATATTTCTTTAGATTTTAGTTTTTTAAAGATTAAATATAAAAATATAAAAATATAAAAATATAAAAATATATAAATATACAAATATACAAATATACAAATATAAAAATATAAAAATATAAAAATATAAAAATATAAATTTTTATATTTTTATATTTCTTTAGATTTTAGTTTTTTAAAGATTAAATATAAAAATACAAAAATACAAAAATACAAAAATACAAAAATATAAAAATACAAAAATACAAAAATACAAAAATACAAAAATACAAAAATACAAAAATACAAAAATATAAAAATATAAAAATACAAAAATACAAAAATACAAAAAATCAAAAAATCAAAAAATCAAAAAATAAAAAAATATAAAAATATAAAAATATAAAAATCAAAAAATATAAAAATACAAAAATACAAAAATACAAAAATACAAAAATACAAAAATACAAAAATATAAAAATCAAAAAATATAAAAATATAAAAATATAAAGATATAAAGATATAAAAATATAAAAATACAAAAATACAAAAATACAAAAATACAAAAATACAAAAATACAAAAATACAAAAATATAAAAATATAAAAATATAAAAATATAAAAATAATATAAAAATATAAAAATATAAAAATATAAAAATATAAAAATATAAAAATATAAAAAATATAAAGATCTTTAAAAATCTAAAAAAATCTAAAATCAAAAAATCAAAAAATCAAAAAATTAAAAATTATAAAAATATAAAAATATAAAAATATAAAAATATAAAAATATAAAAATCAAAAAATATAAAAATATAAAAATATAAATTTTTATATTTTTATATTTCTTTAGATTTTAGTTTTTTAAAGATTAAATATAAAAATAAAAAAATAAAAAAATATAAATTTTATATTTTTATATTTCTTTAGATTTTAGATTTTTAAAGATTAAATATAAAAATATAAAAATATAAAAATATAAAAATATACAAATATAAAAATATAAAAATATAAAAATATAAAAATATAAATTTTTATATTTTTATATTTCTTTAGATTTTAGTTTTTTAAAGATTAAATATAAAAATAAAAAAATATAAAAATATAAATTTTTATATTTTTATATTTCTTTAGATTTTAGATTTTTAAAGATATAAAGATATAAAGATATAAAGATATAAAAATATAAAAATATAAAGATATAAAAATATAAAAATATAAAAATACAAAAATACAAAAATACAAAAATACAAAAATACAAAAATACAAAAATATAAAAATACAAAAATACAAAAATACAAAAATACAAAAATACAAAAAATCAAAAAATCAAAAAATAAAAAAATATAAAAATATAAAAATATAAAAATCAAAAAATATAAAAATATAAAAAATACAAAAATACAAAAATACAAAAATACAAAAATACAAAAATATAAAAATATAAAAATATAAAAATATACAAATATACAAATATACAAATATAAAAATATAAAAATATAAAAATATAAAAATATAAAAATATAAATTTTTATATTTTTATATTTCTTTAGATTTTAGTTTTTTAAAGATTAAATATAAAAATATAAAAATATAAAAATATAAATTTTTATATTTTTATATTTCTTTAGATTTTAGATTTTTAAAGATATAAAGATATAAAAATATAAAAATATAAAAATATAAAAATATGAAAATACAAAAATACAAAAATACAAAAATACAAAAATATAAAAATACAAAAATACAAAAATACAAAAATATAAAAATATAAAAATACAAAAATACAAAAATATAAAAATATAAAAATATAAAAATATAAAAATCAAAAAATCAAAAAATATAAAAATATAAAAATATAAAAATATAAAAATATAAAAATATAAAAATCAAAAAATATAAAAATATAAAAATCAAAAAATCAAAAAATATAAAAATATAAAAATATAAAAATATAAAAATATAAAAATATAAAAATCAAAAAATATAAAAAATACAAAAATACAAAAATACAAAAATACAAAAATACAAAAATATAAAAATACAAAAATACAAAAATACAAAAATACAAAAATATAAAAATTTAAAAATATAAAAATATAAAAATCAAAAAATATAAAAATACAAAAATACAAAAATACAAAAATACAAAAATACAAAAATATAAAAATCAAAAAATATAAAAATATAAAGATATAAAGATATAAAGATATAAAGATATAAAAATATAAAAATACAAAAATACAAAAATACAAAAATACAAAAATATAAATTTTTATATTTTTATATTTCTTTAGATTTTAGTTTTTTAAAGATTAAATATAAAAATATAAAAATATAAAAATATAAAAATATAAAAATATACAAATATAAAAATATACAAATATAAAAATATAAAAATATAAAAATATAAAAATATAAATTTTTATATTTTTATATTTCTTTAGATTTTAGTTTTTTAAAGATTAAATATAAAAATACAAAAATACAAAAATACAAAAATATAAAAATATAAAAATACAAAAATACAAAAATACAAAAATACAAAAATACAAAAATACAAAAATACAAAAATACAAAAATATAAAAATATAAAAATACAAAAATACAAAAAATCAAAAAATCAAAAAATATAAAAATATAAAAATATAAAAATATAAAAATATAAAAATCAAAAAATCAAAAAATATAAAAATATAAAAATATAAAAATATAAAAATATAAAAATATAAAAATCAAAAAATATAAAAATATAAAGATATAAAAATATAAAAATATAAAAATACAAAAATACAAAAATACAAAAATACAAAAATACAAAAATATAAAAATATAAAAATACAAAAATACAAAAATACAAAAAATACAAAAATACAAAAATACAAAAATACAAAAATCAAAAAATATAAAAATATAAAAATATAAAGATATAAAGATATAAAAATATAAAAATACAAAAATACAAAAATACAAAAATACAAAAATACAAAAATACAAAAATATAAAAATATAAAAATATAAAAATATAAAAATAATATAAAAATATAAAAATATAAAAATATAAAAATATAAAAATATAAAAATATAAAAAATATAAAGATCTTTAAAAATCTAAAAAAATCTAAAATCAAAAAATCAAAAAATCAAAAAATTAAAAATTATAAAAATATAAATATATAAAAATATAAAAATATAAAAATATAAAAATCAAAAAATATAAAAATATAAAAATATAAATTTTTATATTTTTATATTTCTTTAGATTTTAGTTTTTTAAAGATTAAATATAAAAATAAAAAATATAAAAATATAAATTTTATATTTTTATATTTCTTTAGATTTTAGATTTTTAAAGATTAAATATAAAAATATAAAAATATAAAAATATAAAAATATAAAAATATAAAAATACAAAAATACAAAAATACAAAAATACAAAAATACAAAAATACAAAAATACAAAAATATAAAAATACAAAAATACAAAAATACAAAAATACAAAAATACAAAAATCAAAAAACATAAAAACATAAAAACATAAAAATATAAAAATATAAAAATATAAAAATACAAAAATACAAAAATACAAAAATACAAAAATACAAAAATACAAAAATATAAAAATACAAAAATACAAAAATACAAAAATACAAAAATATAAAAATATAAAAATACAAAAATATAAAAATATAAAAATACAAAAATACAAAAAATCAAAAAATCAAAAAATATAAAAATATAAAAATATAAAAATATAAATTTTTATATTTTTATATTTCTTTAGATTTTAGTTTTTTAAAGATTAAATATAAAAATAAAAAAATATAAAAATATAAATTTTATATTTTTATATTTCTTTAGATTTTAGATTTTTAAAGATTAAATATAAAAATATAAAAATATAAAAATATAAAAATATAAAGATATAAAAATATAAAAATACAAAAATACAAAAATACAAAAATACAAAAATACAAAAATATAAATTTTTATATTTTTATATTTCTTTTGATTTTAGTTTTTTAAAGATTAAATATAAAAATAAAAAAATATAAATTTTTATATTTTTATATTTCTTTAGATTTTAGATTTTTAAAGATATAAAGATATAAAGATATAAAAATATAAAAATATAAAAATATAAAAATATAAAAATATAAAAATATAAAAATATAAAAATATAAATTTTTATATTTTTATATTTCTTTAGATTTTAGTTTTTTAAAGATTAAATATAAAAATAAAAAAATATAAAAATATAAATTTTTATATTTTTATATTTCTTTAGATTTTAGATTTTTAAAGATATAAAGATATAAAGATATAAAGATATAAAAATATAAAAATATAAAGATATAAAAATATAAAAATATAAAAATACAAAAATACAAAAATACAAAAATACAAAAATACAAAAATACAAAAATATAAAAATACAAAAATACAAAAATACAAAAATACAAAAATACAAAAAATCAAAAAATCAAAAAATCAAAAAATATAAAAATATAAAAATATAAAAATCAAAAAATATAAAAATATAAAAAATACAAAAATACAAAAATACAAAAATACAAAAATACAAAAATATAAAAATATAAAAATATAAAAATATAAAAATATACAAATATACAAATATAAAAATATAAAAATATAAAAATATAAAAATATAAAAATATAAATTTTTATATTTTTATATTTCTTTAGATTTTAGTTTTTTAAAGATTAAATATAAAAATATAAAAATATAAAAATATAAATTTTTATATTTTTATATTTCTTTAGATTTTAGATTTTTAAAGATATAAAGATATAAAAATATAAAAATATAAAAATATAAAAATATGAAAATACAAAAATACAAAAATACAAAAATACAAAAATATAAAAATACAAAAATACAAAAATACAAAAATATAAAAATATAAAAATACAAAAATACAAAAATATAAAAATATAAAAATATAAAAATATAAAAATCAAAAAATCAAAAAATATAAAAATATAAAAATATAAAAATATAAAAATATAAAAATATAAAAATATAAAAATCAAAAAATATAAAAATATAAAAATCAAAAAATCAAAAAATATAAAAATATAAAAATATAAAAATATAAAAATATAAAAATATAAAAATCAAAAAATATAAAAAATACAAAAATACAAAAATACAAAAATACAAAAATACAAAAATACAAAAATACAAAAATATAAAAATACAAAAATACAAAAATACAAAAATACAAAAATATAAAAATATAAAAATATAAAAATATAAAAATCAAAAAATATAAAAATACAAAAATACAAAAATACAAAAATATAAAAATCAAAAAATATAAAAATATAAAGATATAAAGATATAAAGATATAAAGATATAAAAATATAAAAATACAAAAATACAAAAATACAAAAATACAAAAATATAAATTTTTATATTTTTATATTTCTTTAGATTTTAGTTTTTTAAAGATTAAATATAAAAATATAAAAATATAAAAATATAAAAATATATAAATATACAAATATACAAATATAAAAATATAAAAATATAAAAATATAAAAATATAAAAATATAAATTTTTATATTTTTATATTTCTTTAGATTTTAGTTTTTTAAAGATTAAATATAAAAATACAAAAATACAAAAATACAAAAATATAAAAATATAAAAATACAAAAATACAAAAATACAAAAATACAAAAATACAAAAATACAAAAATACAAAAATACAAAAATATAAAAATATAAAAATACAAAAATACAAAAAATCAAAAAATCAAAAAATATAAAAATATAAAAATATAAAAATATAAAAATATAAAAATCAAAAAATCAAAAAATATAAAAATATAAAAATATAAAAATATAAAAATATAAAAATCAAAAAATATAAAAATATAAAGATATAAAAATATAAAAATATAAAAATACAAAAATACAAAAATACAAAAATACAAAAATACAAAAATATAAAAATATAAAAATACAAAAATACAAAAATACAAAAAATACAAAAATACAAAAATACAAAAATACAAAAATCAAAAAATATAAAAATATAAAAATATAAAGATATAAAGATATAAAAATATAAAAATACAAAAATACAAAAATACAAAAATACAAAAATACAAAAATACAAAAATATAAAAATATAAAAATATAAAAATATAAAAATAATATAAAAATATAAAAATATAAAAATATAAAAATATAAAAATATAAAAATATAAAAAATATAAAGATCTTTAAAAATCTAAAAAAATCTAAAATCAAAAAATCAAAAAATCAAAAAATTAAAAATTTTAAAAATATAAATATATAAAAATATAAAAATATAAAAATATAAAAATCAAAAAATATAAAAATATAAAAATATAAATTTTTATATTTTTATATTTCTTTAGATTTTAGTTTTTTAAAGATTAAATATAAAAATAAAAAATATAAAAATATAAATTTTATATTTTTATATTTCTTTAGATTTTAGATTTTTAAAGATTAAATATAAAAATATAAAAATATAAAAATATAAAAATATAAAAATATAAAAATACAAAAATACAAAAATACAAAAATACAAAAATACAAAAATACAAAAATACAAAAATATAAAAATACAAAAATACAAAAATACAAAAATACAAAAATACAAAAATACAAAAATCAAAAAACATAAAAACATAAAAACATAAAAATATAAAAATATAAAAATATAAAAATACAAAAATACAAAAATACAAAAATACAAAAATACAAAAATATAAAAATACAAAAATACAAAAATACAAAAATACAAAAATATAAAAATATAAAAATACAAAAATATAAAAATATAAAAATACAAAAATACAAAAAATCAAAAAATCAAAAAATATAAAAATATAAAAATATAAAAATATAAATTTTTATATTTTTATATTTCTTTAGATTTTAGTTTTTTAAAGATTAAATATAAAAATAAAAAAATATAAAAATATAAATTTTATATTTTTATATTTCTTTAGATTTTAGATTTTTAAAGATTAAATATAAAAATATAAAAATATAAAAATATAAATTTTTATATTTTTATATTTCTTTAGATTTTAGATTTTTAAAGATTAAATATAAAAATATAAAAATATAAAAATATAAAGATATAAAAATATAAAAATACAAAAATACAAAAATACAAAAATACAAAAATACAAAAATATAAATTTTTATATTTTTATATTTCTTTTGATTTTAGTTTTTTAAAGATTAAATATAAAAATAAAAAAATATAAATTTTTATATTTTTATATTTCTTTAGATTTTAGATTTTTAAAGATATAAAGATATAAAGATATAAAAATATAAAAATATAAAAATATAAAAATATAAAAATACAAAAATACAAAAATACAAAAATACAAAAATACAAAAATACAAAAATACAAAAATATAAAAATACAAAAATACAAAAATACAAAAATACAAAAATACAAAAATACAAAAATACAAAAATATAAAAATATAAAAATATAAAAATATAAAAATATTTTATTTTTATATTTTTTGATTTTTATATTTTTATATTTTTGTATTTTTGTATTTTTGTATTTTTGTATTTTGATATTTTTATATTTTGATATTTTTATATTTTGATATTTTGATATTTTGATATTTTGATATTTTGATATTTTTATAAATTTATATTTTTATATTATTTTTATATTTTTATATTTTTATATTTTTGTATTTTTGTATTTTTGTATTTTTGTATTTTTATATTTTTGTATTTTTGTATTTTTGTATTTTTGTATTTTTGTATTTTTGTATTTTTGTATTTTTTATATTTTTTGATTTTTTTATTTTTGATTTTTTGATTTTTATATTTTTATATTTTTATACTTTTATACTTTTATACTTTTATATTTTTTGATTTTTTGATTTTTTTAATATTTTTATACTTTTATATTTTTTGATTTTTTGATTTTTTGATTTTTATATTTTTTATATTTTTATATTTTTATATTTTTATATTTTTATATTTTTATACTTTTATACTATTTTTTGATTTTTATATTTTTTGATTTTTTGATTTTTATATATTTTTATATTTTTATATTTTTATATTTTTATATTTTTATATTATTTTTATATTTTTATATTTTTATATTTTTATATATTTATATATTTATATATTTTTTATATTTTTATATTTTTATATTTTTATATTTTTTGATTTTTATATTTTTAAATTTTTTGATTTTTTGATTTTTTGTATTTTTGTATTTTTATATTTTTATATTTTTGTATTTTTGTATTTTTGTATTTTTGTATTTTTGTATTTTTGTATTTTTGTATTTTTATATTTTTATATTTTTATATTTTTATATTTTTGTATTTTTGTATTTTTGTATTTTTGTATTTTTGTATTTTTGTATTTTTGTATTTTTATATTTTTATATTTTTATATTTTTATATTTTTATATTTTTATATTTTTATATTTTTATATCTTTATATCTTTAAAAATCTAAAATCTAAAAAAATATAAAAATACAAAAATACAAAAATACAAAAAATCAAAATCTAAAAAAATAAAAAAATATAAAAATATAAAAATATAAAAATATAAAGATATAAAAATATAAAAATATAAAAATATAAAAATATAAAAATATAAAAATATAAAAATATGAAAATACAAAAATACAAAAATACAAAAATACAAAAATACAAAAATATAAAAATACAAAAATACAAAAATACAAAAATACAAAAATATAAAAATATAAAAATACAAAAATATAAAAATATAAAAATATAAAAATATAAAAATCAAAAAATATAAAAATATAAAAATCAAAAAATCAAAAAATATAAAAATATAAAAATTTAAAAATATAAAAATATAAAAATATAAAAATATAAAAATCAAAAAATATAAAGATATAAAAATATAAAAATACAAAAATACAAAAATACAAAAATACAAAAATACAAAAATACAAAAATACAAAAATATAAAAATCAAAAAATATAAAAATATAAAAATATAAAAATATAAAAATATAAAAATATAAAAATATAAAAATATAAAAATATAAAAATATAAAAATATAAAAATATAAATTTTTATATTTTTATATTTCTTTAGATTTTAGTTTTTTAAAGATTAAATATAAAAATATAAAAATATAAAAATATAAAAATATAAAAATAATATAAAAACATAAAAATATAAAAATATAAAAATATAAAAATATAAAAATATAAAAATATAAAAATATAAAAAATATAAAGATCTTAAAAAATCTAAAAAAATCTAAAATCAAAAAATCAAAAAATCAAAAAAATCAAAAATTATAAAATATAAATATATAAAAATACAAAAATACAAAAATACAAAAATACAAAAATATAAAAATATAAAAATATAAAAATATAAAAATATAAAAATAATATAAAAATATAAAAATCAAAAAATATAAAAATATAAAAATATAAAAATATAAAAATAATATAAAAACATAAAAACATAAAAATATAAAAATATAAAAATATAAAAATATAAAAATATAAAAAATATAAAGATCTTAAAAAATTTAAAAAAATCTAAAATCAAAAAATCAAAAAATCAAAAAAATCAAAAA
>JALIGW010000005.1:11232500-11237500 GCA_023053685.1 Diadophis punctatus similis
ATCAAAAAATATAAAAATATAAAAATATAAAAATATAAAAATATAAAAATATAAAAATCAAAAAATACAAAAATAAAAAAATAAAAAAATAAAAAATACAAAAATACAAAAATACAAAAATATAAAAATCAAAAAATATAAAAATATAAAAATATAAAAATATAAAAATACAAAAATACAAAAATACAAAAATATAAAAATCAAAAAATATAAAAATATAAAAATATAAATTTTTATATTTTTATATTTCTTTAGATTTTAGTTTTTTAAAGATTAAATATAAAAATATAAAAATATAAAAATATAAATTTTATATTTTTATATTTCTTTAGATTTTAGATTTTTAAAGATTAAATATAAAAATATAAAAATATAAAAATATAAAGATATAAAAATATAAAAATACAAAAATACAAAAATACAAAAATACAAAAATATAAATTTTTATATTTTTATATTTCTTTAGATTTTAGATTTTTAAAGATTAAATATAAAAATAAAAATATATAAATTTTTATATTTTTATATTTCTTTAGATTTTAGATTTTTAAAGATATAAAGATATAAAGATATAAAGATATAAAAATATAAAAATATAAAAATACAAAAAGACAAAAAGACAAAAATACAAAAATATAAAAATATAAAAATATAAAAATATAAAAATAATATAAAAATATAAAAATCAAAAAATATAAAAATATAAAAATATAAATTTTTATATTTTTATATTTCTTTAGATTTTAGATTTTTAAAGATTAAATATAAAAATATAAAAATATAAAAATATAAAAATATAACAATATAAAAATACAAAAATACAAAAATACAAAAATACAAAAATACAAAAATACAAAAATACAAAAATACAAAAATATAAAAATCAAAAAATATAAAAATATAAAAATCAAAAAATATAAAAATATAAAAATATAAAAATATAAAAATATAAAAATATAAAAATATAAAAATATAAAAATCAAAAAATCAAAAAATCAAAAAATCAAAAAATATAAAAATATAAAAATATAAAAATATAAAAATATAAAAATATAAAAATCAAAAAATCAAAAAATCAAAAAATCAAAAAATCAAAAAATATAAAAATATAAAAATATAAAAATATAAAAATATAAAAATATAAAAATCAAAAATACAAAAATACAAAAATACAAAAATACAAAAATACAAAAATATAAAAATCAAAAAATATAAAAATATAAAAATCAAAAAATATAAAAATATAAAAATATAAAAATATAAAAATATAAAAATATAAAAATATAAAAATATAAAAATATAAAAATCAAAAAATCAAAAAATCAAAAAATCAAAAAATCAAAAAATATAAAAATATAAAAATATAAAAATATAAAAATATAAAAATATAAAAATATAAAAATCAAAAAATCAAAAAATCAAAAAATCAAAAAATCAAAAAATCAAAAAATATAAAAATATAAAAATATAAAAATATAAAAATATGAAAATATAAAAATATAAAAATATAAAAATATAAAAATCAAAAAATCAAAAAATCAAAAAATCAAAAAATCAAAAAATATAAAAATATAAAAATATAAAAATCAAAAAATACAAAAATACAAAAATACAAAAATACAAAAATACAAAAAAAATACAAAAATACAAAAATATAAAAATCAAAAAATATAAAAATATAAAAATATAAAAATATAAAAATATAAAAATATAAAAATATAAAAATATAAATTTTTATATTTTTATATTTCTTTAGATTTTAGTTTTTTAAAGATTAAATATAAAAATATAAAAATATAAAAATATAAATTTTTATATTTTTATATTTCTTTAGATTTTAGATTTTTAAAGATATAAAGATATAAAGATATAAAGATATAAAGATATAAAGATATAAAAATATAAAAATACAAAAATACAAAAAATCAAAAAATACAAAAATATAAAAATATAAAAATACAAAAATACAAAAAGTCAAATCAAAAAATATAAAAATATAAAAATATAAAAATATAAAAATATAAAAATATCAAAATATCAAAATATCAAAATATCAAAATATCAAAATATCAAAATATAAAAATATAAAAATATAAAAATATAAAAATATAAAAATATAAAAATCAAAAAATATAAAAATATAAAAATCAAAAAATCAAAAAATCAAAAAATCAAAAAATATAAAAATATAAAAATATAAAAATATAAAAATATAAAAATACAAAAATACAAAAATACAAAAATCAAAAAATATAAAAATATAAAAATATAAAAATATAAAAATCAAAAAATACAAAAATACAAAAATATAAAAATACAAAAATACAAAAATACAAAAATACAAAAATACAAAAATCAAAAAATATAAAAATATAAAAATATAAAAATATAAAAATATAAAAATATAAAAATCAAAAAATACAAAAATACAAAAATATAAAAATACAAAAATACAAAAATACAAAAATACAAAAATACAAAAATCAAAAAATATAAAAATATAAAAATATAAAAATATAAAAATATAAAAATATAAAAATCAAAAAATACAAAAATAAAAAAATAAAAAAATAAAAAATACAAAAATACAAAAATACAAAAATATAAAAATACAAAAATACAAAAAGTCAAATCAAAAAATATAAAAATATAAAAATATAAAAATATAAAAATATAAAAATATAAAAATATAAAAATATAAAAATATAAAAATATAAAAATATAAAAATATAAAAATATCAAAATATCAAAATATCAAAATATCAAAATATCAAAATATCAAAATATCAAAATATCAAAATATCAAAATATCAAAATATCAAAATATCAAAATATAAAAATATAAAAATCAAAAAATATAAAAATATAAAAATCAAAAAATCAAAAAATCAAAAAATCAAAAAATATAAAAATATAAAAATATAAAAATCAAAAAATATAAAAATATAAAAATATAAAAATATAAAAATATAAAAATCAAAAAATACAAAAATACAAAAATATAAAAATACAAAAATACAAAAATACAAAAATACAAAAATACAAAAATCAAAAAATATAAAAATATAAAAATATAAAAATATAAAAATATAAAAATCAAAAAATACAAAAATACAAAAATATAAAAATACAAAAATACAAAAATACAAAAATACAAAAATCAAAAAATATAAAAATATAAAAATATAAAAATATAAAAATATAAAAATATAAAAATCAAAAAATACAAAAATAAAAAAATAAAAAATACAAAAATACAAAAATACAAAAATACAAAAATATAAAAATCAAAAAATATAAAAATATAAAAATATAAAAATATAAAAATACAAAAATACAAAAATCAAAAAATATAAAAATATAAAAATATAAAAATATAAAAATATAAAAATATGAAAATATAAAAATATAAAAATATGAAAATATAAAAATATAAAAATATAAAAATATAAAAATCAAAAAATCAAAAAATATAAAAAATCAAAAAATCAAAAAATATAAAAATACAAAAATACAAAAAATCAAAAAATACAAAAATATAAAAATATAAAAATACAAAAATACAAAAAGTCAAATCAAAAAATATAAAAATATAAAAATATAAAAATATAAAAATATAAAAATATAAAAATATAAAAATATAAAAATATAAAAATATCAAAATATAAAAATATAAAAATATAAAAATATAAAAATATAAAAATATAAAAATATAAAAATCAAAAAATATAAAAATATAAAAATCAAAAAATCAAAAAATCAAAAAATCAAAAAATATAAAAATATAAAAATATAAAAATATAAAAATATAAAAATACAAAAATACAAAAATACAAAAATCAAAAAATATAAAAATATAAAAATATAAAAATATAAAAATCAAAAAATACAAAAATACAAAAATATAAAAATACAAAAATACAAAAATACAAAAATACAAAAATACAAAAATCAAAAAATATAAAAATATAAAAATATAAAAATATAAAAATATAAAAATATAAAAATCAAAAAATACAAAAATACAAAAATATAAAAATACAAAAATACAAAAATACAAAAATACAAAAATACAAAAATCAAAAAATATAAAAATATAAAAATATAAAAATATAAAAATATAAAAATATAAAAATCAAAAAATACAAAAATAAAAAAATAAAAAAATAAAAAATACAAAAATACAAAAATACAAAAATATAAAAATACAAAAATACAAAAAGTCAAATCAAAAAATATAAAAATATAAAAATATAAAAATATAAAAATATAAAAATATAAAAATATAAAAATATAAAAATATAAAAATATAAAAATATAAAAATATAAAAATATAAAAATATAAAAATATAAAAATATCAAAATATCAAAATATCAAAATATCAAAATATCAAAATATCAAAATATCAAAATATCAAAATATAAAAATATAAAAATATAAAAATCAAAAAATATAAAAATATAAAAATCAAAAAATCAAAAAATCAAAAAATCAAAAAATATAAAAATATAAAAATATAAAAATCAAAAAATATAAAAATATAAAAATATAAAAATATAAAAATATAAAAATCAAAAAATACAAAAATACAAAAATATAAAAATACAAAAATACAAAAATACAAAAATACAAAAATACAAAAATCAAAAAATATAAAAATATAAAAATATAAAAATATAAAAATCAAAAAATCAAAAAATCAAAAAATCAAAAAATATAAAAATATAAAAATATAAAAATATAAAAATATAAAAATCAAAAAATCAAAAAATCAAAAAATCAAAAAATCAAAAAATATAAAAATATAAAAATATAAAAATATAAAAATCAAAAAATCAAAAAATCAAAAAATCAAAAAATACAAAAATACAAAAATATAAAAATCAAAAAATATAAAAATCAAAAAATATAAAAATATAAAAATATAAAAATATAAAAATATAAAAATATAAAAATATAAAAATATAAAAATCAAAAAATCAAAAAATCAAAAAATCAA
>JALIGW010000005.1:11242500-11245000 GCA_023053685.1 Diadophis punctatus similis
TAAAAATATAAAAATATAAAAATATAAAAATATAAAAATATAAAAATATAAAAATATAAAAATATGAAAATATAAAAATATAAAAATATAAAAATATAAAAATCAAAAAATCAAAAAATCAAAAAATCAAAAAATCAAAAAATATAAAAATATAAAAATATAAATTTTTATATTTTTATATTTCTTTAGATTTTAGATTTTTAAAGATATAAAGATATAAAGATATAAAGATATAAAAATATAAAAATATAAAAATATAAAAATATAAAAATATAAAAATACAAAAATACAAAAATACAAAAATACAAAAATACAAAAATATAAAAATACAAAAAATCAAAAAATCAAAAAATACAAAAATATAAAAATATAAAAATACAAAAATACAAAAAATCAAAAAATCAAAAAATCAAAAAATATCAAAATATCAAAATATCAAAATATCAAAATATCAAAATATAAAAATATAAAAATATAAAAATATAAAAATATAAAAATATAAAAATATAAAAATATAAAAATATGAAAATATAAAAATATAAAAATATAAAAATATAAAAATCAAAAAATCAAAAAATCAAAAAATCAAAAAATCAAAAAATATAAAAATATAAAAATATAAAAATATAAAAATACAAAAATACAAAAATACAAAAATATAAAAATCAAAAAATATAAAAATATAAAAATATAAATTTTTATATTTTTATATTTCTTTAGATTTTAGTTTTTTAAAGATTAAATATAAAAATAAAAAAATATAAAAATATAAATTTTATATTTTTATATTTCTTTAGATTTTAGATTTTTAAAGATTAAATATAAAAATATAAAAATATAAAAATATAAATTTTTATATTTTTATATTTCTTTAGATTTTAGATTTTTAAAGATTAAATATAAAAATAAAAATATATAAATTTTTATATTTTTATATTTCTTTAGATTTTAGATTTTTAAAGATATAAAGATATAAAGATATAAAGATATAAAAATATAAAAATATAAAAATATAAAAATATAAAAATACAAAAATACAAAAATACAAAAATACAAAAATATAAATTTTTATATTTTTATATTTCTTTAGATTTTAGATTTTTAAAGATTAAATATAAAAATAAAAATATATAAATTTTTATATTTTTATATTTCTTTAGATTTTAGATTTTTAAAGATATAAAGATATAAAGATATAAAAATATAAAAATATAAAAATACAAAAATACAAAAATATAAAAATACAAAAATACAAAAAGTCAAATCAAAAAATATAAAAATATAAAAATATAAAAATATAAAAATATAAAAATATAAAAATATCAAAATATCAAAATATCAAAATATCAAAATATCAAAATATCAAAATATAAAAATATAAAAATATAAAAATATAAAAATCAAAAAATATAAAAATATAAAAATCAAAAAATCAAAAAATCAAAAAATCAAAAAATATAAAAATATAAAAATATAAAAATATAAAAATATAAAAATACAAAAATACAAAAATACAAAAATCAAAAAATATAAAAATATAAAAATATAAAAATATAAAAATATAAAAATCAAAAAATACAAAAATACAAAAATATAAAAATACAAAAATACAAAAATACAAAAATACAAAAATCAAAAAATATAAAAATATAAAAATATAAAAATATAAAAATATAAAAATATAAAAATCAAAAAATACAAAAATACAAAAATATAAAAATACAAAAATACAAAAATACAAAAATACAAAAATACAAAAATCAAAAAATATAAAAATATAAAAATATAAAAATATAAAAATATAAAAATATAAAAATAAAAAAATAAAAAAATAAAAAAATAAAAAAATAAAAAATACAAAAATCAAAAAATCAAAAAATCAAAAAATCAAAAAATATAAAAATATAAAAATATAAAAATATAAAAATACAAAAATACAAAAATACAAAAATATAAAAATCAAAAAATATAAAAATATAAAAATATAAATTTTTATATTTTTATATTTCTTTAGATTTTAGTTTTTTAAAGATTAAATATAAAAATAAAAAAATATAAAAATATAAATTTTATATTTTTATATTTCTTTAGATTTTAGATTTTTAAAGATTAAATATAAAAATATAAAAATATAAAAATATAAATTTTTATATTTTTATATTTCTTTAGATTTTAGATTTTTAAAGATTAAATATAAAAATAAAAATATATAAATTTTTATATTTTTATATTTCTTTAGATTTTAGATTTTTAAAGATATAAAGATATAAAGATATAAAGATATAAAAATATAAAAATATAAAAATATAAAAATACAAAAATACAAAAATACAAAAATACAAAAATATAAATTTTTATATTTTTATATTTCTTTAGATTTTAGATTTTTAAAGATTAAATATAAAAATAAAAATATATAAATTTTTATATTTTTATATTTCTTTAGATTTTAGATTTTTAAAGATATAAAGATATAAAGATATAAAGATATAAAAATATA
>JALIGW010000005.1:11250000-11282500 GCA_023053685.1 Diadophis punctatus similis
AAATATAAAAATATAAAAATATAAAAATCAAAAAATCAAAAAATCAAAAAATCAAAAAATCAAAAAATATAAAAATATAAAAATATAAAAATATAAAAATCAAAAAATCAAAAAATCAAAAAATCAAAAAATACAAAAATACAAAAATATAAAAATCAAAAAATATAAAAATCAAAAAATATAAAAATATAAAAATATAAAAATATAAAAATATAAAAATATAAAAATATAAAAATATAAAAATCAAAAAATCAAAAAATCAAAAAATCAAAAAATCAAAAAATATAAAAATATAAAAATATAAAAATATAAAAATATAAAAATATAAAAATATAAAAATATAAAAATCAAAAAATCAAAAAATCAAAAAATCAAAAAATCAAAAAATCAAAAAATATAAAAATATAAAAATATAAAAATATAAAAATATAAAAATATAAAAATACAAAAATACAAAAATACAAAAATACAAAAATACAAAAATCAAAAAATATAAAAATATAAAAATATAAAAATATAAAAATATAAAAATATAAAAATATAAAAATATAAAAATATAAAAATATGAAAATATAAAAATATAAAAATATAAAAATATAAAAATCAAAAAATCAAAAAATCAAAAAATCAAAAAATCAAAAAATATAAAAATATAAAAATATAAATTTTTATATTTTTATATTTCTTTAGATTTTAGATTTTTAAAGATATAAAGATATAAAGATATAAAGATATAAAAATATAAAAATATAAAAATATAAAAATATAAAAATATAAAAATACAAAAATACAAAAATACAAAAATACAAAAATACAAAAATATAAAAATACAAAAAATCAAAAAATCAAAAAATACAAAAATATAAAAATATAAAAATACAAAAATACAAAAAATCAAAAAATCAAAAAATCAAAAAATATCAAAATATCAAAATATCAAAATATAAAAATATAAAAATATAAAAATATAAAAATATAAAAATATAAAAATATAAAAATATGAAAATATAAAAATATAAAAATATAAAAATATAAAAATCAAAAAATCAAAAAATCAAAAAATCAAAAAATCAAAAAATATAAAAATATAAAAATATAAATTTTTATATTTTTATATTTCTTTAGATTTTAGATTTTTAAAGATATAAAGATATAAAGATATAAAGATATAAAAATATAAAAATATAAAAATATAAAAATATAAAAATATAAAAATATAAAAATACAAAAATACAAAAATACAAAAATACAAAAATATAAAAATACAAAAAATCAAAAAATCAAAAAATACAAAAATATAAAAATATAAAAATACAAAAATACAAAAAATCAAAAAATCAAAAAATCAAAAAATATAAAAATATAAAAATATAAAAATATAAAAATATAAAAATATAAAAATAAAAAAATAAAAAAATAAAAAAATAAAAAAATAAAAAATACAAAAATCAAAAAATCAAAAAATCAAAAAATCAAAAAATATAAAAATATAAAAATATAAAAATATAAAAATACAAAAATACAAAAATACAAAAATATAAAAATCAAAAAATATAAAAATATAAAAATATAAATTTTTATATTTTTATATTTCTTTAGATTTTAGTTTTTTAAAGATTAAATATAAAAATAAAAATATATAAATTTTTATATTTTTATATTTCTTTAGATTTTAGATTTTTAAAGATATAAAGATATAAAGATATAAAGATATAAAAATATAAAAATATAAAAATATAAAAATACAAAAAGACAAAAATACAAAAATATAAAAATATAAAAATATAAAAATATAAAAATAATATAAAAATATAAAAATCAAAAAATATAAAAATATAAAAATATAAATTTTTATATTTTTATATTTCTTTAGATTTTAGATTTTTAAAGATTAAATATAAAAATATAAAAATATAACAATATAAAAATATAACAATATAAAAATACAAAAATACAAAAATACAAAAATACAAAAATACAAAAATACAAAAATACAAAAATACAAAAATACAAAAATATAAAAATCAAAAAATATAAAAATATAAAAATATAAAAATATAAAAATATAAAAATATAAAAATATAAAAATATAAAAATATAAAAATATAAAAATATAAAAATATAAAAATATAAAAATCAAAAAATCAAAAAATCAAAAAATCAAAAAATATAAAAATATAAAAATATAAAAATATAAAAATATAAAAATCAAAAAATCAAAAAATCAAAAAATCAAAAAATCAAAAAATATAAAAATATAAAAATATAAAAATATAAAAATCAAAAAATCAAAAAATCAAAAAATCAAAAAATACAAAAATACAAAAATATAAAAATCAAAAAATATAAAAATCAAAAAATATAAAAATATAAAAATATAAAAATATAAAAATATAAAAATATAAAAATATAAAAATATAAAAATATAAAAATCAAAAAATCAAAAAATCAAAAAATCAAAAAATCAAAAAATATAAAAATATAAAAATATAAAAATATAAAAATATAAAAATATAAAAATATAAAAATATAAAAATCAAAAAATCAAAAAATCAAAAAATCAAAAAATCAAAAAATCAAAAAATATAAAAATATAAAAATATAAAAATATAAAAATATAAAAATATAAAAATACAAAAATACAAAAATACAAAAATACAAAAATACAAAAATCAAAAAATATAAAAATCAAAAAATCAAAAAATCAAAAAATCAAAAAATATAAAAATATAAAAATATAAAAATATAAAAATATAAAAATCAAAAAATCAAAAAATCAAAAAATCAAAAAATCAAAAAATATAAAAATATAAAAATATAAAAATATAAAAATCAAAAAATCAAAAAATCAAAAAATCAAAAAATACAAAAATACAAAAATATAAAAATCAAAAAATATAAAAATCAAAAAATATAAAAATATAAAAATATAAAAATATAAAAATATAAAAATATAAAAATATAAAAATATAAAAATCAAAAAATCAAAAAATCAAAAAATCAAAAAATCAAAAAATATAAAAATATAAAAATATAAAAATATAAAAATATAAAAATATAAAAATATAAAAATATAAAAATCAAAAAATCAAAAAATCAAAAAATCAAAAAATCAAAAAATCAAAAAATATAAAAATATAAAAATATAAAAATATAAAAATATAAAAATATAAAAATATGAAAATATAAAAATATAAAAATATAAAAATATAAAAATCAAAAAATCAAAAAATCAAAAAGTCAAAAAATCAAAAAATATAAAAATATAAAAATATAAATTTTTATATTTTTATATTTCTTTAGATTTTAGATTTTTAAAGATATAAAGATATAAAGATATAAAGATATAAAAATATAAAAATATAAAAATATAAAAATATAAAAATACAAAAATACAAAAATACAAAAATACAAAAATACAAAAATATAAAAATACAAAAAATCAAAAAATCAAAAAATACAAAAATATAAAAATATAAAAATACAAAAATACAAAAAATCAAAAAATCAAAAAATCAAAAAATATCAAAATATCAAAATATCAAAATATCAAAATATAAAAATATAAAAATATAAAAATATAAAAATATAAAAATATAAAAATATAAAAATATAAAAATATAAAAATATAAAAATATGAAAATATAAAAATATAAAAATATAAAAATATAAAAATCAAAAAATCAAAAAATCAAAAAATCAAAAAATCAAAAAATATAAAAATATAAAAATATAAATTTTTATATTTTTATATTTCTTTAGATTTTAGATTTTTAAAGATATAAAGATATAAAGATATAAAGATATAAAAATATAAAAATATAAAAATATAAAAATATAAAAATATAAAAATACAAAAATACAAAAATACAAAAATACAAAAATACAAAAATATAAAAATACAAAAAATCAAAAAATCAAAAAATACAAAAATATAAAAATATAAAAATACAAAAATACAAAAAATCAAAAAATCAAAAAATCAAAAAATATAAAAATATAAAAATATAAAAATATAAAAATATAAAAATATAAAAATAAAAAAATAAAAAAATAAAAAAATAAAAAAATAAAAAATACAAAAATCAAAAAATCAAAAAATCAAAAAATCAAAAAATATAAAAATATAAAAATATAAAAATATAAAAATACAAAAATACAAAAATACAAAAATATAAAAATCAAAAAATATAAAAATATAAAAATATAAATTTTTATATTTTTATATTTCTTTAGATTTTAGTTTTTTAAAGATTAAATATAAAAATAAAAAAATATAAAAATATAAATTTTATATTTTTATATTTCTTTAGATTTTAGATTTTTAAAGATTAAATATAAAAATATAAAAATATAAAAATATAAATTTTTATATTTTTATATTTCTTTAGATTTTAGATTTTTAAAGATTAAATATAAAAATAAAAATATATAAATTTTTATATTTTTATATTTCTTTAGATTTTAGATTTTTAAAGATATAAAGATATAAAGATATAAAGATATAAAAATATAAAAATATAAAAATATAAAAATATAAAAATACAAAAATACAAAAATACAAAAATATAAATTTTTATATTTTTATATTTCTTTAGATTTTAGATTTTTAAAGATTAAATATAAAAATAAAAATATATAAATTTTTATATTTTTATATTTCTTTAGATTTTAGATTTTTAAAGATATAAAGATATAAAGATATAAAGATATAAAAATATAAAAATATAAAAATATAAAAATACAAAAATACAAAAAGACAAAAATACAAAAATATAAAAATATAAAAATATAAAAATATAAAAATAATATAAAAATATAAAAATCAAAAAATATAAAAATATAAAAATATAAATTTTTATATTTTTATATTTCTTTAGATTTTAGATTTTTAAAGATTAAATATAAAAATATAAAAATATAACAATATAAAAATATAACAATATAAAAATACAAAAATACAAAAATACAAAAATACAAAAATACAAAAATACAAAAATACAAAAATACAAAAATATAAAAATCAAAAAATATAAAAATATAAAAATATAAAAATATAAAAATATAAAAATATAAAAATATAAAAATATAAAAATATAAAAATATAAAAATATAAAAATATAAAAATATAAAAATCAAAAAATCAAAAAATCAAAAAATCAAAAAATATAAAAATATAAAAATATAAAAATATAAAAATATAAAAATCAAAAAATCAAAAAATCAAAAAATCAAAAAATCAAAAAATATAAAAATATAAAAATATAAAAATATAAAAATCAAAAAATCAAAAAATCAAAAAATCAAAAAATACAAAAATACAAAAATATAAAAATCAAAAAATATAAAAATCAAAAAATATAAAAATATAAAAATATAAAAATATAAAAATATAAAAATATAAAAATATAAAAATATAAAAATCAAAAAATCAAAAAATCAAAAAATCAAAAAATCAAAAAATATAAAAATATAAAAATATAAAAATATAAAAATATAAAAATATAAAAATATAAAAATATAAAAATCAAAAAATCAAAAAATCAAAAAATCAAAAAATCAAAAAATCAAAAAATATAAAAATATAAAAATATAAAAATATAAAAATATAAAAATATAAAAATACAAAAATACAAAAATACAAAAATACAAAAATACAAAAATCAAAAAATATAAAAATCAAAAAATCAAAAAATCAAAAAATCAAAAAATATAAAAATATAAAAATATAAAAATATAAAAATATAAAAATCAAAAAATCAAAAAATCAAAAAATCAAAAAATCAAAAAATATAAAAATATAAAAATATAAAAATATAAAAATCAAAAAATCAAAAAATCAAAAAATCAAAAAATACAAAAATACAAAAATATAAAAATCAAAAAATATAAAAATCAAAAAATATAAAAATATAAAAATATAAAAATATAAAAATATAAAAATATAAAAATATAAAAATATAAAAATATAAAAATCAAAAAATCAAAAAATCAAAAAATCAAAAAATCAAAAAATATAAAAATATAAAAATATAAAAATATAAAAATATAAAAATATAAAAATATAAAAATATAAAAATCAAAAAATCAAAAAATCAAAAAATCAAAAAATCAAAAAATCAAAAAATATAAAAATATAAAAATATAAAAATATAAAAATATAAAAATATAAAAATATAAAAATATCAAAATATCAAAATATCAAAATATCAAAATATCAAAATATAAAAATATAAAAATATAAAAATATAAAAATCAAAAAATATAAAAATATAAAAATCAAAAAATCAAAAAATCAAAAAATCAAAAAATATAAAAATATAAAAATATAAAAATATAAAAATATAAAAATACAAAAATATAAAAATACAAAAATACAAAAATACAAAAATACAAAAATACAAAAATCAAAAAATATAAAAATATAAAAATATAAAAATATAAAAATATAAAAATATAAAAATATAAAAATATAAAAATATAAAAATATGAAAATATAAAAATATAAAAATATAAAAATATAAAAATCAAAAAATCAAAAAATCAAAAAATCAAAAAATCAAAAAATATAAAAATATAAAAATATAAATTTTTATATTTTTATATTTCTTTAGATTTTAGATTTTTAAAGATATAAAGATATAAAGATATAAAGATATAAAAATATAAAAATATAAAAATATAAAAATATAAAAATATAAAAATACAAAAATACAAAAATACAAAAATACAAAAATACAAAAATATAAAAATACAAAAAATCAAAAAATCAAAAAATACAAAAATATAAAAATATAAAAATACAAAAATACAAAAAATCAAAAAATCAAAAAATCAAAAAATATCAAAATATCAAAATATCAAAATATCAAAATATCAAAATATAAAAATATAAAAATATAAAAATATAAAAATATAAAAATATAAAAATATAAAAATATAAAAATATAAAAATATGAAAATATAAAAATATAAAAATATAAAAATATAAAAATCAAAAAATCAAAAAATCAAAAAATCAAAAAATCAAAAAATATAAAAATATAAAAATATAAATTTTTATATTTTTATATTTCTTTAGATTTTAGATTTTTAAAGATATAAAGATATAAAGATATAAAGATATAAAAATATAAAAATATAAAAATATAAAAATATAAAAATATAAAAATACAAAAATACAAAAATACAAAAATACAAAAATACAAAAATATAAAAATACAAAAAATCAAAAAATCAAAAAATACAAAAATATAAAAATATAAAAATACAAAAATACAAAAAATCAAAAAATCAAAAAATCAAAAAATATAAAAATATAAAAATATAAAAATATAAAAATATAAAAATATAAAAATAAAAAAATAAAAAAATAAAAAAATAAAAAAATAAAAAATACAAAAATCAAAAAATCAAAAAATCAAAAAATCAAAAAATATAAAAATATAAAAATATAAAAATATAAAAATACAAAAATACAAAAATACAAAAATATAAAAATCAAAAAATATAAAAATATAAAAATATAAATTTTTATATTTTTATATTTCTTTAGATTTTAGTTTTTTAAAGATTAAATATAAAAATAAAAAAATATAAAAATATAAATTTTATATTTTTATATTTCTTTAGATTTTAGATTTTTAAAGATTAAATATAAAAATATAAAAATATAAAAATATAAATTTTTATATTTTTATATTTCTTTAGATTTTAGATTTTTAAAGATTAAATATAAAAATAAAAATATATAAATTTTTATATTTTTATATTTCTTTAGATTTTAGATTTTTAAAGATATAAAGATATAAAGATATAAAGATATAAAAATATAAAAATATAAAAATATAAAAATATAAAAATACAAAAATACAAAAATACAAAAATACAAAAATATAAATTTTTATATTTTTATATTTCTTTAGATTTTAGATTTTTAAAGATTAAATATAAAAATAAAAATATATAAATTTTTATATTTTTATATTTCTTTAGATTTTAGATTTTTAAAGATATAAAGATATAAAGATATAAAGATATAAAAATATAAAAATATAAAAATATAAAAATACAAAAATACAAAAAGACAAAAATACAAAAATATAAAAATATAAAAATATAAAAATATAAAAATAATATAAAAATATAAAAATCAAAAAATATAAAAATATAAAAATATAAATTTTTATATTTTTATATTTCTTTAGATTTTAGATTTTTAAAGATTAAATATAAAAATATAAAAATATAACAATATAAAAATATAACAATATAAAAATACAAAAATACAAAAATACAAAAATACAAAAATACAAAAATACAAAAATACAAAAATACAAAAATATAAAAATCAAAAAATATAAAAATATAAAAATATAAAAATATAAAAATATAAAAATATAAAAATATAAAAATATAAAAATATAAAAATATAAAAATATAAAAATATAAAAATATAAAAATATAAAAATCAAAAAATCAAAAAATCAAAAAATCAAAAAATATAAAAATATAAAAATATAAAAATATAAAAATATAAAAATCAAAAAATCAAAAAATCAAAAAATCAAAAAATCAAAAAATATAAAAATATAAAAATATAAAAATATAAAAATCAAAAAATCAAAAAATCAAAAAATCAAAAAATACAAAAATACAAAAATATAAAAATCAAAAAATATAAAAATCAAAAAATATAAAAATATAAAAATATAAAAATATAAAAATATAAAAATATAAAAATATAAAAATATAAAAATCAAAAAATCAAAAAATCAAAAAATCAAAAAATCAAAAAATATAAAAATATAAAAATATAAAAATATAAAAATATAAAAATATAAAAATATAAAAATATAAAAATCAAAAAATCAAAAAATCAAAAAATCAAAAAATCAAAAAATCAAAAAATATAAAAATATAAAAATATAAAAATATAAAAATATAAAAATATAAAAATACAAAAATACAAAAATACAAAAATACAAAAATACAAAAATCAAAAAATATAAAAATCAAAAAATCAAAAAATCAAAAAATCAAAAAATATAAAAATATAAAAATATAAAAATATAAAAATATAAAAATCAAAAAATCAAAAAATCAAAAAATCAAAAAATCAAAAAATATAAAAATATAAAAATATAAAAATATAAAAATCAAAAAATCAAAAAATCAAAAAATCAAAAAATACAAAAATACAAAAATATAAAAATCAAAAAATATAAAAATCAAAAAATATAAAAATATAAAAATATAAAAATATAAAAATATAAAAATATAAAAATATAAAAATATAAAAATCAAAAAATCAAAAAATCAAAAAATCAAAAAATCAAAAAATATAAAAATATAAAAATATAAAAATATAAAAATATAAAAATATAAAAATATAAAAATATAAAAATCAAAAAATCAAAAAATCAAAAAATCAAAAAATCAAAAAATCAAAAAATATAAAAATATAAAAATATAAAAATATAAAAATATAAAAATATAAAAATATAAAAATATCAAAATATCAAAATATCAAAATATCAAAATATCAAAATATCAAAATATAAAAATATAAAAATATAAAAATATAAAAATCAAAAAATATAAAAATATAAAAATCAAAAAATCAAAAAATCAAAAAATCAAAAAATATAAAAATATAAAAATATAAAAATATAAAAATATAAAAATACAAAAATACAAAAATACAAAAATCAAAAAATATAAAAATATAAAAATATAAAAATATAAAAATATAAAAATCAAAAAATACAAAAATACAAAAATATAAAAATACAAAAATACAAAAATACAAAAATACAAAAATCAAAAAATATAAAAATATAAAAATATAAAAATATAAAAATATAAAAATCAAAAAATACAAAAATACAAAAATATAAAAATACAAAAATACAAAAATACAAAAATACAAAAATACAAAAATCAAAAAATATAAAAATATAAAAATATAAAAATATAAAAATATAAAAATATAAAAATAAAAAAATAAAAAAATAAAAAAATAAAAAAATAAAAAATACAAAAATCAAAAAATCAAAAAATCAAAAAATCAAAAAATATAAAAATATAAAAATATAAAAATATAAAAATACAAAAATACAAAAATACAAAAATATAAAAATCAAAAAATATAAAAATATAAAAATATAAATTTTTATATTTTTATATTTCTTTAGATTTTAGTTTTTTAAAGATTAAATATAAAAATAAAAAAATATAAAAATATAAATTTTATATTTTTATATTTCTTTAGATTTTAGATTTTTAAAGATTAAATATAAAAATATAAAAATATAAAAATATAAATTTTTATATTTTTATATTTCTTTAGATTTTAGATTTTTAAAGATTAAATATAAAAATAAAAATATATAAATTTTTATATTTTTATATTTCTTTAGATTTTAGATTTTTAAAGATATAAAGATATAAAGATATAAAGATATAAAAATATAAAAATATAAAAATATAAAAATATAAAAATACAAAAATACAAAAATACAAAAATACAAAAATATAAATTTTTATATTTTTATATTTCTTTAGATTTTAGATTTTTAAAGATTAAATATAAAAATAAAAATATATAAATTTTTATATTTTTATATTTCTTTAGATTTTAGATTTTTAAAGATATAAAGATATAAAGATATAAAGATATAAAAATATAAAAATATAAAAATATAAAAATACAAAAATACAAAAAGACAAAAATACAAAAATATAAAAATATAAAAATATAAAAATATAAAAATAATATAAAAATATAAAAATCAAAAAATATAAAAATATAAAAATATAAATTTTTATATTTTTATATTTCTTTAGATTTTAGATTTTTAAAGATTAAATATAAAAATATAAAAATATAACAATATAAAAATATAACAATATAAAAATACAAAAATACAAAAATACAAAAATACAAAAATACAAAAATACAAAAATACAAAAATACAAAAATATAAAAATCAAAAAATATAAAAATATAAAAATATAAAAATATAAAAATATAAAAATATAAAAATATAAAAATATAAAAATATAAAAATATAAAAATATAAAAATATAAAAATATAAAAATCAAAAAATCAAAAAATCAAAAAATCAAAAAATATAAAAATATAAAAATATAAAAATATAAAAATATAAAAATCAAAAAATCAAAAAATCAAAAAATCAAAAAATCAAAAAATATAAAAATATAAAAATATAAAAATATAAAAATCAAAAAATCAAAAAATCAAAAAATCAAAAAATACAAAAATACAAAAATATAAAAATCAAAAAATATAAAAATCAAAAAATATAAAAATATAAAAATATAAAAATATAAAAATATAAAAATATAAAAATATAAAAATATAAAAATCAAAAAATCAAAAAATCAAAAAATCAAAAAATCAAAAAATATAAAAATATAAAAATATAAAAATATAAAAATATAAAAATATAAAAATATAAAAATATAAAAATCAAAAAATCAAAAAATCAAAAAATCAAAAAATCAAAAAATATAAAAATATAAAAATATAAAAATATAAAAATATAAAAATATAAAAATACAAAAATACAAAAATACAAAAATACAAAAATACAAAAATCAAAAAATATAAAAATCAAAAAATCAAAAAATCAAAAAATCAAAAAATCAAAAAATATAAAAATATAAAAATATAAAAATATAAAAATCAAAAAATCAAAAAATCAAAAAATCAAAAAATCAAAAAATATAAAAATATAAAAATATAAAAATATAAAAATCAAAAAATCAAAAAATCAAAAAATCAAAAAATACAAAAATACAAAAATATAAAAATCAAAAAATATAAAAATCAAAAAATATAAAAATATAAAAATATAAAAATATAAAAATATAAAAATATAAAAATATAAAAATATAAAAATCAAAAAATCAAAAAATCAAAAAATCAAAAAATCAAAAAATATAAAAATATAAAAATATAAAAATATAAAAATATAAAAATATAAAAATATAAAAATATAAAAATCAAAAAATCAAAAAATCAAAAAATCAAAAAATCAAAAAATCAAAAAATATAAAAATATAAAAATATAAAAATATAAAAATATAAAAATATAAAAATATCAAAATATCAAAATATCAAAATATCAAAATATCAAAATATAAAAATATAAAAATATAAAAATATAAAAATATAAAAATCAAAAAATATAAAAATATAAAAATCAAAAAATCAAAAAATCAAAAAATCAAAAAATATAAAAATATAAAAATATAAAAATATAAAAATATAAAAATATAAAAATATAAAAATATAAAAATCAAAAAATACAAAAATACAAAAATATAAAAATACAAAAATACAAAAATACAAAAATACAAAAATCAAAAAATATAAAAATATAAAAATATAAAAATATAAAAATATAAAAATATAAAAATCAAAAAATACAAAAATACAAAAATATAAAAATACAAAAATACAAAAATACAAAAATACAAAAATACAAAAATCAAAAAATATAAAAATATAAAAATATAAAAATATAAAAATATAAAAATATAAAAATAAAAAAATAAAAAAATAAAAAAATAAAAAAATAAAAAATACAAAAATCAAAAAATCAAAAAATCAAAAAATCAAAAAATATAAAAATATAAAAATATAAAAATATAAAAATACAAAAATACAAAAATACAAAAATATAAAAATCAAAAAATATAAAAATATAAAAATATAAATTTTTATATTTTTATATTTCTTTAGATTTTAGTTTTTTAAAGATTAAATATAAAAATAAAAAAATATAAAAATATAAATTTTATATTTTTATATTTCTTTAGATTTTAGATTTTTAAAGATTAAATATAAAAATATAAAAATATAAAAATATAAATTTTTATATTTTTATATTTCTTTAGATTTTAGATTTTTAAAGATTAAATATAAAAATAAAAATATATAAATTTTTATATTTTTATATTTCTTTAGATTTTAGATTTTTAAAGATATAAAGATATAAAGATATAAAGATATAAAAATATAAAAATATAAAAATATAAAAATATAAAAATACAAAAATACAAAAATACAAAAATACAAAAATATAAATTTTTATATTTTTATATTTCTTTAGATTTTAGATTTTTAAAGATTAAATATAAAAATAAAAATATATAAATTTTTATATTTTTATATTTCTTTAGATTTTAGATTTTTAAAGATATAAAGATATAAAGATATAAAGATATAAAAATATAAAAATATAAAAATATAAAAATACAAAAATACAAAAAGACAAAAATACAAAAATATAAAAATATAAAAATATAAAAATATAAAAATAATATAAAAATATAAAAATCAAAAAATATAAAAATATAAAAATATAAATTTTTATATTTTTATATTTCTTTAGATTTTAGATTTTTAAAGATTAAATATAAAAATATAAAAATATAACAATATAAAAATATAACAATATAAAAATACAAAAATACAAAAATACAAAAATACAAAAATACAAAAATACAAAAATACAAAAATACAAAAATACAAAAATCAAAAAATATAAAAATATAAAAATATAAAAATATAAAAATATAAAAATATAAAAATATAAAAATATAAAAATATAAAAATATAAAAATATAAAAATATAAAAATCAAAAAATCAAAAAATCAAAAAATCAAAAAATATAAAAATATAAAAATATAAAAATATAAAAATCAAAAAATCAAAAAATCAAAAAATCAAAAAATCAAAAAATATAAAAATATAAAAATATAAAAATATAAAAATCAAAAAATCAAAAAATCAAAAAATCAAAAAATACAAAAATACAAAAATATAAAAATCAAAAAATATAAAAATCAAAAAATATAAAAATATAAAAATATAAAAATATAAAAATATAAAAATATAAAAATATAAAAATATAAAAATCAAAAAATCAAAAAATCAAAAAATCAAAAAATCAAAAAATATAAAAATATAAAAATATAAAAATATAAAAATATAAAAATATAAAAATATAAAAATATAAAAATCAAAAAATCAAAAAATCAAAAAATCAAAAAATCAAAAAATCAAAAAATATAAAAATATAAAAATATAAAAATATAAAAATATAAAAATATAAAAATACAAAAATACAAAAATACAAAAATACAAAAATACAAAAATCAAAAAATATAAAAATCAAAAAATCAAAAAATCAAAAAATCAAAAAATATAAAAATATAAAAATATAAAAATATAAAAATATAAAAATCAAAAAATCAAAAAATCAAAAAATCAAAAAATCAAAAAATCAAAAAATATAAAAATATAAAAATATAAAAATATAAAAATCAAAAAATCAAAAAATCAAAAAATCAAAAAATACAAAAATACAAAAATATAAAAATCAAAAAATATAAAAATCAAAAAATATAAAAATATAAAAATATAAAAATATAAAAATATAAAAATATAAAAATATAAAAATATAAAAATCAAAAAATCAAAAAATCAAAAAATCAAAAAATCAAAAAATATAAAAATATAAAAATATAAAAATATAAAAATATAAAAATATAAAAATATAAAAATATAAAAATCAAAAAATCAAAAAATCAAAAAATCAAAAAATCAAAAAATCAAAAAATATAAAAATATAAAAATATAAAAATATAAAAATATAAAAATATAAAAATATAAAAATATAAAAATATAAAAATCAAAAAATCAAAAAATCAAAAAATCAAAAAATATAAAAATATAAAAATATAAAAATATAAAAATATAAAAATCAAAAAATCAAAAAATCAAAAAATCAAAAAATCAAAAAATATAAAAATATAAAAATATAAAAATATAAAAATCAAAAAATCAAAAAATCAAAAAATCAAAAAATACAAAAATACAAAAATATAAAAATCAAAAAATATAAAAATCAAAAAATATAAAAATATAAAAATATAAAAATATAAAAATATAAAAATATAAAAATATAAAAATATAAAAATCAAAAAATCAAAAAATCAAAAAATCAAAAAATCAAAAAATATAAAAATATAAAAATATAAAAATATAAAAATATAAAAATATAAAAATATAAAAATATAAAAATCAAAAAATCAAAAAATCAAAAAATCAAAAAATCAAAAAATCAAAAAATATAAAAATATAAAAATATAAAAATATAAAAATATAAAAATATAAAAATACAAAAATACAAAAATACAAAAATACAAAAATACAAAAATCAAAAAATATAAAAATCAAAAAATCAAAAAATCAAAAAATCAAAAAATATAAAAATATAAAAATATAAAAATATAAAAATATAAAAATCAAAAAATCAAAAAATCAAAAAATCAAAAAATCAAAAAATCAAAAAATATAAAAATATAAAAATATAAAAATATAAAAATCAAAAAATCAAAAAATCAAAAAATCAAAAAATACAAAAATACAAAAATATAAAAATCAAAAAATATAAAAATCAAAAAATATAAAAATATAAAAATATAAAAATATAAAAATATAAAAATATAAAAATATAAAAATATAAAAATCAAAAAATCAAAAAATCAAAAAATCAAAAAATCAAAAAATATAAAAATATAAAAATATAAAAATATAAAAATATAAAAATATAAAAATATAAAAATATAAAAATCAAAAAATCAAAAAATCAAAAAATCAAAAAATCAAAAAATCAAAAAATATAAAAATATAAAAATATAAAAATATAAAAATATAAAAATATAAAAATATAAAAATATCAAAATATCAAAATATCAAAATATCAAAATATCAAAATATAAAAATATAAAAATATAAAAATATAAAAATCAAAAAATATAAAAATATAAAAATCAAAAAATCAAAAAATCAAAAAATCAAAAAATATAAAAATATAAAAATATAAAAATATAAAAATATAAAAATACAAAAATACAAAAATACAAAAATCAAAAAATATAAAAATATAAAAATATAAAAATATAAAAATATAAAAATCAAAAAATACAAAAATACAAAAATATAAAAATACAAAAATACAAAAATACAAAAATACAAAAATCAAAAAATATAAAAATATAAAAATATAAAAATATAAAAATATAAAAATATAAAAATCAAAAAATACAAAAATACAAAAATATAAAAATACAAAAATACAAAAATACAAAAATACAAAAATACAAAAATCAAAAAATATAAAAATATAAAAATATAAAAATATAAAAATATAAAAATATAAAAATAAAAAAATAAAAAAATAAAAAAATAAAAAAATAAAAAATACAAAAATCAAAAAATCAAAAAATCAAAAAATCAAAAAATATAAAAATATAAAAATATAAAAATACAAAAATACAAAAATACAAAAATATAAAAATCAAAAAATATAAAAATATAAAAATATAAATTTTTATATTTTTATATTTCTTTAGATTTTAGTTTTTTAAAGATTAAATATAAAAATAAAAAAATATAAAAATATAAATTTTATATTTTTATATTTCTTTAGATTTTAGATTTTTAAAGATTAAATATAAAAATATAAAAATATAAAAATATAAATTTTTATATTTTTATATTTCTTTAGATTTTAGATTTTTAAAGATTAAATATAAAAATAAAAATATATAAATTTTTATATTTTTATATTTCTTTAGATTTTAGATTTTTAAAGATATAAAGATATAAAGATATAAAGATATAAAAATATAAAAATATAAAAATATAAAAATATAAAAATACAAAAATACAAAAATACAAAAATACAAAAATATAAATTTTTATATTTTTATATTTCTTTAGATTTTAGATTTTTAAAGATTAAATATAAAAATAAAAATATATAAATTTTTATATTTTTATATTTCTTTAGATTTTAGATTTTTAAAGATATAAAGATATAAAGATATAAAGATATAAAAATATAAAAATATAAAAATATAAAAATACAAAAATACAAAAAGACAAAAATACAAAAATATAAAAATATAAAAATATAAAAATATAAAAATAATATAAAAATATAAAAATCAAAAAATATAAAAATATAAAAATATAAATTTTTATATTTTTATATTTCTTTAGATTTTAGATTTTTAAAGATTAAATATAAAAATATAAAAATATAACAATATAAAAATATAACAATATAAAAATACAAAAATACAAAAATACAAAAATACAAAAATACAAAAATACAAAAATACAAAAATATAAAAATCAAAAAATATAAAAATATAAAAATATAAAAATATAAAAATATAAAAATATAAAAATATAAAAATATAAAAATATAAAAATATAAAAATATAAAAATATAAAAATATAAAAATCAAAAAATCAAAAAATCAAAAAATCAAAAAATATAAAAATATAAAAATATAAAAATATAAAAATATAAAAATCAAAAAATCAAAAAATCAAAAAATCAAAAAATCAAAAAATATAAAAATATAAAAATATAAAAATATAAAAATCAAAAAATCAAAAAATCAAAAAATCAAAAAATACAAAAATACAAAAATATAAAAATCAAAAAATATAAAAATCAAAAAATATAAAAATATAAAAATATAAAAATATAAAAATATAAAAATATAAAAATATAAAAATATAAAAATCAAAAAATCAAAAAATCAAAAAATCAAAAAATCAAAAAATATAAAAATATAAAAATATAAAAATATAAAAATATAAAAATATAAAAATATAAAAATATAAAAATCAAAAAATCAAAAAATATAAAAATATAAAAATATAAAAATATAAAAATATAAAAATATAAAAATATAAAAATATAAAAATCAAAAAATATAAAAATATAAAAATATAAAAATATAAAAATATAAAAATATAAAAATATAAAAATATAAAAATCAAAAAATCAAAAAATCAAAAAATCAAAAAATCAAAAAATATAAAAATATAAAAATATAAAAATATAAAAATATAAAAATATAAAAATATAAAAATATAAAAATCAAAAAATCAAAAAATCAAAAAATCAAAAAATCAAAAAATCAAAAAATATAAAAATATAAAAATATAAAAATATAAAAATATAAAAATATAAAAATACAAAAATACAAAAATACAAAAATACAAAAATACAAAAATCAAAAAATATAAAAATCAAAAAATCAAAAAATCAAAAAATCAAAAAATATAAAAATATAAAAATATAAAAATATAAAAATATAAAAATCAAAAAATCAAAAAATCAAAAAATCAAAAAATCAAAAAATATAAAAATATAAAAATATAAAAATATAAAAATCAAAAAATCAAAAAATCAAAAAATCAAAAAATACAAAAATACAAAAATATAAAAATCAAAAAATATAAAAATCAAAAAATATAAAAATATAAAAATATAAAAATATAAAAATATAAAAATATAAAAATATAAAAATATAAAAATCAAAAAATCAAAAAATCAAAAAATCAAAAAATCAAAAAATATAAAAATATAAAAATATAAAAATATAAAAATATAAAAATATAAAAATATAAAAATATAAAAATCAAAAAATCAAAAAATCAAAAAATCAAAAAATCAAAAAATCAAAAAATATAAAAATATAAAAATATAAAAATATAAAAATATAAAAATATAAAAATATAAAAATATCAAAATATCAAAATATCAAAATATCAAAATATCAAAATATAAAAATATAAAAATATAAAAATATAAAAATCAAAAAATATAAAAATATAAAAATCAAAAAATCAAAAAATCAAAAAATCAAAAAATATAAAAATATAAAAATATAAAAATATAAAAATATAAAAATACAAAAATACAAAAATACAAAAATCAAAAAATATAAAAATATAAAAATATAAAAATATAAAAATATAAAAATCAAAAAATACAAAAATACAAAAATATAAAAATACAAAAATACAAAAATACAAAAATACAAAAATCAAAAAATATAAAAATATAAAAATATAAAAATATAAAAATATAAAAATATAAAAATCAAAAAATACAAAAATACAAAAATATAAAAATACAAAAATACAAAAATACAAAAATACAAAAATACAAAAATCAAAAAATATAAAAATATAAAAATATAAAAATATAAAAATATAAAAATATAAAAATAAAAAAATAAAAAAATAAAAAAATAAAAAAATAAAAAATACAAAAATCAAAAAATCAAAAAATCAAAAAATCAAAAAATATAAAAATATAAAAATATAAAAATACAAAAATACAAAAATACAAAAATATAAAAATCAAAAAATATAAAAATATAAAAATATAAATTTTTATATTTTTATATTTCTTTAGATTTTAGTTTTTTAAAGATTAAATATAAAAATAAAAAAATATAAAAATATAAATTTTATATTTTTATATTTCTTTAGATTTTAGATTTTTAAAGATTAAATATAAAAATATAAAAATATAAAAATATAAATTTTTATATTTTTATATTTCTTTAGATTTTAGATTTTTAAAGATTAAATATAAAAATAAAAATATATAAATTTTTATATTTTTATATTTCTTTAGATTTTAGATTTTTAAAGATATAAAGATATAAAGATATAAAGATATAAAAATATAAAAATATAAAAATATAAAAATATAAAAATACAAAAATACAAAAATACAAAAATACAAAAATATAAATTTTTATATTTTTATATTTCTTTAGATTTTAGATTTTTAAAGATTAAATATAAAAATAAAAATATATAAATTTTTATATTTTTATATTTCTTTAGATTTTAGATTTTTAAAGATATAAAGATATAAAGATATAAAGATATAAAAATATAAAAATATAAAAATATAAAAATACAAAAATACAAAAAGACAAAAATACAAAAATATAAAAATATAAAAATATAAAAATATAAAAATAATATAAAAATATAAAAATCAAAAAATATAAAAATATAAAAATATAAATTTTTATATTTTTATATTTCTTTAGATTTTAGATTTTTAAAGATTAAATATAAAAATATAAAAATATAACAATATAAAAATATAACAATATAAAAATACAAAAATACAAAAATACAAAAATACAAAAATACAAAAATACAAAAATACAAAAATATAAAAATCAAAAAATATAAAAATATAAAAATATAAAAATATAAAAATATAAAAATATAAAAATATAAAAATATAAAAATATAAAAATATAAAAATATAAAAATATAAAAATATAAAAATCAAAAAATCAAAAAATCAAAAAATCAAAAAATATAAAAATATAAAAATATAAAAATATAAAAATATAAAAATCAAAAAATCAAAAAATCAAAAAATCAAAAAATCAAAAAATATAAAAATATAAAAATATAAAAATATAAAAATCAAAAAATCAAAAAATCAAAAAATCAAAAAATACAAAAATACAAAAATATAAAAATCAAAAAATATAAAAATCAAAAAATATAAAAATATAAAAATATAAAAATATAAAAATATAAAAATATAAAAATATAAAAATATAAAAATCAAAAAATCAAAAAATCAAAAAATCAAAAAATCAAAAAATATAAAAATATAAAAATATAAAAATATAAAAATATAAAAATATAAAAATATAAAAATATAAAAATCAAAAAATCAAAAAATCAAAAAATCAAAAAATCAAAAAATCAAAAAATATAAAAATATAAAAATATAAAAATATAAAAATATAAAAATATAAAAATACAAAAATACAAAAATACAAAAATACAAAAATACAAAAATCAAAAAATATAAAAATCAAAAAATCAAAAAATCAAAAAATCAAAAAATATAAAAATATAAAAATATAAAAATATAAAAATATAAAAATCAAAAAATCAAAAAATCAAAAAATCAAAAAATCAAAAAATATAAAAATATAAAAATATAAAAATATAAAAATCAAAAAATCAAAAAATCAAAAAATCAAAAAATACAAAAATACAAAAATATAAAAATCAAAAAATATAAAAATCAAAAAATATAAAAATATAAAAATATAAAAATATAAAAATATAAAAATATAAAAATATAAAAATATAAAAATCAAAAAATCAAAAAATCAAAAAATCAAAAAATCAAAAAATATAAAAATATAAAAATATAAAAATATAAAAATATAAAAATATAAAAATATAAAAATATAAAAATCAAAAAATCAAAAAATCAAAAAATCAAAAAATCAAAAAATCAAAAAATATAAAAATATAAAAATATAAAAATATAAAAATATAAAAATATAAAAATACAAAAATACAAAAATACAAAAATACAAAAATACAAAAATCAAAAAATATAAAAATATAAAAATATAAAAATATAAAAATATAAAAATATAAAAATATAAAAATATAAAAATATAAAAATATGAAAATATAAAAATATAAAAATATAAAAATATAAAAATCAAAAAATCAAAAAATCAAAAAATCAAAAAATCAAAAAATATAAAAATATAAAAATATAAATTTTTATATTTTTATATTTCTTTAGATTTTAGATTTTTAAAGATATAAAGATATAAAGATATAAAGATATAAAAATATAAAAATATAAAAATATAAAAATATAAAAATATAAAAATACAAAAATACAAAAATACAAAAATACAAAAATACAAAAATATAAAAATACAAAAAATCAAAAAATCAAAAAATACAAAAATATAAAAATATAAAAATACAAAAATACAAAAAATCAAAAAATCAAAAAATCAAAAAATATCAAAATATCAAAATATCAAAATATCAAAATATCAAAATATCAAAATATCAAAATATAAAAATATAAAAATATAAAAATATAAAAATATAAAAATATAAAAATATAAAAATATGAAAATATAAAAATATAAAAATATAAAAATATAAAAATCAAAAAATCAAAAAATCAAAAAATCAAAAAATCAAAAAATATAAAAATATAAAAATATAAAAATATAAAAATACAAAAATACAAAAATACAAAAATATAAAAATCAAAAAATATAAAAATATAAAAATATAAATTTTTATATTTTTATATTTCTTTAGATTTTAGTTTTTTAAAGATTAAATATAAAAATAAAAAAATATAAAAATATAAATTTTATATTTTTATATTTCTTTAGATTTTAGATTTTTAAAGATTAAATATAAAAATATAAAAATATAAAAATATAAATTTTTATATTTTTATATTTCTTTAGATTTTAGATTTTTAAAGATTAAATATAAAAATAAAAATATATAAATTTTTATATTTTTATATTTCTTTAGATTTTAGATTTTTAAAGATATAAAGATATAAAGATATAAAGATATAAAAATATAAAAATATAAAAATATAAAAATATAAAAATACAAAAATACAAAAATACAAAAATACAAAAATATAAATTTTTATATTTTTATATTTCTTTAGATTTTAGATTTTTAAAGATTAAATATAAAAATAAAAATATATAAATTTTTATATTTTTATATTTCTTTAGATTTTAGATTTTTAAAGATATAAAGATATAAAGATATAAAAATATAAAAATATAAAAATACAAAAATACAAAAATATAAAAATACAAAAATACAAAAAGTCAAATCAAAAAATATAAAAATATAAAAATATAAAAATATAAAAATATAAAAATATAAAAATATAAAAATATAAAAATATAAAAATATAAAAATATCAAAATATCAAAATATCAAAATATCAAAATATAAAAATATAAAAATATAAAAATATAAAAATCAAAAAATATAAAAATATAAAAATCAAAAAATCAAAAAATCAAAAAATCAAAAAATATAAAAATATAAAAATATAAAAATATAAAAATATAAAAATACAAAAATACAAAAATACAAAAATCAAAAAATATAAAAATATAAAAATATAAAAATATAAAAATATAAAAATCAAAAAATACAAAAATACAAAAATATAAAAATACAAAAATACAAAAATACAAAAATACAAAAATCAAAAAATATAAAAATATAAAAATATAAAAATATAAAAATATAAAAATATAAAAATCAAAAAATACAAAAATACAAAAATATAAAAATACAAAAATACAAAAATACAAAAATACAAAAATACAAAAATCAAAAAATATAAAAATATAAAAATATAAAAATATAAAAATATAAAAATATAAAAATAAAAAAATAAAAAAATAAAAAAATAAAAAAATAAAAAATACAAAAATCAAAAAATCAAAAAATCAAAAAATCAAAAAATATAAAAATATAAAAATATAAAAATATAAAAATACAAAAATACAAAAATACAAAAATATAAAAATCAAAAAATATAAAAATATAAAAATATAAATTTTTATATTTTTATATTTCTTTAGATTTTAGTTTTTTAAAGATTAAATATAAAAATAAAAAAATATAAAAATATAAATTTTATATTTTTATATTTCTTTAGATTTTAGATTTTTAAAGATTAAATATAAAAATATAAAAATATAAAAATATAAATTTTTATATTTTTATATTTCTTTAGATTTTAGATTTTTAAAGATTAAATATAAAAATAAAAATATATAAATTTTTATATTTTTATATTTCTTTAGATTTTAGATTTTTAAAGATATAAAGATATAAAGATATAAAGATATAAAAATATAAAAATATAAAAATATAAAAATATAAAAATACAAAAATACAAAAATACAAAAATACAAAAATATAAATTTTTATATTTTTATATTTCTTTAGATTTTAGATTTTTAAAGATTAAATATAAAAATAAAAATATATAAATTTTTATATTTTTATATTTCTTTAGATTTTAGATTTTTAAAGATATAAAGATATAAAGATATAAAGATATAAAAATATAAAAATATAAAAATATAAAAATACAAAAATACAAAAAGACAAAAATACAAAAATATAAAAATATAAAAATATAAAAATATAAAAATAATATAAAAATATAAAAATCAAAAAATATAAAAATATAAAAATATAAATTTTTATATTTTTATATTTCTTTAGATTTTAGATTTTTAAAGATTAAATATAAAAATATAAAAATATAACAATATAAAAATATAACAATATAAAAATACAAAAATACAAAAATACAAAAATACAAAAATACAAAAATACAAAAATACAAAAATACAAAAATATAAAAATCAAAAAATATAAAAATATAAAAATATAAAAATATAAAAATATAAAAATATAAAAATATAAAAATATAAAAATATAAAAATATAAAAATATAAAAATATAAAAATATAAAAATCAAAAAATCAAAAAATCAAAAAATCAAAAAATATAAAAATATAAAAATATAAAAATATAAAAATATAAAAATCAAAAAATCAAAAAATCAAAAAATCAAAAAATCAAAAAATATAAAAATATAAAAATATAAAAATATAAAAATCAAAAAATCAAAAAATCAAAAAATCAAAAAATACAAAAATACAAAAATATAAAAATCAAAAAATATAAAAATCAAAAAATATAAAAATATAAAAATATAAAAATATAAAAATATAAAAATATAAAAATATAAAAATATAAAAATCAAAAAATCAAAAAATCAAAAAATCAAAAAATCAAAAAATATAAAAATATAAAAATATAAAAATATAAAAATATAAAAATATAAAAATATAAAAATATAAAAATCAAAAAATAAAAAAATCAAAAAATCAAAAAATCAAAAAATCAAAAAATATAAAAATATAAAAATATAAAAATATAAAAATATAAAAATATAAAAATACAAAAATACAAAAATACAAAAATACAAAAATACAAAAATCAAAAAATATAAAAATATAAAAATATAAAAATATAAAAATATAAAAATATAAAAATATAAAAATATAAAAATATAAAAATATGAAAATATAAAAATATAAAAATATAAAAATATAAAAATCAAAAAATCAAAAAATCAAAAAATCAAAAAATCAAAAAATATAAAAATATAAAAATATAAATTTTTATATTTTTATATTTCTTTAGATTTTAGATTTTTAAAGATATAAAGATATAAAGATATAAAGATATAAAAATATAAAAATATAAAAATATAAAAATATAAAAATATAAAAATACAAAAATACAAAAATACAAAAATACAAAAATACAAAAATATAAAAATACAAAAAATCAAAAAATCAAAAAATACAAAAATATAAAAATATAAAAATACAAAAATACAAAAAATCAAAAAATCAAAAAATATCAAAATATCAAAATATCAAAATATCAAAATATCAAAATATCAAAATATCAAAATATAAAAATATAAAAATATAAAAATATAAAAATATAAAAATATAAAAATATAAAAATATGAAAATATAAAAATATAAAAATATAAAAATATAAAAATCAAAAAATCAAAAAATCAAAAAATCAAAAAATCAAAAAATATAAAAATATAAAAATATAAATTTTTATATTTTTATATTTCTTTAGATTTTAGATTTTTAAAGATATAAAGATATAAAGATATAAAGATATAAAAATATAAAAATATAAAAATATAAAAATATAAAAATATAAAAATACAAAAATACAAAAATACAAAAATACAAAAATACAAAAATATAAAAATACAAAAAATCAAAAAATCAAAAAATACAAAAATATAAAAATATAAAAATACAAAAATACAAAAAATCAAAAAATCAAAAAATCAAAAAATATCAAAATATCAAAATATCAAAATATCAAAATATCAAAATATAAAAATATAAAAATATAAAAATATAAAAATATAAAAATATAAACATATAAAAATATAAAAATATAAAAATATAAAAATATGAAAATATAAAAATATAAAAATCTAAAAATATAAAAATCAAAAAATCAAAAAATCAAAAAATCAAAAAATCAAAAAATCAAAAAATATAAAAATATAAAAATATAAAAATATAAAAATATAAAAATCAAAAAATCAAAAAATCAAAAAATCAAAAAATCAAAAAATATAAAAATATAAAAATATAAAAATATAAAAATCAAAAAATCAAAAAATCAAAAAATCAAAAAATACAAAAATACAAAAATATAAAAATCAAAAAATATAAAAATCAAAAAATATAAAAATATAAAAATATAAAAATATAAAAATATAAAAATATAAAAATATAAAAATATAAAAATCAAAAAATCAAAAAATCAAAAAATCAAAAAATCAAAAAATATAAAAATATAAAAATATAAAAATATAAAAATATAAAAATATAAAAATATAAAAATATAAAAATATAAAAATCAAAAAATCAAAAAATCAAAAAATCAAAAAATCAAAAAATATAAAAATATAAAAATATAAAAATATAAAAATATAAAAATATAAAAATATAAAAATATCAAAATATCAAAATATCAAAATATCAAAATATCAAAATATAAAAATATAAAAATATAAAAATATAAAAATCAAAAAATATAAAAATATAAAAATCAAAAAATCAAAAAATCAAAAAATCAAAAAATATAAAAATATAAAAATATAAAAATATAAAAATATAAAAATACAAAAATACAAAAATACAAAAATCAAAAAATATAAAAATATAAAAATATAAAAATATAAAAATATAAAAATCAAAAAATACAAAAATACAAAAATATAAAAATACAAAAATACAAAAATACAAAAATACAAAAATCAAAAAATATAAAAATATAAAAATATAAAAATATAAAAATATAAAAATATAAAAATCAAAAAATACAAAAATACAAAAATATAAAAATACAAAAATACAAAAATACAAAAATACAAAAATACAAAAATCAAAAAATATAAAAATATAAAAATATAAAAATATAAAAATATAAAAATATAAAAATAAAAAAATAAAAAAATAAAAAAATAAAAAAATAAAAAATACAAAAATCAAAAAATCAAAAAATCAAAAAATCAAAAAATATAAAAATATAAAAATATAAAAATACAAAAATACAAAAATACAAAAATATAAAAATCAAAAAATATAAAAATATAAAAATATAAATTTTTATATTTTTATATTTCTTTAGATTTTAGTTTTTTAAAGATTAAATATAAAAATAAAAAAATATAAAAATATAAATTTTATATTTTTATATTTCTTTAGATTTTAGATTTTTAAAGATTAAATATAAAAATATAAAAATATAAAAATATAAATTTTTATATTTTTATATTTCTTTAGATTTTAGATTTTTAAAGATTAAATATAAAAATAAAAATATATAAATTTTTATATTTTTATATTTCTTTAGATTTTAGATTTTTAAAGATATAAAGATATAAAGATATAAAGATATAAAAATATAAAAATATAAAAATATAAAAATATAAAAATACAAAAATACAAAAATACAAAAATACAAAAATATAAATTTTTATATTTTTATATTTCTTTAGATTTTAGATTTTTAAAGATTAAATATAAAAATAAAAATATATAAATTTTTATATTTTTATATTTCTTTAGATTTTAGATTTTTAAAGATATAAAGATATAAAGATATAAAGATATAAAAATATAAAAATATAAAAATATAAAAATACAAAAATACAAAAAGACAAAAATACAAAAATATAAAAATATAAAAATATAAAAATATAAAAATAATATAAAAATATAAAAATCAAAAAATATAAAAATATAAAAATATAAATTTTTATATTTTTATATTTCTTTAGATTTTAGATTTTTAAAGATTAAATATAAAAATATAAAAATATAACAATATAAAAATATAAAAATATAAAAATACAAAAATACAAAAATACAAAAATACAAAAATACAAAAATACAAAAATACAAAAATATAAAAATCAAAAAATATAAAAATATAAAAATATAAAAATATAAAAATATAAAAATATAAAAATATAAAAATATAAAAATATAAAAATATAAAAATATAAAAATATAAAAATATAAAAATCAAAAAATCAAAAAATCAAAAAATCAAAAAATATAAAAATATAAAAATATAAAAATATAAAAATATAAAAATCAAAAAATCAAAAAATCAAAAAATCAAAAAATCAAAAAATATAAAAATATAAAAATATAAAAATATAAAAATCAAAAAATCAAAAAATCAAAAAATCAAAAAATACAAAAATACAAAAATATAAAAATCAAAAAATATAAAAATCAAAAAATATAAAAATATAAAAATATAAAAATATAAAAATATAAAAATATAAAAATATAAAAATATAAAAATCAAAAAATCAAAAAATCAAAAAATCAAAAAATCAAAAAATATAAAAATATAAAAATATAAAAATATAAAAATATAAAAATATAAAAATATAAAAATATAAAAATCAAAAAATCAAAAAATCAAAAAATCAAAAAATCAAAAAATCAAAAAATATAAAAATATAAAAATATAAAAATATAAAAATATAAAAATATAAAAATACAAAAATACAAAAATACAAAAATACAAAAATACAAAAATCAAAAAATATAAAAATCAAAAAATCAAAAAATCAAAAAATCAAAAAATATAAAAATATAAAAATATAAAAATATAAAAATATAAAAATCAAAAAATCAAAAAATCAAAAAATCAAAAAATCAAAAAATATAAAAATATAAAAATATAAAAATATAAAAATCAAAAAATCAAAAAATCAAAAAATCAAAAAATACAAAAATACAAAAATATAAAAATCAAAAAATATAAAAATCAAAAAATATAAAAATATAAAAATATAAAAATATAAAAATATAAAAATATAAAAATATAAAAATATAAAAATCAAAAAATCAAAAAATCAAAAAATCAAAAAATCAAAAAATATAAAAATATAAAAATATAAAAATATAAAAATATAAAAATATAAAAATATAAAAATATAAAAATCAAAAAATCAAAAAATCAAAAAATCAAAAAATCAAAAAATCAAAAAATATAAAAATATAAAAATATAAAAATATAAAAATATAAAAATATAAAAATACAAAAATACAAAAATACAAAAATACAAAAATACAAAAATCAAAAAATATAAAAATATAAAAATATAAAAATATAAAAATATAAAAATATAAAAATATAAAAATATAAAAATATAAAAATATGAAAATATAAAAATATAAAAATATAAAAATATAAAAATCAAAAAATCAAAAAATCAAAAAATCAAAAAATCAAAAAATATAAAAATATAAAAATATAAATTTTTATATTTTTATATTTCTTTAGATTTTAGATTTTTAAAGATATAAAGATATAAAGATATAAAGATATAAAAATATAAAAATATAAAAATATAAAAATATAAAAATATAAAAATACAAAAATACAAAAATACAAAAATACAAAAATACAAAAATATAAAAATACAAAAAATCAAAAAATCAAAAAATACAAAAATATAAAAATATAAAAATACAAAAATACAAAAAATCAAAAAATCAAAAAATCAAAAAATATCAAAATATCAAAATATCAAAATATCAAAATATCAAAATATCAAAATATCAAAATATAAAAATATAAAAATATAAAAATATAAAAATATAAAAATATAAAAATATAAAAATATGAAAATATAAAAATATAAAAATATAAAAATATAAAAATCAAAAAATCAAAAAATCAAAAAATCAAAAAATCAAAAAATATAAAAATATAAAAATATAAAAATATAAAAATACAAAAATACAAAAATACAAAAATATAAAAATCAAAAAATATAAAAATATAAAAATATAAATTTTTATATTTTTATATTTCTTTAGATTTTAGTTTTTTAAAGATTAAATATAAAAATAAAAAAATATAAAAATATAAATTTTATATTTTTATATTTCTTTAGATTTTAGATTTTTAAAGATTAAATATAAAAATATAAAAATATAAAAATATAAATTTTTATATTTTTATATTTCTTTAGATTTTAGATTTTTAAAGATTAAATATAAAAATAAAAATATATAAATTTTTATATTTTTATATTTCTTTAGATTTTAGATTTTTAAAGATATAAAGATATAAAGATATAAAGATATAAAAATATAAAAATATAAAAATATAAAAATATAAAAATACAAAAATACAAAAATACAAAAATACAAAAATATAAATTTTTATATTTTTATATTTCTTTAGATTTTAGATTTTTAAAGATTAAATATAAAAATAAAAATATATAAATTTTTATATTTTTATATTTCTTTAGATTTTAGATTTTTAAAGATATAAAGATATAAAGATATAAAAATATAAAAATATAAAAATACAAAAATACAAAAATATAAAAATACAAAAATACAAAAAGTCAAATCAAAAAATATAAAAATATAAAAATATAAAAATATAAAAATATAAAAATATAAAAATATAAAAATATAAAAATATCAAAATATCAAAATATCAAAATATCAAAATATAAAAATATAAAAATATAAAAATATAAAAATCAAAAAATATAAAAATATAAAAATCAAAAAATCAAAAAATCAAAAAATCAAAAAATATAAAAATATAAAAATATAAAAATATAAAAATATAAAAATACAAAAATACAAAAATACAAAAATCAAAAAATATAAAAATATAAAAATATAAAAATATAAAAATATAAAAATCAAAAAATACAAAAATACAAAAATATAAAAATACAAAAATACAAAAATACAAAAATACAAAAATCAAAAAATATAAAAATATAAAAATATAAAAATATAAAAATATAAAAATATAAAAATCAAAAAATACAAAAATACAAAAATATAAAAATACAAAAATACAAAAATACAAAAATACAAAAATACAAAAATCAAAAAATATAAAAATATAAAAATATAAAAATATAAAAATATAAAAATATAAAAATAAAAAAATAAAAAAATAAAAAAATAAAAAAATAAAAAATACAAAAATCAAAAAATCAAAAAATCAAAAAATCAAAAAATATAAAAATATAAAAATATAAAAATATAAAAATACAAAAATACAAAAATACAAAAATATAAAAATCAAAAAATATAAAAATATAAAAATATAAATTTTTATATTTTTATATTTCTTTAGATTTTAGTTTTTTAAAGATTAAATATAAAAATAAAAAAATATAAAAATATAAATTTTATATTTTTATATTTCTTTAGATTTTAGATTTTTAAAGATTAAATATAAAAATATAAAAATATAAAAATATAAATTTTTATATTTTTATATTTCTTTAGATTTTAGATTTTTAAAGATTAAATATAAAAATAAAAATATATAAATTTTTATATTTTTATATTTCTTTAGATTTTAGATTTTTAAAGATATAAAGATATAAAGATATAAAGATATAAAAATATAAAAATATAAAAATATAAAAATATAAAAATACAAAAATACAAAAATACAAAAATACAAAAATATAAATTTTTATATTTTTATATTTCTTTAGATTTTAGATTTTTAAAGATTAAATATAAAAATAAAAATATATAAATTTTTATATTTTTATATTTCTTTAGATTTTAGATTTTTAAAGATATAAAGATATAAAGATATAAAGATATAAAAATATAAAAATATAAAAATATAAAAATACAAAAATACAAAAAGACAAAAATACAAAAATATAAAAATATAAAAATATAAAAATATAAAAATAATATAAAAATATAAAAATCAAAAAATATAAAAATATAAAAATATAAATTTTTATATTTTTATATTTCTTTAGATTTTAGATTTTTAAAGATTAAATATAAAAATATAAAAATATAACAATATAAAAATATAACAATATAAAAATACAAAAATACAAAAATACAAAAATACAAAAATACAAAAATACAAAAATACAAAAATACAAAAATATAAAAATCAAAAAATATAAAAATATAAAAATATAAAAATATAAAAATATAAAAATATAAAAATATAAAAATATAAAAATATAAAAATATAAAAATATAAAAATATAAAAATATAAAAATCAAAAAATCAAAAAATCAAAAAATCAAAAAATATAAAAATATAAAAATATAAAAATATAAAAATATAAAAATCAAAAAATCAAAAAATCAAAAAATCAAAAAATCAAAAAATATAAAAATATAAAAATATAAAAATATAAAAATCAAAAAATCAAAAAATCAAAAAATCAAAAAATACAAAAATACAAAAATATAAAAATCAAAAAATATAAAAATCAAAAAATATAAAAATATAAAAATATAAAAATATAAAAATATAAAAATATAAAAATATAAAAATATAAAAATCAAAAAATCAAAAAATCAAAAAATCAAAAAATCAAAAAATATAAAAATATAAAAATATAAAAATATAAAAATATAAAAATATAAAAATATAAAAATATAAAAATCAAAAAATAAAAAAATCAAAAAATCAAAAAATCAAAAAATCAAAAAATATAAAAATATAAAAATATAAAAATATAAAAATATAAAAATATAAAAATACAAAAATACAAAAATACAAAAATACAAAAATACAAAAATCAAAAAATATAAAAATATAA
>JALIGW010000005.1:11287500-11500000 GCA_023053685.1 Diadophis punctatus similis
AAAAATCAAAAAATCAAAAAATCAAAAAATATAAAAATATAAAAATATAAATTTTTATATTTTTATATTTCTTTAGATTTTAGATTTTTAAAGATATAAAGATATAAAGATATAAAGATATAAAAATATAAAAATATAAAAATATAAAAATATAAAAATATAAAAATACAAAAATACAAAAATACAAAAATACAAAAATACAAAAATATAAAAATACAAAAAATCAAAAAATCAAAAAATACAAAAATATAAAAATATAAAAATACAAAAATACAAAAAATCAAAAAATCAAAAAATCAAAAAATATCAAAATATCAAAATATCAAAATATCAAAATATAAAAATATAAAAATATAAAAATATAAAAATATAAAAATATAAAAATATAAAAATATAAAAATATAAAAATATGAAAATATAAAAATATAAAAATATAAAAATATAAAAATCAAAAAATCAAAAAATCAAAAAATCAAAAAATCAAAAAATATAAAAATATAAAAATATAAATTTTTATATTTTTATATTTCTTTAGATTTTAGATTTTTAAAGATATAAAGATATAAAGATATAAAGATATAAAAATATAAAAATATAAAAATATAAAAATATAAAAATATAAAAATACAAAAATACAAAAATACAAAAATACAAAAATACAAAAATATAAAAATACAAAAAATCAAAAAATCAAAAAATACAAAAATATAAAAATATAAAAATACAAAAATACAAAAAATCAAAAAATCAAAAAATCAAAAAATATCAAAATATCAAAATATCAAAATATCAAAATATCAAAATATCAAAATATCAAAATATAAAAATATAAAAATATAAAAATATAAAAATATAAACATATAAAAATATAAAAATATAAAAATATAAAAATATGAAAATATAAAAATATAAAAATCTAAAAATATAAAAATCAAAAAATCAAAAAATCAAAAAATCAAAAAATCAAAAAATCAAAAAATATAAAAATATGAAAATATAAAAATATAAAAATATAAAAATATAAAAATATAAAAATATAAAAATATAAAAATATAAATTTTTATATTTTTATATTTCTTTAGATTTTAGTTTTTTAAAGATTAAATATAAAAATATAAAAATATAAAAATATAAATTTTTATATTTTTATATTTCTTTAGATTTTAGATTTTTAAAGATATAAAGATATAAAGATATAAAAATATAAAAATATAAAAATACAAAAATACAAAAATATAAAAATACAAAAATACAAAAAGTCAAATCAAAAAATATAAAAATATAAAAATATAAAAATATAAAAATATAAAAATATAAAAATATAAAAATATAAAAATATCAAAATATCAAAATATCAAAATATCAAAATATAAAAATATAAAAATATAAAAATATAAAAATCAAAAAATATAAAAATATAAAAATCAAAAAATCAAAAAATCAAAAAATCAAAAAATATAAAAATATAAAAATATAAAAATATAAAAATATAAAAATACAAAAATACAAAAATACAAAAATCAAAAAATATAAAAATATAAAAATATAAAAATATAAAAATATAAAAATCAAAAAATACAAAAATACAAAAATATAAAAATACAAAAATACAAAAATACAAAAATACAAAAATCAAAAAATATAAAAATATAAAAATATAAAAATATAAAAATATAAAAATATAAAAATCAAAAAATACAAAAATACAAAAATATAAAAATACAAAAATACAAAAATACAAAAATACAAAAATACAAAAATCAAAAAATATAAAAATATAAAAATATAAAAATATAAAAATATAAAAATATAAAAATAAAAAAATAAAAAAATAAAAAAATAAAAAAATAAAAAATACAAAAATACAAAAATACAAAAATATAAAAATCAAAAAATATAAAAATATAAAAATATAAAAATATAAAAATACAAAAATACAAAAATACAAAAATATAAAAATCAAAAAATATAAAAATATAAAAATATAAATTTTTATATTTTTATATTTCTTTAGATTTTAGTTTTTTAAAGATTAAATATAAAAATAAAAAAATATAAAAATATAAATTTTATATTTTTATATTTCTTTAGATTTTAGATTTTTAAAGATTAAATATAAAAATATAAAAATATAAAAATATAAATTTTTATATTTTTATATTTCTTTAGATTTTAGATTTTTAAAGATTAAATATAAAAATAAAAATATATAAATTTTTATATTTTTATATTTCTTTAGATTTTAGATTTTTAAAGATATAAAGATATAAAGATATAAAGATATAAAAATATAAAAATATAAAAATATAAAAATATAAAAATACAAAAATACAAAAATACAAAAATACAAAAATATAAATTTTTATATTTTTATATTTCTTTAGATTTTAGATTTTTAAAGATTAAATATAAAAATAAAAATATATAAATTTTTATATTTTTATATTTCTTTAGATTTTAGATTTTTAAAGATATAAAGATATAAAGATATAAAGATATAAAAATATAAAAATATAAAAATATAAAAATACAAAAATACAAAAAGACAAAAATACAAAAATATAAAAATATAAAAATATAAAAATATAAAAATAATATAAAAATATAAAAATCAAAAAATATAAAAATATAAAAATATAAATTTTTATATTTTTATATTTCTTTAGATTTTAGATTTTTAAAGATTAAATATAAAAATATAAAAATATAACAATATAAAAATATAACAATATAAAAATACAAAAATACAAAAATACAAAAATACAAAAATACAAAAATACAAAAATACAAAAATACAAAAATATAAAAATCAAAAAATATAAAAATATAAAAATATAAAAATATAAAAATATAAAAATATAAAAATATAAAAATATAAAAATATAAAAATATAAAAATATAAAAATATAAAAATATAAAAATCAAAAAATCAAAAAATCAAAAAATCAAAAAATATAAAAATATAAAAATATAAAAATATAAAAATATAAAAATCAAAAAATCAAAAAATCAAAAAATCAAAAAATCAAAAAATATAAAAATATAAAAATATAAAAATATAAAAATCAAAAAATCAAAAAATCAAAAAATCAAAAAATACAAAAATACAAAAATATAAAAATCAAAAAATATAAAAATCAAAAAATATAAAAATATAAAAATATAAAAATATAAAAATATAAAAATATAAAAATATAAAAATATAAAAATCAAAAAATCAAAAAATCAAAAAATCAAAAAATCAAAAAATATAAAAATATAAAAATATAAAAATATAAAAATATAAAAATATAAAAATATAAAAATATAAAAATATAAAAATCAAAAAATCAAAAAATCAAAAAATCAAAAAATCAAAAAATCAAAAAATATAAAAATATAAAAATATAAAAATATAAAAATATAAAAATATAAAAATACAAAAATACAAAAATACAAAAATACAAAAATACAAAAATCAAAAAATATAAAAATATAAAAATATAAAAATATAAAAATATAAAAATATAAAAATATAAAAATATAAAAATATAAAAATATGAAAATATAAAAATATAAAAATATAAAAATATAAAAATCAAAAAATCAAAAAATCAAAAAATCAAAAAATCAAAAAATATAAAAATATAAAAATATAAATTTTTATATTTTTATATTTCTTTAGATTTTAGATTTTTAAAGATATAAAGATATAAAGATATAAAGATATAAAAATATAAAAATATAAAAATATAAAAATATAAAAATACAAAAATACAAAAATACAAAAATACAAAAATACAAAAATATAAAAATACAAAAAATCAAAAAATCAAAAAATACAAAAATATAAAAATATAAAAATACAAAAATACAAAAAATCAAAAAATCAAAAAATCAAAAAATATCAAAATATCAAAATATCAAAATATCAAAATATCAAAATATAAAAATATAAAAATATAAAAATATAAAAATATAAAAATATAAAAATATAAAAATATAAAAATATGAAAATATAAAAATATAAAAATATAAAAATATAAAAATCAAAAAATCAAAAAATCAAAAAATCAAAAAATCAAAAAATATAAAAATATAAAAATATAAAAATATAAAAATCAAAAAATACAAAAATACAAAAATACAAAAATACAAAAATACAAAAAAAATACAAAAATACAAAAATATAAAAATCAAAAAATATAAAAATATAAAAATATAAAAATATAAAAATATAAAAATATAAAAATATAAAAATCAAAAAATCAAAAAATCAAAAAATCAAAAAATCAAAAAATCAAAAAATCAAAAAATCAAAAAATATAAAAATATAAAAATATAAAAATATAAAAATATAAAAATACAAAAATACAAAAATACAAAAATACAAAAATACAAAAATACAAAAATCAAAAAATATAAAAATATAAAAATATAAAAATATAAAAATATAAAAATATAAAAATATAAAAATATAAAAATATAAAAATATGAAAATATAAAAATATAAAAATATAAAAATATAAAAATCAAAAAATCAAAAAATCAAAAAATCAAAAAATCAAAAAATATAAAAATATAAAAATATAAATTTTTATATTTTTATATTTCTTTAGATTTTAGATTTTTAAAGATATAAAGATATAAAGATATAAAGATATAAAAATATGAAAATATAAAAATATAAAAATCTAAAAATATAAAAATCAAAAAATCAAAAAATCAAAAAATCAAAAAATCAAAAAATATAAAAATATAAAAATATAAAAATATAAAAATCAAAAAATACAAAAATACAAAAATACAAAAATACAAAAATACAAAAAAAATACAAAAATACAAAAATATAAAAATCAAAAAATATAAAAATATAAAAATATAAAAATATAAAAATATAAAAATATAAAAATATAAAAATATAAAAATATAAAAATACAAAAATACAAAAATACAAAAATACAAAAATACAAAAATATAAAAATACAAAAAATCAAAAAATCAAAAAATACAAAAATATAAAAATATAAAAATACAAAAATACAAAAAATCAAAAAATCAAAAAATATCAAAATATCAAAATATCAAAATATCAAAATATCAAAATATCAAAATATCAAAATATAAAAATATAAAAATATAAAAATATAAAAATATAAACATATAAAAATATAAAAATATAAAAATATAAAAATATGAAAATATAAAAATATAAAAATCTAAAAATATAAAAATCAAAAAATCAAAAAATCAAAAAATCAAAAAATCAAAAAATCAAAAAATATAAAAATATAAAAATATAAAAATATAAAAATCAAAAAATACAAAAATACAAAAATACAAAAATACAAAAATACAAAAAAAATACAAAAATACAAAAATATAAAAATCAAAAAATATAAAAATATAAAAATATAAAAATATAAAAATATAAAAATATAAAAATATAAAAATATAAAAATCAAAAAATCAAAAAATCAAAAAATCAAAAAATCAAAAAATCAAAAAATCAAAAAATATAAAAATATAAAAATATAAAAATATAAAAATATAAAAATATAAAAATATAAAAATACAAAAATACAAAAATACAAAAATACAAAAATACAAAAATCAAAAAATATAAAAATATAAAAATATAAAAATATAAAAATATAAAAATCAAAAAATCAAAAAATCAAAAAATCAAAAAATCAAAAAATATAAAAATATAAAAATATAAAAATATAAAAATCAAAAAATACAAAAATACAAAAATACAAAAATACAAAAATACAAAAAAAATACAAAAATACAAAAATATAAAAATCAAAAAATATAAAAATATAAAAATATAAAAATATAAAAATATAAAAATATAAAAATATAAAAATCAAAAAATCAAAAAATCAAAAAATCAAAAAATCAAAAAATCAAAAAATCAAAAAATCAAAAAATATAAAAATATAAAAATATAAAAATATAAAAATATAAAAATACAAAAATACAAAAATACAAAAATACAAAAATACAAAAATACAAAAATCAAAAAATATAAAAATATAAAAATATAAAAATATAAAAATATAAAAATATAAAAATATAAAAATATAAAAATATAAAAATATGAAAATATAAAAATATAAAAATATAAAAATATAAAAATCAAAAAATCAAAAAATCAAAAAATCAAAAAATCAAAAAATATAAAAATATAAAAATATAAATTTTTATATTTTTATATTTCTTTAGATTTTAGATTTTTAAAGATATAAAGATATAAAGATATAAAGATATAAAAATATGAAAATATAAAAATATAAAAATCTAAAAATATAAAAATCAAAAAATCAAAAAATCAAAAAATCAAAAAATCAAAAAATATAAAAATATAAAAATATAAAAATATAAAAATCAAAAAATACAAAAATACAAAAATACAAAAATACAAAAATACAAAAAAAATACAAAAATACAAAAATATAAAAATCAAAAAATATAAAAATATAAAAATATAAAAATATAAAAATATAAAAATATAAAAATATAAAAATATAAAAATATAAAAATACAAAAATACAAAAATACAAAAATACAAAAATACAAAAATATAAAAATACAAAAAATCAAAAAATCAAAAAATACAAAAATATAAAAATATAAAAATACAAAAATACAAAAAATCAAAAAATCAAAAAATATCAAAATATCAAAATATCAAAATATCAAAATATCAAAATATCAAAATATCAAAATATAAAAATATAAAAATATAAAAATATAAAAATATAAACATATAAAAATATAAAAATATAAAAATATAAAAATATGAAAATATAAAAATATAAAAATCTAAAAATATAAAAATCAAAAAATCAAAAAATCAAAAAATCAAAAAATCAAAAAATCAAAAAATATAAAAATATAAAAATATAAAAATATAAAAATCAAAAAATACAAAAATACAAAAATACAAAAATACAAAAATACAAAAAAAATACAAAAATACAAAAATATAAAAATCAAAAAATATAAAAATATAAAAATATAAAAATATAAAAATATAAAAATATAAAAATATAAAAATATAAAAATCAAAAAATCAAAAAATCAAAAAATCAAAAAATCAAAAAATCAAAAAATCAAAAAATATAAAAATATAAAAATATAAAAATATAAAAATATAAAAATATAAAAATATAAAAATACAAAAATACAAAAATACAAAAATACAAAAATACAAAAATCAAAAAATATAAAAATATAAAAATATAAAAATATAAAAATATAAAAATATAAAAATATAAAAATATAAAAATATAAAAATATGAAAATATAAAAATATAAAAATATAAAAATATAAAAATCAAAAAATCAAAAAATCAAAAAATCAAAAAATCAAAAAATATAAAAATATAAAAATATAAATTTTTATATTTTTATATTTCTTTAGATTTTAGATTTTTAAAGATATAAAGATATAAAGATATAAAGATATAAAAATATGAAAATATAAAAATATAAAAATCTAAAAATATAAAAATCAAAAAATCAAAAAATCAAAAAATCAAAAAATCAAAAAATATAAAAATATAAAAATATAAAAATATAAAAATCAAAAAATACAAAAATACAAAAATACAAAAATACAAAAATACAAAAAAAATACAAAAATACAAAAATATAAAAATCAAAAAATATAAAAATATAAAAATATAAAAATATAAAAATATAAAAATATAAAAATATAAAAATATAAAAATATAAAAATATAAAAATATAAATTTTTATATTTTTATATTTCTTTAGATTTTAGATTTTTAAAGATATAAAGATATAAAGATATAAAGATATAAAAATATAAAAATATAAAAATATAAAAATACAAAAATACAAAAATATAAAAATATAAAAATATAAAAATATAAAAATATAAAAATATAAAAATATAACAATATAAAAATACAAAAATACAAAAATACAAAAATACAAAAATACAAAAATACAAAAATACAAAAATACAAAAATATAAAAATCAAAAAATATAAAAATATAAAAATATAAAAATATAAAAATATAAAAATATAAAAATATAAAAATATAAAAATATAAAAATATAAAAATATAATAATCAAAAAATCAAAAAATCAAAAAATCAAAAAATCAAAAAATCAAAAAATCAAAAAATATAAAAATATAAAAATATAAAAATATAAAAATATAAAAATATAAAAATCAAAAAATCAAAAAATCAAAAAATCAAAAAATCAAAAAATCAAAAAATATCAAAATATAAAAATATAAAAATATAAAAATATAAAAATATAAAAATATGAAAATATGAAAATATAAAAATATAAAAATATAAAAATATAAAAATCAAAAAATCAAAAAATCAAAAAATCAAAAAATCAAAAAATCAAAAAATATAAAAATATAAAAATATAAAAATATAAAAATCAAAAAATACAAAAATACAAAAATACAAAAATACAAAAATACAAAAAAAAATACAAAAATACAAAAATATAAAAATCAAAAAATATAAAAATATAAAAATATAAAAATATAAAAATATAAAAATATAAAAATATAAAAATATAAAAATATAAAAATATAAAAATATAAAAATATAAAAATATAAAAATATAAAAATATAAAAATATAAATTTTTATATTTTTATATTTCTTTAGATTTTAGATTTTTAAAGATATAAAGATATAAAGATATAAAGATATAAAAATATAAAAATATAAAAATACAAAAATACAAAAATATAAAAATATAAAAATATAAAAATACAAAAATACAAAAATACAAAAATACAAAAATACAAAAATACAAAAATATAAAAATCAAAAAATATAAAAATATAAAAATATAAAAATATAAAAATATAAAAATATAAAAATATAAAAATATAAAAATATAAAAATATAAAAATATAAAAATATAATAATCAAAAAATCAAAAAATCAAAAAATCAAAAAATCAAAAAATATAAAAATATAAAAATATAAAAATATAAAAATCAAAAAATCAAAAAATCAAAAAATCAAAAAATCAAAAAATCAAAAAATCAAAAAATCAAAAAATATAAAAATATAAAAATATAAAAATATAAAAATATAAAAATATAAAAATCAAAAAATACAAAAATACAAAAATACAAAAATACAAAGATACAAAAAAAAATACAAAAATACAAAAATATAAAAATCAAAAAATATAAAAATATAAAAATATAAAAATATAAAAATATAAAAATATAAAAATATAAAAATATAAAAATATAAAAATATAAAAATATAAAAATATAAAAATATAAAAATATAAAAATATAAATTTTTATATTTTTATATTTCTTTAGATTTTAGATTTTTAAAGATATAAAGATATAAAGATATAAAGATATAAAAATATAAAAATATAAAAATATAAAAATACAAAAATACAAAAATATAAAAATATAAAAATATAAAAATACAAAAATACAAAAATACAAAAATACAAAAATACAAAAATACAAAAATATAAAAATCAAAAAATATAAAAATATAAAAATATAAAAATATAAAAATATAAAAATATAAAAATATAAAAATATAAAAATATAAAAATATAATAATCAAAAAATCAAAAAATCAAAAAATCAAAAAATCAAAAAATCAAAAAATCAAAAAATATAAAAATATAAAAATATAAAAATATAAAAATATAAAAATATAAAAATCAAAAAATCAAAAAATCAAAAAATCAAAAAATCAAAAAATCAAAAAATCAAAAAATCAAAAAATATAAAAATATAAAAATATAAAAATATAAAAATATAAAAATATAAAAATACAAAAATACAAAAATACAAAAATACAAAAATACAAAAATACAAAAATCAAAAAATATAAAAATATAAAAATATAAAAATATAAAAATATAAAAATATAAAAATATAAAAATATAAAAATATAAAAATATGAAAATATAAAAATATAAAAATATAAAAATATAAAAATCAAAAAATCAAAAAATCAAAAAATCAAAAAATCAAAAAATATAAAAATATAAAAATATAAAAATCAAAAAATACAAAAATACAAAAATACAAAAATACAAAAATACAAAAAAAATACAAAAATACAAAAATATAAAAATCAAAAAATATAAAAATATAAAAATATAAAAATATAAATTTTTATATTTTTATATTTCTTTAGATTTTAGTTTTTTAAAGATTAAATATAAAAATATAAAAATATAAAAATATAAATTTTTATATTTTTATATTTCTTTAGATTTTAGATTTTTAAAGATATAAAGATATAAAGATATAAAGATATAAAAATATAAAAATATAAAAATATAAAAATATAAAAATATAAAAATATAAAAATACAAAAATACAAAAATACAAAAATACAAAAATACAAAAATATAAAAATACAAAAAATCAAAAAATCAAAAAATACAAAAATATAAAAATATAAAAATACAAAAATACAAAAAATCAAAAAATCAAAAAATATCAAAATATCAAAATATCAAAATATCAAAATATCAAAATATAAAAATATAAACATATAAACATATAAAAATATAAAAATATAAAAATATGAAAATATGAAAATATGAAAATATAAAAATATAAAAATATAAAAATATAAAAATCAAAAAATCAAAAAATCAAAAAATCAAAAAATCAAAAAATCAAAAAATATAAAAATATAAAAATATAAAAATATAAAAATCAAAAAATACAAAAATACAAAAATACAAAAATACAAAAATACAAAAAAAATACAAAAATACAAAAATATAAAAATCAAAAAATATAAAAATATAAAAATATAAAAATATAAAAATATAAAAATATAAAAATATAAAAATATAAAAATATAAAAATATAAAAATATAAAAATATAAAAATATAAAAATATAAAAATATAAAAATATAAATTTTTATATTTTTATATTTCTTTAGATTTTAGATTTTTAAAGATATAAAGATATAAAGATATAAAGATATAAAGATATAAAGATATAAAAATATAAAAATATAAAAATACAAAAATACAAAAATATAAAAATATAAAAATATAAAAATACAAAAATACAAAAATACAAAAATACAAAAATACAAAAATACAAAAATACAAAAATATAAAAATCAAAAAATATAAAAATATAAAAATATAAAAATATAAAAATATAAAAATATAAAAATATAAAAATATAAAAATATAAAAATATAATAATCAAAAAATCAAAAAATCAAAAAATCAAAAAATCAAAAAATATAAAAATATAAAAATATAAAAATATAAAAATCAAAAAATCAAAAAATCAAAAAATCAAAAAATCAAAAAATCAAAAAATCAAAAAATCAAAAAATATAAAAATATAAAAATATAAAAATATAAAAATATAAAAATCAAAAAATACAAAAATACAAAAATACAAAAATACAAAGATACAAAAAAAAATACAAAAATACAAAAATATAAAAATCAAAAAATATAAAAATATAAAAATATAAAAATATAAAAATATAAAAATATAAAAATATAAAAATATAAAAATATAAAAATATAAAAATATAAAAATATAAAAATATAAAAATATAAATTTTTATATTTTTATATTTCTTTAGATTTTAGATTTTTAAAGATATAAAGATATAAAGATATAAAGATATAAAAATATAAAAATATAAAAATATAAAAATAAAAAAATACAAAAATATAAAAATATAAAAATATAAAAATACAAAAATACAAAAATACAAAAATACAAAAATACAAAAATACAAAAATATAAAAATCAAAAAATATAAAAATATAAAAATATAAAAATATAAAAATATAAAAATATAAAAATATAAAAATATAAAAATATAAAAATATAATAATCAAAAAATCAAAAAATCAAAAAATCAAAAAATCAAAAAATCAAAAAATCAAAAAATATAAAAATATAAAAATATAAAAATATAAAAATATAAAAATATAAAAATCAAAAAATCAAAAAATCAAAAAATCAAAAAATCAAAAAATCAAAAAATCAAAAAATCAAAAAATATAAAAATATAAAAATATAAAAATATAAAAATATAAAAATATAAAAATACAAAAATACAAAAATACAAAAATACAAAAATACAAAAATACAAAAATCAAAAAATATAAAAATATAAAAATATAAAAATATAAAAATATAAAAATATAAAAATATAAAAATATAAAAATATGAAAATATAAAAATATAAAAATATAAAAATATAAAAATCAAAAAATCAAAAAATCAAAAAATCAAAAAATCAAAAAATATAAAAATATAAAAATATAAAAATCAAAAAATACAAAAATACAAAAATACAAAAATACAAAAATACAAAAAAAATACAAAAATACAAAAATATAAAAATCAAAAAATATAAAAATATAAAAATATAAAAATATAAATTTTTATATTTTTATATTTCTTTAGATTTTAGTTTTTTAAAGATTAAATATAAAAATATAAAAATATAAAAATATAAATTTTTATATTTTTATATTTCTTTAGATTTTAGATTTTTAAAGATATAAAGATATAAAGATATAAAGATATAAAAATATAAAAATATAAAAATATAAAAATATAAAAATATAAAAATACAAAAATACAAAAATACAAAAATACAAAAATACAAAAATATAAAAATACAAAAAATCAAAAAATCAAAAAATACAAAAATATAAAAATATAAAAATACAAAAATACAAAAAATCAAAAAATCAAAAAATATCAAAATATCAAAATATCAAAATATCAAAATATCAAAATATAAAAATATAAACATATAAACATATAAAAATATAAAAATATAAAAATATAAAAATATAAAAATATGAAAATATAAAAATATAAAAATATAAAAATATAAAAATCAAAAAATCAAAAAATCAAAAAATCAAAAAATCAAAAAATATAAAAATATAAAAATATAAATTTTTATATTTTTATATTTCTTTAGATTTTAGATTTTTAAAGATATAAAGATATAAAGATATAAAGATATAAAAATATAAAAATATAAAAATATAAAAATATAAAAATACAAAAATACAAAAATACAAAAATACAAAAATACAAAAATACAAAAATACAAAAATACAAAAAAAAAATACAAAAATACAAAAATATAAAAATCAAAAAATATAAAAATATAAAAATATAAAAATATAAAAATATAAAAATATAAAAATATAAAAATATAAAAATATAAAAATATAAAAATATAAAAATATAAATTTTTATATTTTTATATTTCTTTAGATTTTAGATTTTTAAAGATATAAAGATATAAAGATATAAAGATATAAAAATATAAAAATATAAAAATATAAAAATATAAAAATACAAAAATACAAAAATACAAAAATACAAAAATACAAAAATACAAAAATACAAAAATCAAAAAATATAAAAATATAAAAATATAAAAATATAAAAATATAAAAATCAAAAAATACAAAAATACAAAAATATAAAAATACAAAAATACAAAAATACAAAAATACAAAAATACAAAAATCAAAAAATATAAAAATATAAAAATATAAAAATATAAAAATATAAAAATATAAAAATCAAAAAATACAAAAATACAAAAATAAAAAATACAAAAATACAAAAATACAAAAATACAAAAATACAAAAATATAAAAATCAAAAAATATAAAAATATAAAAATATAAAAATATAAAAATATAAAAATATAAAAATATAAAAATATAAAAATATAAAAATATAAAAATATAAAAATATAAAAATATAAAAATATAAAAATATAAAAATATAAAAATATAAAAATATAAATTTTTATATTTTTATATTTCTTTAGATTTTAGTTTTTTAAAGATTAAATATAAAAATATAAAAATATAAAAATATAAAAATATAAAAATATAAAAATAATATGAAAATATAAAAATATAAAAATATAAAAATATAAAAATATAAAAATATAAAAATATAAAAAATATAAAGATCTTAAAAAATCTAAAAAAATCTAAAATCAAAAAATCAAAAAATCAAAAAAATCAAAAATTATAAAATATAAATATATAAAAATACAAAAATACAAAAATACAAAAATACAAAAATATAAAAATATAAAAATATAAAAATATAAAAATAATATAAAAATATAAAAATCAAAAAATATAAAAATATAAAAATATAAATTTTTATATTTTTATATTTCTTTAGATTTTAGTTTTTTAAAGATTAAATATAAAAATAAAAAAATATAAAAATATAAATTTTATATTTTTATATTTCTTTAGATTTTAGATTTTTAAAGATTAAATATAAAAATATAAAAATATAAAAATGTAAAAATATAAAAATATAAAAATATAAAAATACAAAAATACAAAAATACAAAAATACAAAAATACAAAAATACAAAAATACAAAAATACAAAAATATAAAAATACAAAAATACAAAAATACAAAAATACAAAAATACAAAAATACAAAAATACAAAAATCAAAAAATATAAAAACATAAAAACATAAAAACATAAAAACATAAAAACATAAAAACATAAAAACATAAAAACATAAAAACATAAAAACATAAAAACATAAAAATATAAAAATATAAAAATATAAAAATCAAAAAATCAAAAAATCAAAAAATCAAAAAATATAAAAATATAAAAATATAAAAATATAAAAATATAAAAATATAAAAATATGAAAATATAAAAATATAAAAATATAAAAATATAAAAATCAAAAAATCAAAAAAATCAAAAATTATAAAATATAAATATATAAAAATACAAAAATACAAAAATACAAAAATACAAAAATATAAAAATATAAAAATATAAAAATATAAAAATAATATAAAAATATAAAAATCAAAAAATATAAAAATATAAAAATATAAATTTTTATATTTTTTTATTTCTTTAGATTTTAGTTTTTTAAAGATTAAATATAAAAATAAAAAAATATAAAAATATAAATTTTATATTTTTATATTTCTTTAGATTTTAGATTTTTAAAGATTAAATATAAAAATATAAAAATATAAAAATGTAAAAATATAAAAATATAAAAATATAAAAATACAAAAATACAAAAATACAAAAATACAAAAATACAAAAATACAAAAATACAAAAATACAAAAATATAAAAATACAAAAATACAAAAATACAAAAATACAAAAATACAAAAATACAAAAATACAAAAATACAAAAATCAAAAAATATAAAAACATAAAAACATAAAAACATAAAAACATAAAAACATAAAAACATAAAAACATAAAAACATAAAAACATAAAAATATAAAAATATAAAAATATAAAAATATAAAAATCAAAAAATCAAAAAATCAAAAAATCAAAAAATCAAAAAATCAAAAAATCAAAAAATATAAAAATATAAAAATATAAAAATATAAAAATATAAAAATATGAAAATATAAAAATATAAAAATATAAAAATATAAAAATCAAAAAATCAAAAAATCAAAAAATCAAAAAATATAAAAATATAAAAATATAAAAATCAAAAAATACAAAAATACAAAAATATAAAAATATAAAAATATAAATATATAAAAATATAAAAATATAAAAATATAACAATATAAAAATACAAAAATACAAAAATACAAAAATACAAAAATACAAAAATACAAAAATACAAAAATACAAAAATATAAAAATCAAAAAATATAAAAATCAAAAAATATAAAAATATAAAAATATAAAAATATAAAAATATAAAAATATAATAATCAAAAAATCAAAAAATCAAAAAATCAAAAAATCAAAAAATCAAAAAATCAAAAAATCAAAAAATCAAAAAATCAAAAAATATAAAAATATAAAAATATAAAAATATAAAAATATAAAAATCAAAAAATCAAAAAATCAAAAAATCAAAAAATCAAAAAATCAAAAAATATCAAAATATCAAAATATCAAAATATCAAAATATAAAAATATAAAAATATAAAAATATGAAAATATAAAAATATAAAAATCTAAAAATATAAAAATCAAAAAATCAAAAAATCAAAAAATCAAAAAATCAAAAAATCAAAAAATATAAAAATATAAAAATATAAAAATATAAAAATCAAAAAATACAAAAATACAAAAATACAAAAATACAAAAATACAAAAAAAAATACAAAAATACAAAAATATAAAAATATAAAAATATAAAAATATAAAAATATAAAAATATAAAAATATAAAAATATAAAAATATAAAAATATAAAAATATAAAAATATAAAAATATAAAAATATAAATTTTTATATTTTTATATTTCTTTAGATTTTAGATTTTTAAAGATATAAAGATATAAAGATATAAAGATATAAAAATATAAAAATATAAAAATATAAAAATACAAAAATACAAAAATATAAAAATATAAAAATATAAAAATACAAAAATACAAAAATACAAAAATACAAAAATACAAAAATACAAAAATACAAAAATATAAAAATCAAAAAATATAAAAATATAAAAATATAAAAATATAAAAATATAAAAATATAAAAATATAAAAATATAAAAATATAAAAATATAAAAATATAAAAATATAATAATCAAAAAATCAAAAAATCAAAAAATCAAAAAATCAAAAAATATAAAAATATAAAAATATAAAAATATAAAAATATAAAAATATAAAAATCAAAAAATCAAAAAATCAAAAAATCAAAAAATCAAAAAATCAAAAAATCAAAAAATATAAAAATATAAAAATATAAAAATATAAAAATATAAAAATCAAAAAATACAAAAATACAAAAATACAAAAATACAAAGATACAAAAAAAATACAAAAATACAAAAATATAAAAATCAAAAAATATAAAAATATAAAAATATAAAAATATAAAAATATAAAAATATAAAAATATAAAAATATAAAAATATAAAAATATAAAAATATAAAAATATAAAAATATAAATTTTTATATTTTTATATTTCTTTAGATTTTAGATTTTTAAAGATATAAAGATATAAAGATATAAAGATATAAAAATATAAAAATATAAAAATATAAAAATACAAAAATACAAAAATATAAAAATATAAAAATATAAAAATACAAAAATACAAAAATACAAAAATACAAAAATACAAAAATACAAAAATACAAAAATATAAAAATCAAAAAATATAAAAATATAAAAATATAAAAATATAAAAATATAAAAATATAAAAATATAAAAATATAAAAATATAAAAATATAAAAATATAAAAATATAATAATCAAAAAATCAAAAAATCAAAAAATCAAAAAATCAAAAAATCAAAAAATATAAAAATATAAAAATATAAAAATATAAAAATATAAAAATATAAAAATCAAAAAATCAAAAAATCAAAAAATCAAAAAATCAAAAAATCAAAAAATCAAAAAATCAAAAAATATAAAAATATAAAAATATAAAAATATAAAAATATAAAAATATAAAAATACAAAAATACAAAAATACAAAAATACAAAAATACAAAAATACAAAAATCAAAAAATATAAAAATATAAAAATATAAAAATATAAAAATATAAAAATATAAAAATATAAAAATATGAAAATATAAAAATATAAAAATATAAAAATATAAAAATCAAAAAATCAAAAAATCAAAAAATCAAAAAATCAAAAAATATAAAAATATAAAAATATAAAAATATAAAAATCAAAAAATACAAAAATACAAAAATACAAAAATACAAAAATACAAAAAAAATACAAAAATACAAAAATATAAAAATCAAAAAATATAAAAATATAAAAATATAAAAATATAAATTTTTATATTTTTATATTTCTTTAGATTTTAGTTTTTTAAAGATTAAATATAAAAATATAAAAATATAAAAATATAAATTTTTATATTTTTATATTTCTTTAGATTTTAGATTTTTAAAGATATAAAGATATAAAGATATAAAGATATAAAAATATAAAAATATAAAAATATAAAAATACAAAAATACAAAAAGACAAAAATACAAAAATATAAAAATATAAAAATATAAAAATATAAAAATATAAATTTTTATATTTTTATATTTCTTTAGATTTTAGATTTTTAAAGATATAAAGATATAAAGATATAAAGATATAAAGATATAAAAATATAAAAATATAAAAATATAAAAATACAAAAATACAAAAATACAAAAATACAAAAATACAAAAATACAAAAATCAAAAAATATAAAAATATAAAAATATAAAAATATAAAAATATAAAAATCAAAAAATACAAAAATACAAAAATATAAAAATACAAAAATACAAAAATACAAAAATACAAAAATCAAAAAATATAAAAATATAAAAATATAAAAATATAAAAATATAAAAATATAAAAATCAAAAAATACAAAAATACAAAAATAAAAAATACAAAAATACAAAAATACAAAAATACAAAAATACAAAAATATAAAAATCAAAAAATATAAAAATATAAAAATATAAAAATATAAAAATATAAAAATATAAAAATATAAAAATATAAAAATATAAAAATATAAAAATATAAAAATATAAATTTTTATATTTTTATATTTCTTTAGATTTTAGTTTTTTAAAGATTAAATATAAAAATATAAAAATATAAAAATATAAAAATATAAAAATATAAAAATAATATGAAAATATAAAAATATAAAAATATAAAAATATAAAAATATAAAAATATAAAAATATAAAAAATATAAAGATCTTAAAAAATCTAAAAAAATAAAAAAATAAAAAACTAAAAAATATAAAAGTATGAATAAAAATATAAAATATAAAGAAATATAAAAATCAAAAAATCAAAAAATCAAAAAATCAAAAAATCAAAAAATATAAAAATATAAAAATATAAAAATATAAAAATATAAAAATCAAAAAATACAAAAATACAAAAATACAAAAATACAAAGATACAAAAAAAAATACAAAAATACAAAAATATAAAAATCAAAAAATATAAAAATATAAAAATATAAAAATATAAAAATATAAAAATATAAAAATATAAAAATATAAAAATATAAAAATATAAAAATATAAAAATATAAAAATATAAATTTTTATATTTTTATATTTCTTTAGATTTTAGATTTTTAAAGATATAAAGATATAAAGATATAAAGATATAAAAATATAAAAATATAAAAATATAAAAATACAAAAATACAAAAATATAAAAATATAAAAATATAAAAATACAAAAATACAAAAATACAAAAATACAAAAATACAAAAATACAAAAATACAAAAATATAAAAATCAAAAAATATAAAAATATAAAAATATAAAAATATAAAAATATAAAAATATAAAAATATAAAAATATAAAAATATAAAAATATAAAAATATAATAATCAAAAAATCAAAAAATCAAAAAATCAAAAAATCAAAAAATCAAAAAATCAAAAAATATAAAAATATAAAAATATAAAAATATAAAAATATAAAAATATAAAAATATAAAAATATAAAAATATAAAAATATAAAAATATAAAAATACAAAAATACAAAAATACAAAAATACAAAATACAAAAATACAAAAATACAAAAATATAAAAATACAAAAATACAAAAATACAAAAATACAAAAATACAAAAATCAAAAAACATAAAAACATAAAAACATAAAAATATAAAAATATAAAAATATAAAAATATAAAAATATAAAAATATAAAAATATAAAAATATAAAAATATAAAAATATAAAAATATAAAAATATAAAAATATAAAAATAATATAAAAATATAAAAATATAAAAATATGAAAATATAAAAATATAAAAATATAAAAATATAAAAATATAAAAATATAAAAATCAAAAAATATAAAAATATAAAAATATAAAAATCAAAAAATATAAAAAAAACAAAAATACAAAAATACAAAAATACAAAAATCAAAAAATCAAAAAATCAAAAAATAAAAAAAATATAAAAATATAAAAATATAAAAATATAAAAATATAAAAATATAAAAATATAAAAATATAAAAGTATAAAAATACAAAAATACAAAAATACAAAAATACAAAAATACAAAAATCAAAAAATATAAAAATATAAAAATATAAAAATATAAAAATATAAAAATATAAAAATATAAAAATATGAAAATATAAAAATATAAAAATATAAAAATATAAAAATCAAAAAATCAAAAAATCAAAAAATCAAAAAATCAAAAAATATAAAAATATAAAAATATAAAAATCAAAAAATACAAAAATACAAAAACACAAAAATACAAAAATACAAAAATATAAAAATCAAAAAATATAAAAATATAAAAATATAAAGATATAAAGATATAAAAATATAAAAATACAAAAATACAAAAATACAAAAATACAAAAATACAAAAATACAAAAATACAAAAATACAAAAATACAAAAATATAAAAATAATATAAAAATATAAAAATATAAAAATATAAAAATATAAAAATATAAAAATATAAAAATATAAAAAATATAAAGATCTTTAAAAATCTAAAAAAATCTAAAATCAAAAAATCAAAAAATCAAAAAATTAAAAATTATAAAAATATAAATATATAAATATATAAAAATATAAAAATATAAAAATATAAAAATCAAAAAATATAAAAATATAAAAATATAAATTTTATATTTTTATATTTCTTTAGATTTTAGATTTTTAAAGATTAAATATAAAAATATAAAAATATAAAAATATAAAAATATAAAAATATAAAAATATAAAAATATAAAAATATAAAAATACAAAAATACAAAAATACAAAAATACAAAAATACAAAAATACAAAAATACAAAAATACAAAAATACAAAAATACAAAAATACAAAAATACAAAAATATAAAAATCAAAAAATATAAAAATCAAAAAATATAAAAATATAAAAATATAAAAATATAAAAATATAAAAATATAAAAATATAAAAATATAAAAATATAAAAATATAAAAATATAAAAATATAAAAATCAAAAAATCAAAAAATCAAAAAATCAAAAAATCAAAAAATATAAAAATATAAAAATATAAAAATATAAAAATATAAAAATATAAAAATACAAAAATACAAAAATACAAAAATACAAAAATACAAAAATACAAAAATCAAAAAATATAAAAATATGAAAATATAAAAATATAAAAATATAAAAATATAAAAATCAAAAAATACAAAAATACAAAAATACAAAAATACAAAAATACAAAAAAAGTACAAAAATACAAAAATATAAAAATCAAAAAATATAAAAATATAAATATATAAATATATAAATTTTTATATTTTTATATTTCTTTAGATTTTAGTTTTTTAAAGATTAAATATAAAAATATAAAAATATAAAAATATAAATTTTTATATTTTTATATTTCTTTAGATTTTAGATTTTTAAAGATATAAAGATATAAAGATATAAAGATATAAAGATATAAAGATATAAAGATATAAAAATATAAAAATACAAAAATACAAAAATACAAAAATACAAAAATACAAAAATATAAAAATACAAAAATACAAAAAATCGAAAAATCAAAAAATACAAAAATATAAAAATATAAAAATACAAAAATACAAAAAGTCAAATCAAAAAATATAAAAATATAAAAATATAAAAATCAAAAAATACAAAAATACAAAAATACAAAAATACAAAAATACAAAAACAAATACAAAAATACAAAAATATAAAAATCAAAAAATATAAAAATATAAAAATATAAAATTATAAAAATATAAAAATATAAAAATATAAAAATATAAAAATATAAAAATACAAAAATACAAAAATACAAAAATACAAAAATACAAAAATACAAAAATCAAAAAATATAAAAATATAAAAATATAAAAATATAAAAATATAAAAATATAAAAATATGAAAATATGAAAATATAAAAATATAAAAATATAAAAATATAAAAATCAAAAAATCAAAAAATCAAAAAATCAAAAAATCAAAGAATATAAAAATATAAAAATATAAAAATCAAAAAATACAAAAATACAAAAATACAAAAATACAAAAATACAAAAATATAAAAATCAAAAAATATAAAAATATAAAAATATAAAGATATAAAGATATAAAAATATAAAAATACAAAAATACAAAAATACAAAAATACAAAAATACAAAAATACAAAAATATAAAAATAATATAAAAATATAAAAATATAAAAATATAAAAATATAAAAATATAAAAATATAAAAAATATAAAGATCTTTAAAAATCTAAAAAAATCTAAAATCAAAAAATCAAAAAATCAAAAAATTAAAAATTATAAAAATATAAAAATATAAAAATATAAAAATATAAAAATATAAAAATATACAAATACAAAAATACAAAAATACAAAAATACAAAAATACAAAAATACAAAAATACAAAAATACAAAAATACAAAAATACAAAAATACAAAAATACAAAAATACAAAAATACAAAAATACAAAAATACAAAAATACAAAAATACAAAAATACAAAAATACAAAAATATAAAAATCAAAAAATATAAAAATATAAAAATATAAAAATATAAAAATATAAAAATATAAAAATATAAAAATATAAAAATATAAAAATATAAAAATATAAAAATATAAAAATCAAAAAATCAAAAAATCAAAAAATCAAAAAATCAAAAAATCAAAAAATCAAAAAATATAAAAATATAAAAATATAAAAATATAAAAATATAAAAATATAAAAATACAAAAATACAAAAATACAAAAATACAAAAATACAAAAATACAAAAATCAAAAAATATAAAAATATAAAAATATAAAAATATAAAAATATGAAAATATAAAAATATGAAAATATAAAAATATAAAAATATAAAAATAATCAAAAAATCAAAAAATCAAAAAATCAAAAATACAAAAATACAAAAATATAAAAATCAAAAAATATAAAAATATAAAAATATAAAAATATAAAAATATAAAAATATAAAAATATAAAAATATAAAAATATAAAAATATAAAAATATAAAAATATAAATTTTTATATTTTTATATTTCTTTAGATTTTAGTTTTTTAAAGATTAAATATAAAAATATAAAAATATAAAAATATAAATTTTTATATTTTTATATTTCTTTAGATTTTAGATTTTTAAAGATATAAAGATATAAAAATATAAAAATATAAAAATATAAAAATATAAAAATATAAAAATATAAAAATATAAAAATATAAAAATACAAAAATACAAAAATACAAAAATACAAAAATATAAAAATACAAAAATACAAAAAATCGAAAAATCAAAAAATACAAAAATATAAAAATACAAAAATACAAAAATACAAAAAGTCAAATCAAAAAATATAAAAATATAAAAATATAAAAATATAAAAATATAAAAATATAAAAATATAAAAATATAAAAATATAAAAATATAAAAATATAAAAATATAAAAATATAAAAATATAAAAATATAAAAATATAAAAATATCAAAATATCAAAATCAAAAAATATAAAAATATAAAAATCAAAAAATCAAAAAATCAAAAAATCAAAAAATATAAAAATATAAAAATATAAAAAATATAAAAATCAAAAAATCAAAAAATCAAAAAATATAAAAGTATAAAAATATAAAAATATAAAAAATATAAAAATCAAAAAATCAAAAATCAAAAAATCAAAAAATATAAAAATTAAATTATCAAAAAATCAAAAAATCAAAAAATATAAAAATATAAAAATATAAAAATATAAAAATATAAAAATCAAAAAATATAAAAATATAAAAATCAAAAAATCAAAAAATATAAAAATATAAAAATATAAAAATATAAAAATCAAAAAATATAAAAATATAAAAATATAAAAATCAAAAAATATAAAAAATACAAAAATACAAAAATACAAAAATACAAAAATACAAAAATATAAAAATCAAAAAATATAAAAATATAAAAATATAAAAATATACAAATATAAAAATATAAAAATATAAAAATATAAATTTTTATATTTTTATATTTCTTTAGATTTTAGTTTTTTAAAGATTAAATATAAAAATATAAAAATATAAAAATATAAATTTTTATATTTTTATATTTCTTTAGATTTTAGATTTTTAAAGATTTAAAGATATAAAGATATAAAAATACAAAAATACAAAAATACAAAAATACAAAAATACAAAAATACAAAAATACAAAAATATAAAAATATAAAAATACAAAAATACAAAAATACAAAAAATAAAAAAATAAAAAAATATAAAAATATAAAAATATAAAAATATAAAAATACAAAAATACAAAAATACAAAAATATATATTTTTTATATTTTTATATTTTTATATTTTTATATTTTTATATTATTTTTATATTTTTATATTTTTATATTTTTATATTTTTGTATTTTTGTATTTTTGTATTTTTGTATTTTTGTATTTTTATATTTTTTGATTTTTTGATTTTTTGATTTTTTGATTTTTATATTTTTATCTTTTTATATTTTTATCTTTTTATATTTTTATATTTTTATATTTTTGTATTTTTGTATTTTTCTATTTTTCTATTTTTCTATTTTTCCTTTAAAGATTAAATATAAAAATAAAAAAATATAAAAATATAAATTTTATATTTTTATATTTCTTTAGATTTTAGATTTTTAAAGATTAAATATAAAAATATAAAAATATAAAAATATAAAAATATAAAAATACAAAAATACAAAAATACAAAAATACAAAAATACAAAAATACAAAAATACAAAAATATAAAAATATAAAAATATAAAAATCAAAAAATACAAAAATACAAAAATACAAAAATACAAAAATACAAAAAAAAATACAAAAATACAAAAATATAAAAATCAAAAAATATAAAATTATAAAAATATAAAAATATAAAAATATAAAAATATAAAAATATAAATTTTTATATTTTTATATTTCTTTAGATTTTAGTTTTTTAAAGATTAAATATAAAAATATAAAAATATAAAAATATAAATTTTTATATTTTTATATTTCTTTAGATTTTAGATTTTTAAAGATATAAAGATATAAAGATATAAAGATATAAAGATAGATATAAAGATATAAAAATATAAAAATATAAAAATATAAAAATATAAAAATATAAAAATATAAAAATATAAAAATATAAAAATATAAAAATATAAAAATATAAAAATATAAAAATATAAAAATATCAAAATATCAAAATATCAAAATATCAAAATATCAAAATATCAAAATCAAAAAATATAAAAATATAAAAATCAAAAAATCAAAAAATCAAAAAATCAAAAAATATAAAAATATAAAAATATAAAAATATAAAAATACAAAAATACAAAAATACAAAAATCAAAAAATATAAAAATATAAAAATATAAAAATATAAAAATATAAAAATCAAAAAATACAAAAATACAAAAATATAAAAATACAAAAATACAAAAATACAAAAATACAAAAATACAAAAATCAAAAAATATAAAAATATAAAAATATAAAAATATAAAAATATAAAAATATAAAAATATAAATTTTTATATTTTTATATTTCTTTAGATTTTAGTTTTTTAAAGATTAAATATAAAAATATAAAAATATAAAAATATAAAAATATAAATTTTTATATTTTTATATTTCTTTAGATTTTAGATTTTTAAAGATATAAAGATATAAAGATATAAAGATATAAAGATATAAAAATATAAAAATATAAAAATATAAAAATATAAAAATATAAAAATATAAAAATATAAAAATATAAAAATATAAAAATATAAAAATATAAAAATATAAAAATATAAAAATATAAAAATATCAAAATATCAAAATATCAAAATATAAAAATATAAAAATATAAAAATCAAAAAATATAAAAATATAAAAATCAAAAAATCAAAAAATCAAAAAATCAAAAAATCAAAAAATATAAAAATATAAAAATATAAAAATATAAAAATACAAAAATCAAAAAATATAAAAATATAAAAATATAAAAATATAAAAATCAAAAAATACAAAAATACAAAAATATAAAAATACAAAAATACAAAAATACAAAAATACAAAAATACAAAAATCAAAAAATATAAAAATATAAAAATATAAAAATATAAAAATATAAAAATATAAAAATCAAAAAATACAAAAATACAAAAATATAAAAATACAAAAATACAAAAATACAAAAATACAAAAATACAAAAATCAAAAAATATAAAAATATAAAAATATAAAAATATAAAAATATAAAAATATAAAAATCAAAAAATACAAAAATACAAAAATACAAAAATAAAAAATACAAAAATACAAAAATACAAAAATACAAAAATACAAAAATCAAAAAATATAAAAATATAAAAATATAAAAATATAAAAATATAAAAATATAAAAATCAAAAAATACAAAAATACAAAAATATAAAAATACAAAAATACAAAAATACAAAAATACAAAAATACAAAAATCAAAAAATATAAAAATATAAAAATATAAAAATATAAAAATATAAAAATATAAAAATCAAAAAATACAAAAATACAAAAATACAAAAATAAAAAATACAAAAATACAAAAATACAAAAATACAAAAATACAAAAATATAAAAATCAAAAAATATAAAAATATAAAAATATAAAAATACAAAAATACAAAAATACAAAAATACAAAAATATAAAAATTATAAAAATATAAATATATAAAAATATAAAAATATAAAAATATAAAAATCAAAAAATATAAAAATATAAAAATATAAATTTTAATATTTTTATATTTCTTTAGATTTTAGTTTTTTAAAGATTAAATATAAAAATAAAAAAATATAAAAATATAAATTTTATATTTTTATATTTCTTTAGATTTTAGATTTTTAAAGATTAAATATAAAAATATAAAAATATAAAAATATAAAAATATAAAAATATAAAAATATAAAAATATAAAAATATGAAAATATAAAAATATAAAAATATAAAAATATAAAAATATAAAAATATAAAAATATAAAAATCAAAAAATATAAAAATATAAAAATATAAAAATCAAAAAATATAAAAAATACAAAAATACAAAAATACAAAAATACAAAAATCAAAAAATCAAAAAATCAAAAAATAAAAAAATATAAAAATATAAAAATATAAAAATATAAAAATATAAAAATATAAAAATATAAAAATATAAAAATACAAAAATACAAAAATACAAAAATACAAAAATACAAAAATACAAAAATCAAAAAATATAAAAATATAAAAATATAAAAATATAAAAATATAAAAATATAAAAATATGAAAATATAAAAATATAAAAATATAAAAATATAAAAATCAAAAAATCAAAAAATCAAAAAATCAAAAAATCAAAAAATATAAAAATATAAAAATATAAAAATCAAAAAATACAAAAATACAAAAATACAAAAATACAAAAATACAAAAATACAAAAATATAAAAATCAAAAAATATAAAAATATAAAAATATAAAGATATAAAGATATAAAAATATAAAAATACAAAAATACAAAAATACAAAAATACAAAAATACAAAAATACAAAAATATAAAAATATAAAAATATAAAAATATAAAAAATATAAAGATCTTTAAAAATCTAAAAAAATCTAAAATCAAAAAATCAAAAAATCAAAAAATTAAAAATTATAAAAATATAAATATATAAAAATATAAAAATATAAAAATATAAAAATATAAAAATCAAAAAATATAAAAATATAAAAATATAAATTTTTATATTTTTATATTTCTTTAGATTTTAGTTTTTTAAAGATTAAATATAAAAATAAAAAAATATAAAAATATAAATTTTATATTTTTATATTTCTTTAGATTTTAGATTTTTAAAGATTAAATATAAAAATATAAAAATATAAAAATATAAAAATATAAAAATATAAAAATATAAAAATATAAAAATACAAAAATACAAAAATACAAAAATACAAAAATACAAAAATACAAAAATACAAAAATACAAAAATACAAAAATACAAAAATACAAAAATACAAAAATACAAAAATATAAAAATCAAAAAATATAAAAATATAAAAATATAAAAATATAAAAATATAAAAATATAAAAATATAAAAATATAAAAATATAAAGATATTTAAAAATCTAAAAAAATCTTAAATCAAAAAATCAAAAAATCAAAAAATTAAAAATTATAAAAATATAAATATATAAAAATATAAAAATATAAAAATATAAAAATATAAAAATCAAAAAATATAAAAATATAAAAATATAAATTTTTATATTTTTATATTTCTTTAGATTTTAGTTTTTTAAAGATTAAATATAAAAATATAAAAATATAAAAATATAAAAATATAAAAATATAAAAATATAAAAATACAAAAATACAAAAATACAAAAATACAAAAATACAAAAATACAAAAATACAAAAATACAAAAATACAAAAATACAAAAATACAAAAATACAAAAATATAAAAATCAAAAAATATAAAAATATAAAAATATAAAAATATAAAAATATAAAAATATAAAAATATAAAAATATAAAAATCAAAAAATCAAAAAATCAAAAAATCAAAAAATCAAAAAATCAAAAAATCAAAAAATATAAAAATATAAAAATATAAAAATATAAAAATATAAAAATATAAAAATATAAAAATATAAAAATCAAAAAATCAAAAAATCAAAAAATCAAAAAATCAAAAAATCAAAAAATCAAAAAATATAAAAATATAAAAATATAAAAATATAAAAATATAAAAATATAAAAATATAAAAATACAAAAATACAAAAATACAAAAATACAAAAATACAAAAATACAAAAATCAAAAAATATAAAAATATAAAAATATAAAAATATAAAAATATAAAAATATAAAAATACAAAAATACAAAAATACAAAAATACAAAAATACAAAAAAAAATACAAAAATACAAAAATATAAAAATCAAAAAATATAAAAATATAAAAATATAAAAATATAAATTTTTATATTTTTATATTTCTTTATATTTTAGTTTTTTAAAGATTAAATATAAAAATATAAAAATATAAAAATATAAATTTTTATATTTTTATATTTCTTTAGATTTTAGTTTTTTAAAGATATAAAGATATAAAGATATAAAGATATAAAAATATAAAAATATAAAAATATAAAAATATAAAAATATAAAAATACAAAAATACAAAAATACAAAAATACAAAAATACAAAAATCAAAAAATATAAAAATATAAAAATATAAAAATATAAAAATATAAAAATATAAAAATCAAAAAATACAAAAATACAAAAATACAAAAATAAAAAATACAAAAATACAAAAATACAAAAATACAAAAATACAAAAATCAAAAAATATAAAAATATAAAAATATAAAAATATAAAAATATAAAAATATAAAAATATAAAAATATAAAAATCAAAAAATACAAAAATACAAAAATATAAAAATACAAAAATACAAAAATACAAAAATACAAAAATCAAAAAATATAAAAATATAAAAATATAAAAATATAAAAATATAAAAATATAAAAATACAAAAATACAAAAATACAAAAATATAAAAATCAAAAAATATAAAAATATAAAAATATAAAAATATAAAAATATAAAAATATAAAAATATAAAAATCAAAAAATATAAAAATATAAAAATATAAATTTTAATATTTTTATATTTCTTTAGATTTTAGTTTTTTAAAGATTAAATATAAAAATAAAAAAATATAAAAATATAAATTTTATATTTTTATATTTCTTTAGATTTTAGATTTTTAAAGATTAAATATAAAAATATAAAAATATAAAAATATAAAAATATAAAAATATAAAAATATAAAAATATAAAAATATAAAAATATGAAAATATAAAAATATAAAAATATAAAAATATAAAAATATAAAAATATAAAAATATAAAAATCAAAAAATATAAAAATATAAAAATATAAAAATCAAAAAATATAAAAAATACAAAAATACAAAAATACAAAAATACAAAAATCAAAAAATAAAAAAATAAAAAAATAAAAAAATATAAAAATATAAAAATATAAAAATATAAAAATATAAAAATATAAAAATATAAAAATATAAAAATACAAAAATACAAAAATACAAAAATACAAAAGTACAAAAATACAAAAATCAAAAAATATAAAAATATAAAAATATAAAAATATAAAAATATAAAAATATAAAAATATAAAAATATGAAAATATAAAAATATAAAAATATAAAAATATAAAAATCAAAAAATCAAAAAATCAAAAAATCAAAAAATCAAAAAATATAAAAATATAAAAATATAAAAATCAAAAAATACAAAAATACAAAAATACAAAAATACAAAAATACAAAAATACAAAAATATAAAAATCAAAAAATATAAAAATATAAAAATATAAAGATATAAAAATATAAAAATATAAAAAATATAAAGATCTTTAAAAATCTAAAAAAATCTAAAATCAAAAAATCAAAAAATCAAAAAATTAAAAATTATAAAAATATAAATATATAAAAATATAAATATATAAAAATATAAAAATATAAAAATCAAAAAATATAAAAATATAAAAATATAAATTTTTATATTTTTATATTTCTTTAGATTTTAGTTTTTTAAAGATTAAATATAAAAATAAAAAAATATAAAAATATAAATTTTATATTTTTATATTTCTTTAGATTTTAGATTTTTAAAGATTAAATATAAAAATATAAAAATATAAAAATATAAAAATATAAAAATACAAAAATACAAAAATACAAAAATACAAAAATACAAAAATACAAAAATACAAAAATACAAAAATACAAAAATACAAAAATATAAAAATCAAAAAATATAAAAATATAAAAATATAAAAATATAAAAATATAAAAATATAAAAATATAAAAATATAAAAATCAAAAAATCAAAAAATCAAAAAATATAAAAATACAAAAATACAAAAATACAAAAATACAAAAATACAAAAATATAAAAATATAAAAATACAAAAATACAAAAAATCAAAAAATCAAAAAATATAAAAATATAAAAATATAAAAATATAAAAATCAAAAAATATAAAAATATAAAAATCAAAAAATCAAAAAATATAAAAATATAAAAATATAAAAATATAAAAATCAAAAAATATAAAAATATAAAAATATAAAAATATAAAAATACAAAAATACAAAAATACAAAAATACAAAAATATAAAAATATAAATTTTTATATTTTTATATTTCTTTAGATTTTAGATTTTTAAAGATTAAATATAAAAATATAAAAATATAAAAATATAAAAATATAAAAATATAAAAATATAAAAATATAAAAATATAAAAATATAAAAATATAAAAATATAAAGATATAAAGATATAAAAATACAAAAATACAAAAATACAAAAATACAAAAATACAAAAATACAAAAATACAAAAATCTAAAGAAATATAAAAATATAAAAATTTATATTTTTATATTTTTATATTTAATCTTTAAAAATCTAAAATCTAAAGAAATATAAAAATATAAAAATTTATATTTTTGTATTTTTGTATTTTTGTATTTTTGTATTTTTATATTTTTATATTTTTATATTTTTATATTTTTATATTTTTATATTTTTATATTTTTATATTTTTATATTTTTATATTTTTATATTTTTATATTTTTATATTTTTATATTTTTATATTTTTATATATTTATATATTTATATATTTATATTTTTATATTTTTATATTTTTATATTTTTATATTTTTATATTTTTATATTTTTATATTTTTATATTTTTATATTTTTATATTTTTATATTTTTATATTTTTATATTTTTATATTTTTATATTTTTATATTTTTATATTTTTATATTTTTATATTTTTATATTTTTTGATTTTAATATTTTTATATTTTTTGATTTTTTGATTTTTTGTATTTTTGTATTTTTATATTTTTGTATTTTTGTATTTTTGTATTTTTGTATTTTTGTATTTTTGTATTTTTATATTTTTGTATTTTTGTATTTTTGTATTTTTGTATTTTTATATTTTTATATTTTTATATTTTTATATTTTTGTATTTTTGTATTTTTGTATTTTTATATTTTTATATTTTTATATTTTTATATTTTTATATTTTTATATTTTTATATTTTTATATATTTATATATTTATATATTTATATATTTATATATTTATATATTTATATATTTATATATTTATATTTTTATATTTTTGTATTTTTGTATTTTTGTATTTTTGTATTTTTATATTTTTATATTTTTATATTTTTATATTTTTATATTTTTATATTTTTATATTTTTATATTTTTATATTTTTATATTTTTATATATTTATATTTTTATATTTTTATATTATTTTTATATTTTTATATTTTTATATATTTATATATTTATATTTTTATATTTTTATATTTTTATATTTTTATATTTTTATATTTTTATATTTTTATATTTTTATATTTTTATATTTTTATATTTTTATATTTTTATATTTTTATATTTTTATATTTTTATATTTTTATATTTTTATATTTTTATATTTTTATATTTTTATATTTTTATATTTTTATATTTTTATATTTTTATATTTTTATATTTTTATATTTTTATATTTTTATATTTTTATATTTTTATATTTTTATATTTTTATATTTTTATATTTTTATATTTTTATATTTGTATATTTTTATATTTTTTGATTTTTATATTTTTGTATTTTTGTATTTTTGTATTTTTGTATTTTTGTATTTTTTGATTTTTATATTTTTATATTTTTATATTTTTGTATTTTTGTATTTTTGTATTTTTGTATTTTTGTATTTTTATATTTTTATATTTTTATATTTTTATATCTTTATATCTTTATATCTTTATATCTTTATATCTTTAAAAATCTAAAATCTAAAGAAATATAAAAATATAAAAATTTATATTTTTATATTTTTATATTTTTATATTTAATCTTTAAAAAACTAAAATCTAAAGAAATATAAAAATATAAAAATTTATATTTTTATATTTTTATATTTTTATATTTTTATATTTTTATATTTGTATATTTTTATATTTGTATATTTTTATATTTTTATATTTTTGTATTTTTGTATTTTTGTATTTTTTATATTTTTTGATTTTTATATTTTTATATTTTTATATTTTTTGATTTTTATATTTTTATATTTTTATATTTTTTGATTTTTTGATTTTTTGATTTTTTGTATTTTTGTATTTTTATATTTTTATATTTTTGTATTTTTGTTTTTTGTATTTTTGTATTTTTGTATTTTTGTATTTTTGTATTTTTGTATTTTTGTATTTTTGTATTTTTGTATTTTTGTATTTTTGTATTTTTGTATCTTTATATCTTTATATCTTTATATTTTTATATTTTTATATTTTTTGATTTTTATATTTTTGTATTTTTGTATTTTTGTATTTTTGTATTTTTGTATTTTTATATTTTTTGATTTTTATATTTTTATATTTTTATACTTTTATATTTTTTTATTTTTTGATTTTTGTATTTTTGTATTTTTATATTTTTTTAGATTTTAGATTTTTAAAGATATAAAGATATAAAAATATAAAAATCAAAAAATATAAAAATATAAAAATATAAAAATCAAAAAATATAAAAAATACAAAAATACAAAAATACAAAAATACAAAAATACAAAAATACAAAAATATAAAAATATAAAAATTTATATTTTTGTATTTTTGTATTTTTGTATTTTTGTATTTTTGTATTTTTATATTTTTATATTTTTATATTTTTATATTTTTATATTTTTATATTTTTATATTTTTATATTTTTATATTTTTATATTTTTATATTTTTATATTTTTATATTTTTATATTTTTATATTATTTTTATATTTTTATATATTTATATTTTTATATTTTTATATTTTTATATTTTTATATTTTTATATTTTTATATTTTTATATTTTTATATTTTTATATATTTATATATTTATATATTTATATATTTATATATTTATATTTTTGTATTTTTGTATTTTTGTATTTTTGTATTTTTGTATTTTTATATTTTTATATTTTTATATTTTTATATTTTTATATTTTTATATTTTTATATTTTTATATTTTTATATTTTTATATTTTTATATTTTTATATTTTTATATTTTTATATTTTTATATTTTTATATTTTTATATTTTTATATTTTTATATTTTTATATTTTTATATTTTTATATTTTTATATTTTTATATTTTTTGATTTTAATATTTTAATATTTTTTGATTTTTTGATTTTTTGTATTTTTGTATTTTTGTATTTTTATATTTTTGTATTTTTGTATTTTTGTATTTTTATATTTTTGTATTTTTGTATTTTTGTATTTTTGTATTTTTATATTTTTATATTTTTATATTTTTGTATTTTTGTATTTTTGTATTTTTATATTTTTATATTTTTATATTTTTATATTTTTATATTTTTATATTTTTATATTTTTATATTTTTATATTTTTATATTTTTATATTTTTATATTTTTATATTTTTATATTTTTATATTTTTATATTTTTATATTTTTATATTTTTATATTTTTTGATTTTAATATTTTTATATTTTTTGATTTTTTGATTTTTTGTATTTTTGTATTTTTATATTTTTGTATTTTTGTATTTTTGTATTTTTGTATTTTTGTATTTTTGTATTTTTATATTTTTGTATTTTTGTATTTTTGTATTTTTGTATTTTTATATTTTTATATTTTTATATTTTTATATTTTTGTATTTTTGTATTTTTGTATTTTTATATTTTTATATTTTTATATTTTTATATTTTTATATTTTTATATTTTTGTATTTTTATATTTTTATATTTTTATATTTTTATATTTTTATATTTTTATATTTTTATATTTTTATATTTTTATATTTTTATATTTTTATATTTTTATATTTTTATATTTTTATATTTTTATATTTTTATATTTTTATATTTTTATATTTTTATATTTTTATATTTTTATATTTTTATATTTTTATATTTTTATATTTTTATATTTTTTGATTTTAATATTTTTATATTTTTATATTTTTATATTTTTTGATTTTAATATTTTAATATTTTTTGATTTTTTGATTTTTTGTATTTTTGTATTTTTATATTTTTGTATTTTTGTATTTTTGTATTTTTGTATTTTTGTATTTTTGTATTTTTATATTTTTGTATTTTTGTATTTTTGTATTTTTGTATTTTTATATTTTTATATTTTTATATTTTTGTATTTTTGTATTTTTGTATTTTTATATTTTTATATTTTTATATTTTTATATTTTTATATTTTTATATTTTTATATTTTTATATTTTTATATTTTTATATTTTTATATTTTTATATTTTTATATTTTTATATTTTTATATTTTTATATTTTTATATTTTTATATTTTTATATTTTTATATTTTTATATTTTTATATTTTTATATTTTTATATTATTTTTATATATTTATATATTTATATATTTATATATTTATATTTTTATATTTTTATATTTTTATATTTTTATATTTTTATATTTTTATATTTTTATATTTTTATATTTTTATATTTTTATATTTTTATATTTTTATATTTTTATATTTTTATATTTTTATATTTTTATATTTTTATATTTTTATATTTTTATATTTTTATATTTTTATATTTTTATATTTTTATATTTTTATATTTTTATATTTTTATATTTTTATATTTTTATATTTTTATATTTTTATATTTTTATATTTTTATATTTTTATATTTTTATATTTTTATATTTTTATATTTTTATATTTTTATATTTTTATATTTTTATATTTTTATATTTTTATATTTTTTGATTTTAATATTTTTATATTTTTTGATTTTTTGATTTTTTGTATTTTTGTATTTTTATATTTTTGTATTTTTGTATTTTTGTATTTTTGTATTTTTGTATTTTTGTATTTTTATATTTTTGTATTTTTGTATTTTTGTATTTTTGTATTTTTATATTTTTATATTTTTATATTTTTATATTTTTATATTTTTATACTTTTATACTTTTATACTTTTATATTTTTATATTTTTATATTTTTATATTTTTATATTTTTATATTTTTATATTTTTATATTTTTATATTTTTATATTTTTATATTTTTATATTTTTATATTTTTATATTTTTATATTTGTATATTTGTATATTTGTATATTTTTATATTTTTTGATTTTTATATTTTTGTATTTTTGTATTTTTGTATTTTTGTATTTTTGTATTTTTGTATTTTTGTATTTTTGTATTTTTATATTTTTATATTTTTATATTTTTATATTTTTATATTTTTATACTTTTATACTTTTATATTTTTATATTTTTGTATTTTTGTATTTTTATATTTTTATATTTTTGTATTTTTGTATTTTTGTATTTTTGTATTTTTGTATTTTTATATTTTTATATTTTTATATTTTTATATCTTTATATCTTTATATCTTTATATCTTTATATCTTTAAAAATCTAAAATCTAAAGAAATATAAAAATATAAAAATTTATATTTTTATATTTTTATATTTTTATATTTAATCTTTAAAAAACTAAAATCTAAAGAAATATAAAAATATAAAAATTTATATTTTTATATTTTTATATTTTTATATTTTTATATTTTTATATTTGTATATTTTTATATTTGTATATTTTTATATTTTTATATTTTTGTATTTTTGTATTTTTGTATTTTTTATATTTTTTGATTTTTATATTTTTATATTTTTATATTTTTTGATTTTTATATTTTTATATTTTTATATTTTTTGATTTTTTGATTTTTTGATTTTTTGTATTTTTGTATTTTTATATTTTTATATTTTTGTATTTTTGTTTTTTGTATTTTTGTATTTTTGTATTTTTGTATTTTTGTATTTTTGTATTTTTGTATTTTTGTATTTTTGTATTTTTGTATTTTTGTATCTTTATATCTTTATATCTTTATATTTTTATATTTTTATATTTTTTGATTTTTATATTTTTGTATTTTTGTATTTTTGTATTTTTGTATTTTTGTATTTTTATATTTTTTGATTTTTATATTTTTATATTTTTATACTTTTATATTTTTTTATTTTTTGATTTTTGTATTTTTGTATTTTTATATTTTTTTAGATTTTAGATTTTTAAAGATATAAAGATATAAAAATATAAAAATCAAAAAATATAAAAATATAAAAATATAAAAATCAAAAAATATAAAAAATACAAAAATACAAAAATACAAAAATACAAAAATACAAAAATACAAAAATATAAAAATATAAAAATTTATATTTTTGTATTTTTGTATTTTTGTATTTTTGTATTTTTGTATTTTTATATTTTTATATTTTTATATTTTTATATTTTTATATTTTTATATTTTTATATTTTTATATTTTTATATTTTTATATTTTTATATTTTTATATTTTTATATTTTTATATTTTTATATTATTTTTATATTTTTATATATTTATATTTTTATATTTTTATATTTTTATATTTTTATATTTTTATATTTTTATATTTTTATATTTTTATATTTTTATATATTTATATATTTATATATTTATATATTTATATATTTATATTTTTGTATTTTTGTATTTTTGTATTTTTGTATTTTTGTATTTTTATATTTTTATATTTTTATATTTTTATATTTTTATATTTTTATATTTTTATATTTTTATATTTTTATATTTTTATATTTTTATATTTTTATATTTTTATATTTTTATATTTTTATATTTTTATATTTTTATATTTTTATATTTTTATATTTTTATATTTTTATATTTTTATATTTTTATATTTTTATATTTTTATATTTTTATATTTTTTGATTTTAATATTTTAATATTTTTTGATTTTTTGATTTTTTGTATTTTTGTATTTTTGTATTTTTATATTTTTGTATTTTTGTATTTTTGTATTTTTATATTTTTGTATTTTTGTATTTTTGTATTTTTGTATTTTTATATTTTTATATTTTTATATTTTTGTATTTTTGTATTTTTGTATTTTTATATTTTTATATTTTTATATTTTTATATTTTTATATTTTTATATTTTTATATTTTTATATTTTTATATTTTTATATTTTTATATTTTTATATTTTTATATTTTTATATTTTTATATTTTTATATTTTTATATTTTTATATTTTTATATTTTTTGATTTTAATATTTTTATATTTTTTGATTTTTTGATTTTTTGTATTTTTGTATTTTTATATTTTTGTATTTTTGTATTTTTGTATTTTTGTATTTTTGTATTTTTGTATTTTTATATTTTTGTATTTTTGTATTTTTGTATTTTTGTATTTTTATATTTTTATATTTTTATATTTTTATATTTTTGTATTTTTGTATTTTTGTATTTTTATATTTTTATATTTTTATATTTTTATATTTTTATATTTTTATATTTTTGTATTTTTATATTTTTATATTTTTATATTTTTATATTTTTATATTTTTATATTTTTATATTTTTATATTTTTATATTTTTATATTTTTATATTTTTATATTTTTATATTTTTATATTTTTATATTTTTATATTTTTATATTTTTATATTTTTATATTTTTATATTTTTATATTTTTATATTTTTATATTTTTATATTTTTATATTTTTTGATTTTAATATTTTTATATTTTTATATTTTTATATTTTTTGATTTTAATATTTTAATATTTTTTGATTTTTTGATTTTTTGTATTTTTGTATTTTTATATTTTTGTATTTTTGTATTTTTGTATTTTTGTATTTTTGTATTTTTGTATTTTTATATTTTTGTATTTTTGTATTTTTGTATTTTTGTATTTTTATATTTTTATATTTTTATATTTTTGTATTTTTGTATTTTTGTATTTTTATATTTTTATATTTTTATATTTTTATATTTTTATATTTTTATATTTTTATATTTTTATATTTTTATATTTTTATATTTTTATATTTTTATATTTTTATATTTTTATATTTTTATATTTTTATATTTTTATATTTTTATATTTTTATATTTTTTGATTTTAATATTTTTATATTTTTTGATTTTTTGATTTTTTGTATTTTTGTATTTTTATATTTTTGTATTTTTGTATTTTTGTATTTTTGTATTTTTGTATTTTTGTATTTTTATATTTTTGTATTTTTGTATTTTTGTATTTTTGTATTTTTATATTTTTATATTTTTATATTTTTATATTTTTGTATTTTTGTATTTTTGTATTTTTATATTTTTATATTTTTATATTTTTATATTTTTATATTTTTATATTTTTGTATTTTTATATTTTTATATTTTTATATTTTTATATTTTTATATTTTTATATTTTTATATTTTTATATTTTTATATTTTTATATTTTTATATTTTTATATTTTTATATTTTTATATTTTTATATTTTTATATTTTTATATTTTTATATTTTTATATTTTTATATTTTTATATTTTTATATTTTTATATTTTTATATTATTTTTATATATTTATATATTTATATATTTATATTTTTATATTTTTATATTTTTATATTTTTATATTTTTATATTTTTATATTTTTATATTTTTATATTTTTATATTTTTATATTTTTATATTTTTATATTTTTATATTTTTATATTTTTATATTTTTATATTTTTATATTTTTATATTTTTATATTTTTATATTTTTATATTTTTATATTTTTATATTTTTATATTTTTATATTTTTATATTTTTATATTTTTATATTTTTATATTTTTATATTTTTATATTTTTATATTTTTATATTTTTATATTTTTATATTTTTATATTTTTATATTTTTATATTTTTATATTTTTATATTTTTATATTTTTATATTTTTATATTTTTATATTTTTATATTTTTTGATTTTAATATTTTTATATTTTTTGATTTTTTGATTTTTTGTATTTTTGTATTTTTATATTTTTGTATTTTTGTATTTTTGTATTTTTGTATTTTTGTATTTTTGTATTTTTATATTTTTGTATTTTTGTATTTTTGTATTTTTGTATTTTTATATTTTTATATTTTTATATTTTTATATTTTTATATTTTTATATTTTTATACTTTTATACTTTTATATTTTTATATTTTTATATTTTTATATTTTTATATTTTTATATTTTTATATTTTTATATTTTTATATTTTTATATTTTTATATTTTTATATTTTTATATTTTTATATTTTTATATTTGTATATTTTTATATTTTTATATTTTTATATTTTTTGATTTTTATATTTTTGTATTTTTGTATTTTTGTATTTTTGTATTTTTGTATTTTTGTATTTTTGTATTTTTATATTTTTATATTTTTATATTTTTATATTTTTATATTTTTATATTTTTATACTTTTATACTTTTATATTTTTATATTTTTGTATTTTTGTATTTTTATATTTTTATATTTTTGTATTTTTGTATTTTTGTATTTTTGTATTTTTGTATTTTTATATTTTTATATTTTTATATTTTTATATCTTTATATCTTTATATCTTTATATCTTTATATCTTTAAAAATCTAAAATCTAAAGAAATATAAAAATATAAAAATTTATATTTTTATATTTTTATATTTTTATATTTAATCTTTAAAAAACTAAAATCTAAAGAAATATAAAAATATAAAAATTTATATTTTTATATTTTTATATTTTTATATTTTTATATTTTTATATTTGTATATTTTTATATTTGTATATTTTTATATTTTTATATTTTTGTATTTTTGTATTTTTGTATTTTTTATATTTTTTGATTTTTATATTTTTATATTTTTATATTTTTTGATTTTTATATTTTTATATTTTTATATTTTTTGATTTTTTGATTTTTTGATTTTTTGTATTTTTGTATTTTTATATTTTTATATTTTTGTATTTTTGTTTTTTGTATTTTTGTATTTTTGTATTTTTGTATTTTTGTATTTTTGTATTTTTGTATTTTTGTATTTTTGTATTTTTGTATTTTTGTATCTTTATATCTTTATATCTTTATATTTTTATATTTTTATATTTTTTGATTTTTATATTTTTGTATTTTTGTATTTTTGTATTTTTGTATTTTTGTATTTTTATATTTTTTGATTTTTATATTTTTATATTTTTATACTTTTATATTTTTTTATTTTTTGATTTTTGTATTTTTGTATTTTTATATTTTTTTAGATTTTAGATTTTTAAAGATATAAAGATATAAAAATATAAAAATCAAAAAATATAAAAATATAAAAATATAAAAATCAAAAAATATAAAAAATACAAAAATACAAAAATACAAAAATACAAAAATACAAAAATACAAAAATATAAAAATATAAAAATTTATATTTTTGTATTTTTGTATTTTTGTATTTTTGTATTTTTGTATTTTTATATTTTTATATTTTTATATTTTTATATTTTTATATTTTTATATTTTTATATTTTTATATTTTTATATTTTTATATTTTTATATTTTTATATTTTTATATTTTTATATTATTTTTATATTTTTATATATTTATATTTTTATATTTTTATATTTTTATATTTTTATATTTTTATATTTTTATATTTTTATATTTTTATATTTTTATATATTTATATATTTATATATTTATATATTTATATATTTATATTTTTGTATTTTTGTATTTTTGTATTTTTGTATTTTTGTATTTTTATATTTTTATATTTTTATATTTTTATATTTTTATATTTTTATATTTTTATATTTTTATATTTTTATATTTTTATATTTTTATATTTTTATATTTTTATATTTTTATATTTTTATATTTTTATATTTTTTTATTTTTATATTTTTATATTTTTATATTTTTATATTTTTATATTTTTATATTTTTATATTTTAATATTTTAATATTTTAATATTTTTTGATTTTTTGATTTTTTGTATTTTTGTATTTTTATATTTTTGTATTTTTGTATTTTTGTATTTTTGTATTTTTGTATTTTTGTATTTTTATATTTTTGTATTTTTGTATTTTTGTATTTTTGTATTTTTATATTTTTATATTTTTATATTTTTGTATTTTTGTATTTTTGTATTTTTATATTTTTATATTTTTATATTTTTATATTTTTATATTTTTATATTTTTATATTTTTATATTTTTATATTTTTATATTTTTATATTTTTATATTTTTATATTTTTATATTTTTATATTTTTATATTTTTATATTTTTATATTTTTTGATTTTAATATTTTTATATTTTTTGATTTTTTGATTTTTTGTATTTTTGTATTTTTATATTTTTGTATTTTTGTATTTTTGTATTTTTGTATTTTTGTATTTTTGTATTTTTATATTTTTGTATTTTTGTATTTTTGTATTTTTGTATTTTTATATTTTTATATTTTTATATTTTTATATTTTTGTATTTTTGTATTTTTGTATTTTTATATTTTTATATTTTTATATTTTTATATTTTTATATTTTTATATTTTTATATTTTTATATTTTTATATTTTTATATTTTTATATTTTTATATATTTATATATTTATATATTTATATATTTATATATTTATATTTTTGTATTTTTGTATTTTTGTATTTTTGTATTTTTGTATTTTTGTATTTTTGTATTTTTATATTTTTATATTTTTATATTTTTATATTTTTATATTTTTATATTTTTATATTTTTATATTTTTATATTTTTATATTTTTATATTTTTATATTTTTATATTTTTATATTTTTATATTATTTTTATATATTTATATATTTATATATTTATATTTTTATATTTTTATATTTTTATATTTTTATATTTTTATATATTTATATTTTTATATTTTTATATTTTTATATTTTTATATTTTTATATTTTTATATTTTTATATTTTTATATTTTTATATTTTTATATTTTTATATTTTTATATTTTTATATTTTTATATTTTTATATTTTTATATTTTTATATTTTTATATTTTTATATTTTTATATTTTTATATTTTTATATTTTTATATTTTTATATTTTTATATTTTTATATTTTTATATTTTTATATTTTTATATTTTTATATTTTTATATTTTTATATTTTTATATTTTTATATTTTTATATTTTTATATTTTTATATTTTTATATTTTTTGATTTTAATATTTTTATATTTTTTGATTTTTTGATTTTTTGTATTTTTGTATTTTTATATTTTTGTATTTTTGTATTTTTGTATTTTTGTATTTTTGTATTTTTGTATTTTTATATTTTTGTATTTTTGTATTTTTGTATTTTTGTATTTTTATATTTTTATATTTTTATATTTTTATATTTTTATATTTTTATATTTTTATACTTTTATACTTTTATACTTTTATACTATTTTTTGATTTTTATATTTTTTGATTTTTTGATTTTTATATATTTTTATATTTTTATATTTTTATATTTTTATATTTTTATATTTTTATATTTTTATATTTTTATATTTTTATATTTTTATATTTTTTGATTTTTATATTTTTATATTTTTTGATTTTTTGATTTTTTGTATTTTTGTATTTTTATATTTTTGTATTTTTGTATTTTTGTATTTTTGTATTTTTGTATTTTTATATTTTTGTATTTTTGTATTTTTGTATTTTTGTATTTTTATATTTTTATATTTTTATATTTTTGTATTTTTGTATTTTTGTATTTTTGTATTTTTATATTTTTATATTTTTATATTTTTATATTTTTATATTTTTATATTTTTATATTTTTATATTTTTATATTTTTATATTTTTATATATTTATATATTTATATTTTTATATATTTATATTTTTATATTTTTGTATTTTTGTATTTTTGTATTTTTGTATTTTTATATTTTTATATTTTTATATTATTTTTATATTTTTATATTTTTATATTTTTATATTTTTATATTTTTATATTTTTATATTTTTATATATTTATATATTTATATATTTATATATTTATATATTTATATTTTTGTATTTTTGTATTTTTGTATTTTTGTATTTTTGTATTTTTATATTTTTATATTTTTATATTTTTATATTTTTATATTTTTATATTTTTATATTTTTATATTTTTATATTTTTATATTTTTATATTTTTATATTTTTATATTTTTATATTTTTATATTTTTTTATTTTTATATTTTTATATTTTTATATTTTTATATTTTTATATTTTTATATTTTTATATTTTTTGATTTTAATATTTTAATATTTTTTGATTTTTTGATTTTTTGTATTTTTGTATTTTTATATTTTTGTATTTTTGTATTTTTGTATTTTTGTATTTTTGTATTTTTGTATTTTTATATTTTTGTATTTTTGTATTTTTGTATTTTTGTATTTTTATATTTTTATATTTTTATATTTTTGTATTTTTGTATTTTTGTATTTTTATATTTTTATATTTTTATATTTTTATATTTTTATATTTTTATATTTTTATATTTTTATATTTTTATATTTTTATATTTTTATATTTTTATATTTTTATATTTTTATATTTTTATATTTTTATATTTTTATATTTTTATATTTTTATATTTTTATATTTTTATATTTTTATATTTTTATATTTTTATATTTTTTGATTTTAATATTTTTATATTTTTTGATTTTTTGATTTTTTGTATTTTTGTATTTTTATATTTTTGTATTTTTGTATTTTTGTATTTTTGTATTTTTGTATTTTTGTATTTTTATATTTTTGTATTTTTGTATTTTTGTATTTTTGTATTTTTATATTTTTATATTTTTATATTTTTATATTTTTGTATTTTTGTATTTTTATATTTTTATATTTTTATATTTTTATATTTTTATATTTTTATATATTTATATATTTATATATTTATATATTTATATTTTTGTATTTTTGTATTTTTGTATTTTTGTATTTTTGTATTTTTATATTTTTATATTTTTATATTTTTATATTTTTATATTTTTATATTTTTATATTTTTATATTTTTATATTTTTATATTTTTATATTTTTATATTTTTATATTTTTATATTTTTATATTATTTTTATATATTTATATATTTATATATTTATATTTTTATATTTTTATATTTTTATATTTTTATATTTTTATATATTTATATTTTTATATTTTTATATTTTTATATTTTTATATTTTTATATATTTATATTTTTATATTTTTATATTTTTATATTTTTATATTTTTATATTTTTATATTTTTATATTTTTATATTTTTATATTTTTATATTTTTATATTTTTATATTTTTATATTTTTATATTTTTATATTTTTATATTTTTATATTTTTATATTTTTATATTTTTATATTTTTATATTTTTATATTTTTATATTTTTATATTTTTATATTTTTATATTTTTATATTTTTATATTTTTATATTTTTATATTTTTATATTTTTATATTTTTATATTTTTATATTTTTATATTTTTATATTTTTATATTTTTATATTTTTTGATTTTAATATTTTTATATTTTTTGATTTTTTGATTTTTTGTATTTTTGTATTTTTATATTTTTGTATTTTTGTATTTTTGTATTTTTGTATTTTTGTATTTTTGTATTTTTATATTTTTGTATTTTTGTATTTTTGTATTTTTGTATTTTTATATTTTTATATTTTTATATTTTTATATTTTTATATTTTTATATTTTTATACTTTTATACTTTTATACTTTTATACTATTTTTTGATTTTTATATTTTTTGATTTTTTGATTTTTATATATTTTTATATTTTTATATTTTTATATTTTTATATTTTTATATTTTTATATTTTTATATTTTTATATTTTTATATTTTTATATTTTTTGATTTTAATATTTTTATATTTTTTGATTTTTTGATTTTTTGTATTTTTGTATTTTTATATTTTTGTATTTTTGTATTTTTGTATTTTTGTATTTTTGTATTTTTATATTTTTGTATTTTTGTATTTTTGTATTTTTGTATTTTTGTATTTTTATATTTTTATATTTTTATATTTTTGTATTTTTGTATTTTTGTATTTTTGTATTTTTATATTTTTATATTTTTATATTTTTATATTTTTATATTTTTATATTTTTATATTTTTATATTTTTATATTTTTATATATTTATATATTTATATATTTATATTTTTATATATTTATATTTTTATATTTTTGTATTTTTGTATTTTTGTATTTTTGTATTTTTATATTTTTATATTTTTATATTATTTTTATATTTTTATATTTTTATATTTTTATATTTTTATATTTTTATATTTTTATATTTTTATATTTTTATATTTTTATATTTTTATATTATTTTTATATTTTTATATTTTTATATTTTTATATTTTTATATTTTTATATTTTTATATTTTTATATTTTTATATTTTTATATTTTTATATTTTTATATTTTTATATTTTTATATTTTTATATTTTTATATTTTTATATTTTTATATTTTTATATTTTTATATTTTTATATTTTTATATTTTTATATTTTTATATTTTTATATTTTTATATTTTTATATTTTTTGATTTTAATATTTTTATATTTTTTGATTTTTTGATTTTTTGTATTTTTGTATTTTTATATTTTTGTATTTTTGTATTTTTGTATTTTTGTATTTTTGTATTTTTGTATTTTTATATTTTTATATTTTTGTATTTTTGTATTTTTGTATTTTTGTATTTTTGTATTTTTGTATTTTTATATTTTTATATTTTTATATTTTTATATTTTTATATTTTTATATTTTTATATTTTTATATTTTTATATTTTTATATTTTTATATTTTTATATTTTTATATTTTTATATTTTTATATTATTTTTATATATTTATATATTTATATTTTTATATTTTTATATTTTTATATTTTTATATTTTTATATTTTTATATTTTTATATTTTTATATATTTATATTTTTATATTTTTATATTTTTATATTTTTATATTTTTATATTTTTATATTTTTATATTTTTATATTTTTATATTTTTATATTTTTATATTTTTATATTTTTATATTTTTATATTTTTATATTTTTATATTTTTATATTTTTATATTTTTATATTTTTATATTTTTATATTTTTATATTTTTATATTTTTATATTTTTATATTTTTATATTTTTATATTTTTATATTTTTATATTTTTATATTTTTATATTTTTTGATTTTAATATTTTTATATTTTTTGATTTTTTGATTTTTTGTATTTTTGTATTTTTATATTTTTGTATTTTTGTATTTTTGTATTTTTGTATTTTTGTATTTTTGTATTTTTATATTTTTGTATTTTTGTATTTTTGTATTTTTGTATTTTTATATTTTTATATTTTTATATTTTTATATTTTTATATTTTTATATTTTTATACTTTTATACTTTTATACTTTTATACTATTTTTTGATTTTTATATTTTTTGATTTTTTGATTTTTATATATTTTTATATTTTTATATTTTTATATTTTTATATTTTTATATTTTTATATTTTTATATTTTTATATTTTTATATTTTTATATTTTTTGATTTTAATATTTTTATATTTTTTGATTTTTTGATTTTTTGTATTTTTGTATTTTTATATTTTTGTATTTTTGTATTTTTGTATTTTTGTATTTTTGTATTTTTATATTTTTGTATTTTTGTATTTTTGTATTTTTGTATTTTTGTATTTTTATATTTTTATATTTTTATATTTTTATATTTTTGTATTTTTGTATTTTTGTATTTTTGTATTTTTATATTTTTATATTTTTATATTTTTATATTTTTATATTTTTATATTTTTATATTTTTATATTTTTATATTTTTATATATTTATATATTTATATATTTATATTTTTATATATTTATATTTTTATATTTTTGTATTTTTGTATTTTTGTATTTTTGTATTTTTATATTTTTATATTTTTATATTATTTTTATATTTTTATATTTTTATATTTTTATATTTTTATATTTTTATATTTTTATATTTTTATATTTTTATATTTTTATATTATTTTTATATTTTTATATTTTTATATTTTTATATTTTTATATTTTTATATTTTTATATTTTTATATTTTTATATTTTTATATTTTTATATTTTTATATTTTTATATTTTTATATTTTTATATTTTTATATTTTTATATTTTTATATTTTTATATTTTTATATTTTTATATTTTTATATTTTTATATTTTTATATTTTTATATTTTTATATTTTTTGATTTTAATATTTTTATATTTTTTGATTTTTTGATTTTTTGTATTTTTGTATTTTTATATTTTTGTATTTTTGTATTTTTGTATTTTTGTATTTTTGTATTTTTGTATTTTTATATTTTTATATTTTTGTATTTTTGTATTTTTGTATTTTTGTATTTTTGTATTTTTGTATTTTTTATATTTTTTGATTTTTATATTTTTATATTTTTATATTTTTTGATTTTTATATTTTTATATCTTTATATCTTTAAAAATCTAAAATCTAAAAAAATATAAAAATACAAAAATACAAAAATCAAAAAATAAAAAAATATAAAAGTATAAAAATATAAAAATATAAAAATCAAAAAATATAAAAATACAAAAATACAAAAATACAAAAATACAAAAATACAAAAATATAAAAATCAAAAAATATAAAAATATAAAAATATAAAGATATAAAGATATAAAGATACAAAAATACAAAAATACAAAAATACAAAAATACAAAAATACAAAAAACAAAAATACAAAAATATAAAAATATAAAAATACAAAAATACAAAAAATCAAAAAATCAAAAAATCAAAAAATATAAAAATATAAAAATATAAAAATCAAAAAATATAAAAATATAAAAATATAAAAATCAAAAAATATAAAAAATACAAAAATACAAAAATACAAAAATATAAAAATATAAAAATATACAAATATAAAAATATACAAATATACAAATATAAAAATATAAAAATATAAAAATATAAAAATATAAATTTTTATATTTTTATATTTCTTTAGATTTTAGTTTTTTAAAGATTAAATATAAAAATATAAAAATATAAAAATATAAATTTTTATATTTTTATATTTCTTTAGATTTTAGATTTTTAAAGATATAAAGATATAAAGATATAAAGATATAAAAATATAAAAATATAAAAATATAAAAATATAAAAATACAAAAAAAAAAAAATACAAAAATACAAAAATATAAAAATATAAAAATACAAAAATACAAAAAGTCAAATCAAAAAATATAAAAATATAAAAATATAAAAATCAAAAAATACAAAAATACAAAAATACAAAAATACAAAAATACAAAAATACAAAAATATAAAAATCAAAAAATATAAAAATATACAAATATAAAAATATACAAATATAAAAATATAAAAATATAAATATATAAAAATATAAATTTTTATATTTTTATATTTCTTTAGATTTTAGTTTTTTAAAGATTAAATATAAAAATATAAAAATATAAAAATATAAATTTTTATATTTTTATATTTCTTTAGATTTTAGATTTTTAAAGATATAAAAATATAAAAATATAAAAATCAAAAAATATAAAAATACAAAAATACATCAAAGATATAAAGATATAAAGATATAAAGATATAAAAATATAAAAATATAAAAATATAAAAATATAAAAATATAAAAATACAAAAATACAAAAATACAAAAATACAAAAATACAAAAATATAAAAATATAAAAATACAAAAATACAAAAAATCAAAAAATCAAAAAATATAAAAATATAAAAATATAAAAATATAAAAATCAAAAAATATAAAAATATAAAAATCAAAAAATCAAAAAATATAAAAATATAAAAATATAAAAATATAAAAATCAAAAAATATAAAAATATAAAAATATAAAAATCAAAAAATATAAAAAATACAAAAATACAAAAATACAAAAATACAAAAATACAAAAATATAAAAATCAAAAAATATAAAAATATACAAATATAAAAATATACAAATATAAATATATAAATATATAAATATATAAAAATATAAATTTTTATATTTTTATATTTCTTTAGATTTTAGTTTTTTAAAGATTAAATATAAAAATATAAAAATATAAAAATATAAATTTTTATATTTTTATATTTCTTTAGATTTTAGATTTTTAAAGATATAAAGATATAAAGATATAAAAATATAAAAATATAAAAATACAAAAATACAAAAATACAAAAATATAAAAATATAAAAATATAAAAATCAAAAAATATAAAAATACAAAAATACAAAAATACAAAAAAACAAAAATACAAAAATATAAAAATCAAAAAATATAAAAATATAAAAATATAAAAATATAAAAATATAAAAATATAAAAATACAAAAATACAAAAATACAAAAATACAAAAATACAAAAATATAAAAATATAAAAATACAAAAATACAAAAAATCAAAAAATCAAAAAATATAAAAATATAAAAATATAAAAATATAAAAATCAAAAAATATAAAAATATAAAAATCAAAAAATCAAAAAATATAAAAATATAAAAATATAAAAATATAAAAATCAAAAAATACAAAAATACAAAAAACAAAAATACAAAAATATAAAAATATAAAAATATAAAAAAATATATAAAAATCAAAAAATCAAAAAATATAAAAATATAAAAATATAAAAATATAAAAATACAAAAATACAAAAATACAAAAATACAAAAATATAAAAATACAAAAATACAAAAATACAAAAATACAAAAATACAAAAATACAAAAATATAAAAATACAAAAATACAAAAAATCAAAAAATCAAAAAATATAAAAATATTAAAATCAAAAAATATAAAAATCAAAAAATATAAAAATATAAAAATATAAATATATAAAAATATAAAAATATAAAAATATAAAAATATAAAAATATAAAAATATAAAAATATAAAAATATAAAAATATAAAAATATAAAAATATAAAAATATAAAAATATAAAAATATAAAAATATAAAAATATAAAAATAATATAAAAATATAAAAAGATTTTTATATTTTTATATTTCTTTAGATTTTAGATTTTTAAAGATATAAAGATATAAAGATATAAAGATATAAAAATATAAAAATATAAAAATATAAAAATATAAAAATACAAAAAAAAAAAAATACAAAAATACAAAAATATAAAAATATAAAAATACAAAAATACAAAAAGTCAAATCAAAAAATATAAAAATATAAAAATATAAAAATCAAAAAATACAAAAATACAAAAATACAAAAATACAAAAATACAAAAATATAAAAATCAAAAAATATAAAAATATACAAATATAAAAATATACAAATATAAAAATATAAAAATATAAATATATAAAAATATAAAAATATAAAAATATAAAAATATAAAAATATAAAAATATAAAAATACAAAAATACAAAAAATCAAAAAATCAAAAAATATAAAAGTATAAAAATATAAAAATATAAAAATATAAAAATCAAAAAATATAAAAATATAAAAATATAAAAATCAAAAAATATAAAAAATACAAAAATACAAAAATACAAAAATACAAAAATACAAAAATACAAAAATACAAAAATATAAAAATACAAAAATACAAAAATACAAAAATACAAAAATACAAAAATATAAAAATATAAAAATATAAAAATATAAAAATACAAAAATACAAAAATACAAAAATACAAAAATACAAAAATATAAAAATACAAAAATACAAAAATACAAAAATACAAAAAATCAAAAAATCAAAAAATATAAAAATATAAAAATCAAAAAATATAAAAATATAAAAATATAAAAATATATAAAAATATAAAAATATAAAAATATAAAAATATAAAAATATAAAAATATAAAAATATAAAAATAATATAAAAATATAAAAATATAAAAATATAAAAATATAAAAATATAAAAATATAAAAAATATAAAAATCAAAAATCAAAAAATCAAAAAATATAAAAGTATAAAAATATAAAAATACAAAAATATAAAAATATAAAAATCAAAAAATATAAAAATAAAATATTTTTATATGTTTTGATTTTTATATTTTTATATTTTTGTATTTTTGTATTTTTGTATTTTTGTATTTTTGTATTTTTATATTTTTATATCTTTATATTTTTATATTTTTATATTTTTATATTTTTATATTTTTATATTTAATCTTTAAAAATCTAAAATCTAAAGAAATAAAAATATAAAATTTATATTTTTATATTTTTTTATTTTTATATTTAATCTTTAAAAAACTAAAATCTAAAGAAATATAAAAATATAAAAATTTATATTTTTATATTTTTATATTTTTTGATTTTTATATTTTTATATTATTTTTATATTTTTATATTTTTATATTTTTGTATTTTTGTATTTTTGTATTTTTGTATTTTTGTATTTTTGTATTTTTGTATTTTTGTATTTTTGTATTTTTGTATTTTTGTATTTTTATATTTTTGTATTTTTGTATTTTTGTATTTTTGTATTTTTATATTTTTATATTTTTATATTTTTATATTTTTATATATTTATATCTTTATATCTTTATATCTTTATATCTTTATATCTTTAAAAATCTAAAATCTAAAGAAATATAAAAATATAAAAATTTATATTTTTATATTTTTATATTTTTATATTTAATCTTTAAAAAACTAAAATCTAAAGAAATATAAAAATATAAAAATTTATATTTTTGTATTTTTGTATTTTTGTATTTTTGTATTTTTATATTTTTATATCTTTATATCTTTATATCTTTATATTTTTATATTTTTATATTTTTATATTTTTTGATTGTTATATTTTTGTATTTTTGTATTTTTGTATTTTTGTATTTTTGTATTTTTATATTTTTTGATTTTTATATTTTTGTATTTTTGTATTTTTGTATTTTTGTATTTTTGTATTTTTGTATTTTTTATATTTTTTGATTTTTATATTTTTATATTTTTATATTTTTTGATTTTTATATTTTTATATTTTTATATTTTTATATTTTTTGATTTTTATATTTTTGTATTTTTATATTTTTGTATTTTTGTATTTTTGTATTTTTGTATTTTTGTATTTTTGTATTTTTGTATTTTTGTATTTTTATATTTTTTGATTTTTATATTTTTATATTTTTATATTTTTTGATTTTTATATTTTTATATTTTTATATTTTTATATTTTTTTATTTTTTGATTTTTTGTATTTTTGTATTTTTGTATTTTTGTATTTTTATATTTTTTTAGATTTTAGATTTTTAAAGATATAAAGATATAAAGATATAAAGATATAAAAATATAAAAATATAAAAATATAAAAATACAAAAATACAAAAATACAAAAATATAAAAATATAAAAATCAAAAAATATAAAAATCAAAACATATAAAAATATAAAAATATAAAAGTATAAAAATATAAAAATATAAAAATATAAAAATATAAAAATATAAAAATATAAAAATATAAAAATATAAAAGTATAAAAATATAAAAATATAAAAATATAAATATATAAATATATAAATATATAAATATATAAAAATAATATAAAAATATAAAAATATAAAAATATAAAAATATAAAAATATAAAAATATAAAAATATAAAAATATAAAAATATAAAAATATCAAAATATCAAAATATCAAAATATCAAAATATCAAAATATCAAAATATCAAAATATCAAAATATCAAAATACAAAAATACAAAAATACAAAAATATAAAAATATAAAAATCAAAAAATATAAAAATCAAAACATATAAAAATATAAAAATATAAAAGTATAAAAATATAAAAATATAAAAATATAAAAATATATAAAAATCAAAAAATCAAAAAATATAAAAATCAAAAAATACAAAAATACAAAAATACAAAAATACAAAAATACAAAAATATAAAAATATAAAAATATAAAAATATAAAAATACAAAAATACAAAAATACAAAAATACAAAAATACAAAAATATAAAAATACAAAAATACAAAAATACAAAAAATCAAAAAATATAAAAATCAAAAAATATAAAAATATAAAAATCAAAAAATATAAAAATATAAAAATATAAAAATATATAAAAATATAAAAATATAAAAATATAAAAATATAAAAATATAAAAATATAAAAATATAAAAATATAAAAATAATATAAAAATATAAAAATATAAAAATAAAAAAATATAAAAATATAAAAATATCAAAATATCAAAATATCAAAATATCAAAATATAAAAATATCAAAATACAAAAATACAAAAATACAAAAATACAAAAATATAAAAATATAAAAATCAAAAAATATAAAAATAAAATATTTTTATATTTTTATATTTTTATATTTTTATATTTTTGTATTTTTGTATTTTTGTATTTTTGTATTTTTGTATTTTTATATTTTTATATCTTTATATTTTTATATTTTTATATTTTTATATTTTTATATTTTTATATTTAATCTTTAAAAATCTAAAATCTAAAGAAATATAAAAATATAAAATTTATATTTTTATATTTTTTTATTTTTATATTTAATCTTTAAAAAACTAAAATCTAAAGATCTAAAGAAATATATAAAATATAATATAAAAATATAAAATATAAAAATATAAAAATACAAAAATACAAAAATACAAAAATACAAAAATACAAAAATACAAAAATACAAAAATACAAAAATACAAAAATACAAAAATACAAAAATACAAAAATACAAAAATATAAAAATATAAAAATACAAAAATACAAAAAATCAAAAAATCAAAAAATATAAAAATATAAAAATCAAAAAATATAAAAATATAAAAATAATATAAAAATATAAAAATATAAAAATATAAAAATATAAAAATATAAAAATATAAAAATATAAAAATATAAAAATATAAAAATATAAAAATATAAAAATATAAAAATATAAAAATATAAAAATATAAAAATATAAAAATATAAAAATATAAAAATATAAAAATATAAATATATAAAAATAATATAAAAATATAAAAATATAAAAATATCAAAATACAAAAATACAAAAATACAAAAATATAAAAATCAAAAAATCAAAAAATATAAAAATAAAATATAAAATACAAAAATACAAAAATATAAAAATCAAAAAATCAAAAAATATAAAAATAAAATATTTTTATATTTTTATATTTTTATATTTTTATATTTTTATATTTTTATATTTTTTGATTTTTTGATTTTTATATTTTTATATTTTTATATTTTTATATTTTTATATTTTTATATTTTTATATTTTTATATTTTTGTATTTTTGTATTTTTGTATTTTTGTATTTTTGTATTTTTATATTTTTTGATTTTTTGATTTTTTGTATTTTTGTATTTTTATATTTTTGTATTTTTGTATTTTTGTATTTTTGTATTTTTGTATTTTTGTATTTTTATATTTTTGTATTTTTGTATTTTTGTATTTTTGTATTTTTATATTTTTATATTTTTATATTTTTATATTTTTATATTTTTATATTTTTATACTTTTATACTTTTATACTTTTATACTATTTTTTGATTTTTATATTTTTTGATTTTTTGATTTTTATATATTTTTATATTTTTATATTTTTATATTTTTATATTTTTATATTTTTATATTTTTATATTTTTATATTTTTATATTTTTATATTTTTTGATTTTAATATTTTTATATTTTTTGATTTTTTGATTTTTTGTATTTTTGTATTTTTATATTTTTGTATTTTTGTATTTTTGTATTTTTGTATTTTTGTATTTTTATATTTTTGTATTTTTGTATTTTTGTATTTTTGTATTTTTGTATTTTTATATTTTTATATTTTTATATTTTTGTATTTTTGTATTTTTGTATTTTTGTATTTTTATATTTTTATATTTTTATATTTTTATATTTTTATATTTTTATATTTTTATATTTTTATATTTTTATATTTTTATATATTTATATATTTATATATTTATATTTTTATATATTTATATTTTTATATTTTTGTATTTTTGTATTTTTGTATTTTTGTATTTTTATATTTTTATATTTTTATATTATTTTTATATTTTTATATTTTTATATTTTTATATTTTTATATTTTTATATTTTTATATTTTTATATTTTTATATTTTTATATTTTTATATTATTTTTATATTTTTATATTTTTATATTTTTATATTTTTATATTTTTATATTTTTATATTTTTATATTTTTATATTTTTATATTTTTATATTTTTATATTTTTATATTTTTATATTTTTATATTTTTATATTTTTATATTTTTATATTTTTATATTTTTATATTTTTATATTTTTATATTTTTATATTTTTATATTTTTATATTTTTATATTTTTATATTTTTTGATTTTAATATTTTTATATTTTTTGATTTTTTGATTTTTTGTATTTTTGTATTTTTATATTTTTGTATTTTTGTATTTTTGTATTTTTGTATTTTTGTATTTTTGTATTTTTATATTTTTATATTTTTGTATTTTTGTATTTTTGTATTTTTGTATTTTTGTATTTTTGTATTTTTTATATTTTTTGATTTTTATATTTTTATATTTTTATATTTTTTGATTTTTATATTTTTATATCTTTATATCTTTAAAAATCTAAAATCTAAAAAAATATAAAAATACAAAAATACAAAAATCAAAAAATAAAAAAATATAAAAGTATAAAAATATAAAAATATAAAAATCAAAAAATATAAAAATACAAAAATACAAAAATACAAAAATACAAAAATACAAAAATATAAAAATCAAAAAATATAAAAATATAAAAATATAAAGATATAAAGATATAAAGATACAAAAATACAAAAATACAAAAATACAAAAATACAAAAATACAAAAATATAAAAATACAAAAATACAAAAAATCAAAAAATCAAAAAATCAAAAAATATAAAAATATAAAAATATAAAAATCAAAAAATATAAAAATATAAAAATATAAAAATCAAAAAATATAAAAAATACAAAAATACAAAAATACAAAAATATAAAAATATAAAAATATACAAATATAAAAATATACAAATATACAAATATAAAAATATAAAAATATAAAAATATAAAAATATAAATTTTTATATTTTTATATTTCTTTAGATTTTAGTTTTTTAAAGATTAAATATAAAAATATAAAAATATAAAAATATAAATTTTTATATTTTTATATTTCTTTAGATTTTAGATTTTTAAAGATATAAAGATATAAAGATATAAAGATATAAAGATATAAAAATATAAAAATATAAAAATATAAAAATACAAAAAAAAAAAAAATACAAAAATACAAAAATATAAAAATATAAAAATACAAAAATACAAAAAGTCAAATCAAAAAATATAAAAATATAAAAATATAAAAATCAAAAAATACAAAAATACAAAAATACAAAAATACAAAAATACAAAAATATAAAAATCAAAAAATATAAAAATATACAAATATAAAAATATACAAATATAAAAATATAAAAATATAAATATATAAAAATATAAATTTTTATATTTTTATATTTCTTTAGATTTTAGTTTTTTAAAGATTAAATATAAAAATATAAAAATATAAAAATATAAATTTTTATATTTTTATATTTCTTTAGATTTTAGATTTTTAAAGATATAAAAATATAAAAATATAAAAATCAAAAAATATAAAAATACAAAAATACATCAAAGATATAAAGATATAAAGATATAAAGATATAAAAATATAAAAATATAAAAATATAAAAATATAAAAATATAAAAATACAAAAATACAAAAATACAAAAATACAAAAATACAAAAATATAAAAATATAAAAATACAAAAATACAAAAAATCAAAAAATCAAAAAATATAAAAATATAAAAATATAAAAATATAAAAATCAAAAAATATAAAAATATAAAAATCAAAAAATCAAAAAATATAAAAATATAAAAATATAAAAATATAAAAATCAAAAAATATAAAAATATAAAAATATAAAAATCAAAAAATATAAAAAATACAAAAATACAAAAATACAAAAATACAAAAATACAAAAATATAAAAATCAAAAAATATAAAAATATACAAATATAAAAATATACAAATATAAATATATAAATATATAAATATATAAAAATATAAATTTTTATATTTTTATATTTCTTTAGATTTTAGTTTTTTAAAGATTAAATATAAAAATATAAAAATATAAAAATATAAATTTTTATATTTTTATATTTCTTTAGATTTTAGATTTTTAAAGATATAAAGATATAAAGATATAAAAATATAAAAATATAAAAATACAAAAATACAAAAATACAAAAATATAAAAATATATTTTAATTATTATTTTATTTTAATTTTTATATTTTTATATTTTTATATTTTTATATTTTTGTATTTTTGTATTTTTGTATTTTTGTATTTTTGTATTTTTATATTTTTATATCTTTATATTTTTATATTTTTATATTTTTATATTTTTATATTTTTATATTTAATCTTTAAAAATCTAAAATCTAAAGAAATATAAAAATATAAAATTTATATTTTTATATTTTTTTATTTTTATATTTAATCTTTAAAAAACTAAAATCTAAAGATCTAAAGAAATATATAAAATATAATATAAAAATATAAAATATAAAAATATAAAAATACAAAAATACAAAAATACAAAAATACAAAAATACAAAAATACAAAAATACAAAAATACAAAAATACAAAAATACAAAAATACAAAAATACAAAAATATAAAAATATAAAAATACAAAAATACAAAAAATCAAAAAATCAAAAAATATAAAAATATAAAAATCAAAAAATATAAAAATATAAAAATAATATAAAAATATAAAAATATAAAAATATAAAAATATAAAAATATAAAAATATAAAAATATAAAAATATAAAAATATAAAAATATAAAAATATAAAAATATAAAAATATAAAAATATAAAAATATAAAAATATAAAAATATAAAAATATAAAAATATAAATATATAAATATATAAAAATAATATAAAAATATAAAAATATAAAAATATCAAAATACAAAAATACAAAAATACAAAAATATAAAAATCAAAAAATCAAAAAATATAAAAATAAAATATAAAATACAAAAATACAAAAATATAAAAATCAAAAAATCAAAAAATATAAAAATAAAATATTTTTATATTTTTATATTTTTATATTTTTATATTTTTATATTTTTATATTTTTTGATTTTTTGATTTTTATATTTTTATATTTTTATATTTTTATATTTTTATATTTTTATATTTTTATATTTTTATATTTTTGTATTTTTGTATTTTTGTATTTTTGTATTTTTGTATTTTTATATTTTTTGATTTTTTGATTTTTTGTATTTTTGTATTTTTATATTTTTGTATTTTTGTATTTTTGTATTTTTGTATTTTTGTATTTTTGTATTTTTATATTTTTGTATTTTTGTATTTTTGTATTTTTGTATTTTTATATTTTTATATTTTTATATTTTTATATTTTTATATTTTTATACTTTTATACTTTTATACTTTTATACTTTTATACTATTTTTTGATTTTTATATTTTTTGATTTTTTGATTTTTATATATTTTTATATTTTTATATTTTTATATTTTTATATTTTTATATTTTTATATTTTTATATTTTTATATTTTTATATTTTTATATTTTTTGATTTTAATATTTTTATATTTTTTGATTTTTTGATTTTTTGTATTTTTGTATTTTTATATTTTTGTATTTTTGTATTTTTGTATTTTTGTATTTTTGTATTTTTATATTTTTGTATTTTTGTATTTTTGTATTTTTGTATTTTTGTATTTTTATATTTTTATATTTTTATATTTTTGTATTTTTGTATTTTTGTATTTTTGTATTTTTATATTTTTATATTTTTATATTTTTATATTTTTATATTTTTATATTTTTATATTTTTATATTTTTATATTTTTATATATTTATATATTTATATATTTATATTTTTATATATTTATATTTTTATATTTTTGTATTTTTGTATTTTTGTATTTTTGTATTTTTATATTTTTATATTTTTATATTATTTTTATATTTTTATATTTTTATATTTTTATATTTTTATATTTTTATATTTTTATATTTTTATATTTTTATATTTTTATATTATTTTTATATTTTTATATTTTTATATTTTTATATTTTTATATTTTTATATTTTTATATTTTTATATTTTTATATTTTTATATTTTTATATTTTTATATTTTTATATTTTTATATTTTTATATTTTTATATTTTTATATTTTTATATTTTTATATTTTTATATTTTTATATTTTTATATTTTTATATTTTTATATTTTTATATTTTTTGATTTTAATATTTTTATATTTTTTGATTTTTTGATTTTTTGTATTTTTGTATTTTTATATTTTTGTATTTTTGTATTTTTGTATTTTTGTATTTTTGTATTTTTGTATTTTTATATTTTTATATTTTTGTATTTTTGTATTTTTGTATTTTTGTATTTTTGTATTTTTGTATTTTTTATATTTTTTGATTTTTATATTTTTATATTTTTATATTTTTTGATTTTTATATTTTTATATCTTTATATCTTTAAAAATCTAAAATCTAAAAAAATATAAAAATACAAAAATACAAAAATCAAAAAATAAAAAAATATAAAAGTATAAAAATATAAAAATATAAAAATCAAAAAATATAAAAATACAAAAATACAAAAATACAAAAATACAAAAATACAAAAATATAAAAATCAAAAAATATAAAAATATAAAAATATAAAGATATAAAGATATAAAGATACAAAAATACAAAAATACAAAAATACAAAAATACAAAAATACAAAAATACAAAAATACAAAAATACAAAAATACAAAAAACAAAAATACAAAAATATAAAAATATAAAAATACAAAAATACAAAAAATCAAAAAATCAAAAAATCAAAAAATATAAAAATATAAAAATATAAAAATCAAAAAATATAAAAATATAAAAATATAAAAATCAAAAAATATAAAAAATACAAAAATACAAAAATACAAAAATATAAAAATATAAAAATATACAAATATAAAAATATACAAATATACAAATATAAAAATATAAAAATATAAAAATATAAAAATATAAATTTTTATATTTTTATATTTCTTTAGATTTTAGTTTTTTAAAGATTAAATATAAAAATATAAAAATATAAAAATATAAATTTTTATATTTTTATATTTCTTTAGATTTTAGATTTTTAAAGATATAAAGATATAAAGATATAAAGATATAAAGATATAAAAATATAAAAATATAAAAATATAAAAATACAAAAAAAAAAAATACAAAAATACAAAAATATAAAAATATAAAAATACAAAAATACAAAAAGTCAAATCAAAAAATATAAAAATATAAAAATATAAAAATCAAAAAATACAAAAATACAAAAATACAAAAATACAAAAATACAAAAATATAAAAATCAAAAAATATAAAAATATACAAATATAAAAATATACAAATATAAAAATATAAAAATATAAATATATAAAAATATAAATTTTTATATTTTTATATTTCTTTAGATTTTAGTTTTTTAAAGATTAAATATAAAAATATAAAAATATAAAAATATAAATTTTTATATTTTTATATTTCTTTAGATTTTAGATTTTTAAAGATATAAAAATATAAAAATATAAAAATCAAAAAATATAAAAATACAAAAATACATCAAAGATATAAAGATATAAAGATATAAAGATATAAAAATATAAAAATATAAAAATATAAAAATATAAAAATATAAAAATACAAAAATACAAAAATACAAAAATACAAAAATACAAAAATATAAAAATATAAAAATACAAAAATACAAAAAATCAAAAAATCAAAAAATATAAAAATATAAAAATATAAAAATATAAAAATCAAAAAATATAAAAATATAAAAATCAAAAAATCAAAAAATATAAAAATATAAAAATATAAAAATATAAAAATCAAAAAATATAAAAATATAAAAATATAAAAATCAAAAAATATAAAAAATACAAAAATACAAAAATACAAAAATACAAAAATACAAAAATATAAAAATCAAAAAATATAAAAATATACAAATATAAAAATATACAAATATAAATATATAAATATATAAATATATAAAAATATAAATTTTTATATTTTTATATTTCTTTAGATTTTAGTTTTTTAAAGATTAAATATAAAAATATAAAAATATAAAAATATAAATTTTTATATTTTTATATTTCTTTAGATTTTAGATTTTTAAAGATATAAAGATATAAAGATATAAAAATATAAAAATATAAAAATACAAAAATACAAAAATACAAAAATATAAAAATATAAAAATATAAAAATCAAAAAATATAAAAATACAAAAATACAAAAATACAAAAAAACAAAAATACAAAAATATAAAAATCAAAAAATATAAAAATATAAAAATATAAAAATATAAAAATATAAAAATATAAAAATACAAAAATACAAAAATACAAAAATACAAAAATACAAAAATACAAAAATATAAAAATATAAAAATACAAAAATACAAAAAATCAAAAAATCAAAAAATATAAAAATATAAAAATATAAAAATATAAAAATCAAAAAATATAAAAATATAAAAATCAAAAAATCAAAAAATATAAAAATATAAAAATATAAAAATATAAAAATCAAAAAATACAAAAATACAAAAAACAAAAATACAAAAATATAAAAATATAAAAATATAAAAAAATATATAAAAATCAAAAAATCAAAAAATATAAAAATATAAAAATATAAAAATATAAAAATACAAAAATACAAAAATACAAAAATACAAAAATATAAAAATACAAAAATACAAAAATACAAAAATACAAAAATACAAAAATACAAAAATATAAAAATACAAAAATACAAAAAATCAAAAAATCAAAAAATATAAAAATATTAAAATCAAAAAATATAAAAATATAAAAATATAAAAATATAAAAATATAAAAATATAAAAATATAAAAATATAAAAATATAAAAATATAAAAATATAAAAATATAAAAATATAAAAATATAAAAATATAAAAATATAAAAATATAAAAATATAAAAATATAAAAATATAAAAATAATATAAAAATATAAAAAGATTTTTATATTTTTATATTTCTTTAGATTTTAGATTTTTAAAGATATAAAGATATAAAGATATAAAGATATAAAAATATAAAAATATAAAAATATAAAAATATAAAAATACAAAAATACAAAAAGTCAAATCAAAAAATATAAAAATATAAAAATATAAAAATCAAAAAATACAAAAATACAAAAATACAAAAATACAAAAATACAAAAATATAAAAATCAAAAAATATAAAAATATACAAATATAAAAATATACAAATATAAAAATATAAAAATATAAATATATAAAAATATAAATTTTTATATTTTTATATTTCTTTAGATTTTAGTTTTTTAAAGATTAAATATAAAAATATAAAAATATAAAAATATAAATTTTTATATTTTTATATTTCTTTAGATTTTAGATTTTTAAAGATATAAAAATATAAAAATATAAAAATCAAAAAATATAAAAATACAAAAATACAAAAATACAAAAATACAAAAATACAAAAATATAAAAATCAAAAAATATAAAAATATAAAAATATAAAGATATAAAGATATAAAAATACAAAAATACAAAAACACAAAAATACAAAAATACAAAAATACAAAAATACAAAAATACAAAAATACAAAAATACAAAAAACAAAAATACAAAAATATAAAAATATAAAAATATACAAATATAAAAATATACAAATATAAAAATATAAAAATATAAAAATATAAAAATATAAATTTTTATATTTTTATATTTCTTTAGATTTTAGTTTTTTAAAGATTAAATATAAAAATATAAAAATATAAAAATATAAATTTTTATATTTTTATATTTCTTTAGATTTTAGATTTTTAAAGCTATAAAGATATAAAAATATAAAAATATAAAAATATAAAAATATAAAAATATAAAAATATAAAAATACAAAAATACAAAAATACAAAAATACAAAAATATAAAAATATAAAAATACAAAAATACAAAAAATCAAAAAATCAAAAAATATAAAAATATAAAAATATAAAAATCAAAAAATATAAAAATATAAAAATCAAAAAATCAAAAAATATAAAAATATAAAAATATAAAAATATAAAAATCAAAAAATATAAAAATATAAAAATATAAAAATCAAAAAATATAAAAAATACAAAAATACAAAAATACAAAAATACAAAAATACAAAAATATAAAAATCAAAAAATATAAAAATATACAAATATAAAAATATACAAATATAAAAATATAAAAATATAAATATATAAAAATATAAATTTTTATATTTTTATATTTCTTTAGATTTTAGTTTTTTAAAGATTAAATATAAAAATATAAAAATATAAAAATATAAATTTTTATATTTTTATATTTCTTTAGATTTTAGATTTTTAAAGATATAAAGATATAAAGATATAAAGATATAAAAATATAAAAATATAAAAATACAAAAATACAAAAATACAAAAATATAAAAATATAAAAATATAAAAATCAAAAAATATAAAAATACAAAAATACAAAAATACAAAAATACAAAAATACAAAAATATAAAAATCAAAAAATATAAAAATATAAAGATATAAAGATATAAAGATATAAAAATACAAAAATACAAAAACACAAAAATACAAAAATACAAAAATACAAAAATACAAAAATACAAAAATACAAAAATACAAAAATACAAAAATACAAAAATACAAAAAACAAAAATACAAAAATATAAAAATATAAAAATACAAAAATACAAAAAATCAAAAAATCAAAAAATATAAAAATATAAAAATATAAAAATATAAAAATCAAAAAATATAAAAATATAAAAATATAAAAATCAAAAAATACAAATATAAAAATATAAAAATATAAAAATATAAAAATATAAATTTTTATATTTTTATATTTCTTTAGATTTTAGTTTTTTAAAGATTAAATATAAAAATATAAAAATATAAAAATATAAATTTTTATATTTTTATATTTCTTTAGATTTTAGATTTTTAAAGATATAAAGATATAAAAATATAAAAATATAAAAATATAAAAATATAAAAATATAAAAATATAAAAATACAAAAATACAAAAATACAAAAATACAAAAATACAAAAATATAAAAATATAAAAATACAAAAATACAAAAAATCAAAAAATCAAAAAATATAAAAATATAAAAATATAAAAATATAAAAATCAAAAAATATAAAAATATAAAAATCAAAAAATCAAAAAATATAAAAATATAAAAATATAAAAATATAAAAATCAAAAAATATAAAAATATAAAAATATAAAAATCAAAAAATATAAAAAATACAAAAATACAAAAATACAAAAATACAAAAATACAAAAATATAAAAATCAAAAAATATAAAAATATACAAATATAAAAATATACAAATATAAATATATAAATATATAAATATATAAAAATATAAATTTTTATATTTTTATATTTCTTTAGATTTTAGTTTTTTAAAGATTAAATATAAAAATATAAAAATATAAAAATATAAATTTTTATATTTTTATATTTCTTTAGATTTTAGATTTTTAAAGATATAAAGATATAAAGATATAAAAATATAAAAATATAAAAATACAAAAATACAAAAATACAAAAATATAAAAATATAAAAATATAAAAATCAAAAAATATAAAAATACAAAAATACAAAAATACAAAAAAACAAAAATACAAAAATATAAAAATCAAAAAATATAAAAATATAAAAATATAAAGATATAAAGATATAAAAATACAAAAATACAAAAACACAAAAATACAAAAATACAAAAATACAAAAATACAAAAATACAAAAATACAAAAATACAAAAATACAAAAATACAAAAATACAAAAAACAAAAATACAAAAATATAAAAATATAAAAATACAAAAATACAAAAAATCAAAAAATCAAAAAATATAAAAATATAAAAATATAAAAATATAAAAATCAAAAAATATAAAAATATAAAAATATAAAAATCAAAAAATATAAAAAATACAAAAATACAAAAATACAAAAATACAAAAATACAAAAATATAAAAATCAAAAAATATAAAAATATACAAATATACAAATATAAAAATATAAAAATATAAAAATATAAATTTTTATATTTTTATATTTCTTTAGATTTTAGTTTTTTAAAGATTAAATATAAAAATATAAAAATATAAAAATATTAATTTTTATATTTTTATATTTCTTTAGATTTTAGATTTTTAAATATATAAAAATATAAAAATATAAAAATACAAAAATACAAAAATACAAAAATACAAAAATACAAAAATACAAAAATACAAAAATACAAAAATACAAAAATACAAAAATACAAAAATATAAAAATATAAAAATACAAAAATACAAAAATACAAAAATATAAAAATATAAAAATACAAAAATACAAAAATACAAAAATATAAAAATATATAAAAAAATATAAAAATCAAAAAATATAAAAATATAAAAATCAAAAAATCAAAAAATATAAAAATATAAAAATATAAAAATATAAAAATCAAAAAATATAAAAATCAAAAAATATAAAAATATAAAAATATAAAAATAAAAAAATATAAAAAATACAAAAATACAAAAATACAAAAATACAAAAATACAAAAATATAAAAATCAAAAAATATAAAAATATACAAATATACAAAAATACAAAAATATAAAAATATAAAAATACAAAAATACAAAAATACAAAAAATAAAAAAATAAAAAAATAAAAAAATATAAAAATCAAAAAATATAAAAATCAAAAAATATAAAAATACAAAAATACAAAAATACAAAAATACAAAAATACAAAAATACAAAAATATAAAAATCAAAAAATATAAAAATATAAAGATATAAAGATATAAAGATATAAAGATATAAAAATATAAAAATACAAAAATACAAAAATACAAAAATACAAAAATATAAATTTTTATATTTTTATATTTCTTTAGATTTTAGATTTTTAAAGATATAAATATATAAATATATAAATATATAAATATATAAATATATAAAAATATAAAAATATAAAAATACAAAAATACAAAAATACAAAAATACAAAAATACAAAAATACAAAAATACAAAAATACAAAAATACAAAAATACAAAAATACAAAAATATAAAAATATAAAAATACAAAAATACAAAAATACAAAAATATAAAAATATATAAAAAAATATAAAAATCAAAAAATATAAAAATATAAAAATCAAAAAATCAAAAAATATAAAAATATAAAAATATAAAAATATAAAAATCAAAAAATATAAAAATCAAAAAATATAAAAATATAAAAATATAAAAATCAAAAAATATAAAAAATACAAAAATACAAAAATACAAAAATACAAAAATACAAAAATATAAAAATCAAAAAATATAAAAATATACAAATATACAAAAATACAAAAATATAAAAATATAAAAATACAAAAATACAAAAATACAAAAAATAAAAAAATAAAAAAATATAAAAATATAAAAATCAAAAAATATAAAAATCAAAAAATATAAAAATACAAAAATACAAAAATACAAAAATACAAAAATACAAAAATATAAAAATCAAAAAATATAAAAATATAAAGATATAAAGATATAAAGATATAAAGATATAAAAATATAAAAATACAAAAATACAAAAATACAAAAATACAAAAATATAAATTTTTATATTTTTATATTTCTTTAGATTTTAGATTTTTAAAGATATAAATATATAAATATATAAATATATAAATATATAAAAATATAAAAATATAAAAATATAAAAATACAAAAATACAAAAATACAAAAATACAAAAATACAAAAATACAAAAATATAAAAATATAAAAATAATATAAAAATATAAAAATCAAAAAATATAAAAATATAAAAATATAAATTTTATATTTTTATATTTCTTTAGATTTTAGATTTTTAAAGATTAAATATAAAAATATAAAAATATAAAAATATAAATTTTTATATTTTTATATTTCTTTAGATTTTAGATTTTTAAAGATTAAATATAAAAATATAAAAATATAAAAATATAAAAATATAAAGATATAAAAATATAAAAATACAAAAATACAAAAATACAAAAATACAAAAATACAAAAATATAAAAATACAAAAATATAAAAATACAAAAATACAAAAATACAAAAATATAAAAATATAAAAATATAAAAATATAAAAATATAAAAATATAAAAATATAAAAATATAAAAATCAAAAAATCAAAAAATATAAAAATATAAAAATATAAAAATATAAAAATATAAAAATATAAAAATATTTTATTTTTATATTTTTTGATTTTTTGATTTTTATATTTTTGTATTTTTGTATTTTATATTTTATTTTTATATTTTTTGATTTTTTGATTTTTATATTTTTGTATTTTTGTATTTTTGTATTTTGATATTTTTATATTTTTATATTTTTATATTATTTTTATATATTTATATATTTATATTTTTATATTTTTATATTTTTATATTTTTATATTTTTATATTTTTATATTTTTATATTTTTATATTTTTATATTTTTATATTTTTATATTTTTATATTTTTATATTTTTATATTTTTATATTTTTATATTTTTATATTTTTATATTTTTATATTTTTATATTATTTTTATATTTTTATATTTTTTGATTTTTATATTTTTATATTTTTTGATTTTTTGATTTTTTGTATTTTTGTATTTTTATATTTTTATATTTTTGTATTTTTGTATTTTTGTATTTTTGTATTTTTGTATTTTTGTATTTTTGTATTTTTGTATTTTTGTATTTTTGTATTTTTGTATTTTTGTATTTTTGTATTTTTATATTTTTATATTTTATATTTTTATATTATATTTTATATATTTCTTTAGATCTTTAGATTTTAGTTTTTTAAAGATTAAATATAAAAATAAAAAAATATAAAAATATAAATTTTATATTTTTATATTTCTTTAGATTTTAGATTTTTAAAGATTAAATATAAAAATATAAAAATATAAAAATATAAAAATATAAAAATATAAAGATATAAAAATATAAAAATACAAAAATACAAAAATACAAAAATACAAAAATACAAAAATATAAAAATATAAAAATATAAAAATATAAAAATATTTTATTTTTATATTTTTTGATTTTTATATTTTTATATTTTTGTATTTTTGTATTTTTGTATTTTTGTATTTTGATATTTTTATATTTTGATATTTTGATATTTTGATATTTTGATATTTTTATATTTTTATATTTTTTTATTTTTATATTTTTATATTTTTATATTATTTTTATATTTTTATATTTTTATATTTTTATATTTTTATATTTTTATATTTTTATATTTTTATATTTTTATATATTTTTATATTTTTATATTTTTATATTTTTTGATTTTTATATTTTTATATTTTTTGATTTTTATATTTTTTGTATTTTTGTATTTTTGTATTTTTATATTTTTGTATTTTTGTATTTTTGTATTTTTGTATTTTTGTATTTTTATATTTTTATATTTTTATATTTTTATATTTTTGTATTTTTGTATTTTTGTATTTTTGTATTTTTGTATTTTTTGATTTTTATATTTTTTGATTTTTTGATTTTTATATATTTTTATATTTTTATATTTTTATATTTTTATACTTTTATATTTTTATATTTTTATATGTTTTGATTTTTATATTTTTATATTTTTGTATTTTTGTATTTTTGTATTTTGATATTTTGATATTTTGATATTTTGATATTTTGATATTTTGATATTTTTATATTTTTATATTTTTATATTTTTATATTTTTATATTTTTATATTTTTATATTTTTATATTTTTATATTTTTATATTATTTTTATATATTTATATATTTATATATTTATATATTTATATTTTTATATTTTTATATTTTTATACTTTTATATTTTTATATTTTTATATTTTTATATTTTTATATTTTTATATTTTTATATTTTTATATTTTTATACTTTTATATTTTTATATTTTTATATGTTTTGATTTTTATATTTTTTGATTTTTATATTTTTATATTTTTGTATTTTTGTATTTTTGTATTTTTATATTTTTATATTTTTATATTTTTATATCTTTATATCTTTATATCTTTATATCTTTAAAAATCTAAAATCTAAAAAAATATAAAAATACAAAAATACAAAAATACAAAAATACAAAAAATCAAAAAATAAAAAAATATAAAAATATAAAAATATAAAAATATAAAAATCAAAAAATATAAAAATATAAAAATATAAAAATCAAAAAATATAAAAATACAAAAATACAAAAATACAAAAATACAAAAATACAAAAATACAAAAATACAAAAATACAAAAATATAAAAATACAAAAATATAAAAATCAAAAAATATAAAAATATAAAAATATAAAAATATAAAAATCAAAAAATATAAAAATATAAAAATATAAAAATCAAAAAATATAAAAAATACAAAAATACAAAAATACAAAAATACAAAAATACAAAAATACAAAAATATAAAAATCAAAAAATATAAAAATACAAAAATACAAAAATACAAAAATACAAAAATACAAAAATATAACAATCAAAAAATATAAAAATATAAAAATATAAAAATATAAAGATATAAAGATATAAAGATATAAAAATATAAAAATACAAAAATACAAAAATACAAAAATACAAAAATATAAATTTTTATATTTTTATATTTCTTTAGATTTTAGTTTTTTAAAGATTAAATATAAAAATATAAAAATATAAAAATATAAATTTTTATATTTTTATATTTCTTTAGATTTTAGATTTTTAAAGATATAAATATATAAATATATAAATATATAAATATATAAATATATAAAAATATAAAAATATAAAAATATAAAAATACAAAAATACAAAAATACAAAAATACAAAAATACAAAAATACAAAAATACAAAAATACAAAAATACAAAAATACAAAAATACAAAAATACAAAAATACAAAAATACAAAAATATAAAAATATAAAAATATAAAAATAATATAAAAATATAAAAATCAAAAAATATAAAAATATAAAAATATAAATTTTTATATTTTTATATTTCTTTAGATTTTAGTTTTTTAAAGATTAAATATAAAAATAAAAAAATATAAAAATATAAATTTTATATTTTTATATTTCTTTAGATTTTAGATTTTTAAAGATTAAATATAAAAATATAAAAATATAAAAATATAAAAATATAAAGATATAAAAATATAAAAATACAAAAATACAAAAATACAAAAATACAAAAATATAAATTTTTATATTTTTATATTTCTTTAGATTTTAGTTTTTTAAAGATTAAATATAAAAATATAAAAATATAAAAATATAAATTTTTATATTTTTATATTTCTTTAGATTTTAGATTTTTAAAGATATAAATATATAAATATATAAATATATAAATATATAAATATATAAATATATAAAAATATAAAAATATAAAAATATAAAAATACAAAAATACAAAAATACAAAAATACAAAAATCAAAAAATATAAAAATACAAAAATACAAAAATACAAAAATACAAAAATACAAAAATAAAAAAATATAAAAATATAAAAATATAAAAATATAAAGATATAAAGATATAAAGATATAAAAATATAAAAATACAAAAATACAAAAATACAAAAATACAAAAATATAAATTTTTATATTTTTATATTTCTTTAGATTTTAGATTTTTAAAGATTAAATATAAAAATATAAAAATATAAAAATATAAAGATATAAAAATATAAAAATACAAAAATACAAAAATACAAAAATACAAAAATACAAAAATACAAAAATACAAAAATACAAAAATATAAAAATATAAAAATATAAAAATATAAAAATATTTTATTTTTATATTTTTTGATTTTTATATTTTTATATTTTTGTATTTTTGTATTTTTGTATTTTTGTATTTTGATATTTTGATATTTTGATATTTTGATATTTTGATATTTTGATATTTTGATATTTTGATATTTTGATATTTTGATATTTTGATATTTTTATATTATTTTTATATATTTATATATTTATATATTTATATATTTATATATTTATATTTTTATATTTTTATATTTTTATATTTTTATATTTTTATATTTTTATATTTTTATATTTTTATATTTTTATATTTTTTGTATTTTTGTATTTTTGTATTTTTGTATTTTTGTATTTTTGTATTTTTGTATTTTTGTATTTTTATATTTTTATATTTTTATATTTTTATATTTTTGTATTTTTGTATTTTTGTATTTTTGTATTTTTGTATTTTTATATTTTTGTATTTTTGTATTTTTGTATTTTTGTATTTTTGTATTTTTGTATTTTTGTATTTTTTATATTTTTTGATTTTTATATTTTTATATTTTTATATTTTTTGATTTTTATATTTTTATATTTTTATATTTTTATACTTTTATATTTTTTGATTTTTTGATTTTTTGATTTTTATATTTTTTATATTTTATATTTTTATATTTTTATATTTTTATATTTTTATATTTTTATACTTTTATACTTTTATACTATTTTTTGATTTTTATATTTTTTGATTTTTTGATTTTTATATATTTTTATATTTTTATATTTTTATATTTTTATACTTTTATATTTTTATATTTTTATATGTTTTGATTTTTATATTTTTTGATTTTTATATTTTTATATTTTTGTATTTTTGTATTTTTGTATTTTGATATTTTGATATTTTTATATTTTTATATTTTTATACTTTTATACTATTTTTTGATTTTTATATTTTTTGATTTTTTGATTTTTATATATTTTTATATTTTTATATTTTTATATTTTTATACTTTTATATTTTTATATTTTTATATGTTTTGATTTTTATATTTTTTGATTTTTATATTTTTATATTTTTGTATTTTTGTATTTTTGTATTTTGATATTTTTATATTTTTATATTTTTATATTTTTATATTTTTATATTTTTATATTTTTATATTTTTATATTTTTATATTTGTATATTTTTATATTTTTATATTATTTTTATATATTTATATATTTATATATTTATATATTTATATATTTATATATTTATATATTTATATATTTATATTTTTATATTTTTATATTTTTATATTTTTATATTTTTATATTTTTATATTTCTATATTTTTATATTTTTATATTTTTTGATTTTTTGATTTTTATATTTTTGATTTTTATATTTTTATATTTTTTGATTTTTTGATTTTTTGTATTTTTGTATTTTTATATTTTTGTATTTTTGTATTTTTGTATTTTTGTATTTTTGTATTTTTGTATTTTTGTATTTTTGTATTTTTGTATTTTTGTATTTTTATATTTTTATATTTTTATATTTTTATATTTTTATATCTTTATATCTTTATATCTTTATATCTTTATATCTTTAAAAATCTAAAATCTAAAAAAATATAAAAATACAAAAATACAAAAATACAAAAATACAAAAATACAAAAATATAAAAATCAAAAAATATAAAAATATAAAAATATAAAGATATAAAGATATAAAGATATAAAAATAAAAAAATAGAAAAATACAAAAATACAAAAATACAAAAATATAAATTTTATATTTTTATATTTCTTTAGATTTTAGTTTTTTAAAGATTAAATATAAAAATATAAAAATATAAAAATATAAAAATATAAAAATACAAAAATACAAAAATACAAAAATACAAAAATACAAAAATATAAAAATATAAAAATACAAAAATACAAAAATATAAAAATACAAAAATACAAAAATACAAAAATATAAATTTTTATATTTTTATATTTCTTTAGATTTTAGTTTTTTAAAGATTAAATATAAAAATATAAAAATATAAATTTTTATATTTTTATATTTCTTTAGATTTTAGATTTTTAAAGATATAAAGATATAAAGATATAAAAATATAAAAATCAAAAAATATAAAAATATAAAAATATAAAAATCAAAAAATATAAAAATACAAAAATACAAAAATACAAAAATACAAAAATATACAAATATACAAATATACAAATATAAAAATATACAAATATAAAAATATACAAATATACAAATATAAATTTTTATATTTTTATATTTCTTTAGATTTTAGTTTTTTAAAGATTAAATATAAAAATATAAAAATATAAAAATATAAAAATATAAAAATATAAAAATATAAAAATATAAAAATATAAAAATATAAAAATATAAAAATATAAAAATATAAAAATACAAAAATACAAAAATACAAAAATACAAAAATACAAAAATACAAAAATATAAAAATATAAAAATACAAAAATATAAAAATATAAAAATACAAAAATACAAAAAATCAAAAAATCAAAAAATCAAAAAATATAAAAATATAAAAATATAAAAATATAAAAATCAAAAAATCAAAAAATATAAAAATATAAAAATATAAAAATCAAAAAATATAAAAATATAAAAATATAAAAATATAAAAATACAAAAATATAAAAATACAAAAATACAAAAATACAAAAATACAAAAATACAAAAATACAAAAATACAAAAATACAAAAATATAAAAATATAAAAATATAAAAATATAAAAATAATATAAAAATATAAAAATCAAAAAATATAAAAATATAAAAATATAAATTTTTATATTTTTATATTTCTTTAGATTTTAGTTTTTTAAAGATTAAATATAAAAATATAAAAATATAAAAATATAAATTTTATATTTTTATATTTCTTTAGATTTTAGATTTTTAAAGATTAAATATAAAAATATAAAAATATAAAAATATAAATTTTTATATTTTTATATTTCTTTAGATTTTAGATTTTTAAAGATTAAATATAAAAATATAAAAATATAAAAATATAAAAATATAAAAATATAAAGATATAAAAATATAAAAATACAAAAATACAAAAATACAAAAATACAAAAATACAAAAATATAAAAATACAAAAGTACAAAAATACAAAAATACAAAAATACAAAAATACAAAAATACAAAAATATAAAAATATACAAATATACAAATATAAAAATATACAAATATAAAAATATACAAATATAAAAATATAAAAATATAAATTTTTATATTTTTATATTTCTTTAGATTTTAGTTTTTTAAAGATTAAATATAAAAATATAAAAATATAAAAATATAAAAATATAAAAATTTATATTTTTGTATTTTTGTATTTTTGTATTTTTGTATTTTTATATTTTTGTATTTTTGTATTTTTGTATTTTGATATTTTGATATTTTGATATTTTGATATTTCTATATTTTTATATTTTTATATTTTTTGATTTTTTGATTTTTATATTTTTGATTTTTATATTTTTATATTTTTTGATTTTTTGATTTTTTGTATTTTTATATATTTTTATATTTTTATTTTTTTTGATTTTTTGATTTTTATATTTTTGATTTTTATATTTTTATATTTTTTGATTTTTTGATTTTTTGTATTTTTGTATTTTTATATTTTTATATTTTTGTATTTTTATATTTTTATATTTTTATATTTTTATATTTTTATATTTTTATATTTTTATATTTTTATACTTTTATACTTTTATACTATTTTTTGATTTTTATATTTTTTGATTTTTTGATTTTTATATATTTTTATATTTTTATATTTTTTGATTTTTTGATTTTTATATTTTTGATTTTTATATTTTTATATTTTTTGATTTTTTGATTTTTTGTATTTTTGTATTTTTATATTTTTATATTTTTGTATTTTTGTATTTTTGTATTTTTGTATTTTTGTATTTTTGTATTTTGATATTTTGATATTTTGATATTTTGATATTTTAATATTTTAATATTTTAATATTTTTATATTTTTATATTTTTATATTTTTATATTTTTATATTTTTATATTATTTTTATATATTTATATATTTATATATTTATATATTTATATATTTATATTTTTATATTTTTATATTTTTATATTTTTATATTTTTATATTTTTATACTTTTATATTTTTATATTTTTATATGTTTTGATTTTTATATTTTTTGATTTTTATATTTTTATATTTTTGTATTTTTGTATTTTTGTATTTTGATATTTTGATATTTTGATATTTTGATATTTTGATATTTTTATATTTTTATATTTTTATATTTTTATATTTTTATATTTTTATATTTTTATATTTTTATATTTTTATATTATTTTTATATATTTATATATTTATATATTTATATATTTATATATTTATATATTTATATATTTATATATTTATATTTTTATATTTTTATATTTTTATATTTTTATATTTTTATATTTTTATATTTTTATATTTCTATATTTTTATATTTTTATATTTTTTGATTTTTTGATTTTTATATTTTTGATTTTTATATTTTTATATTTTTTGATTTTTTGATTTTTTGTATTTTTGTATTTTTATATTTTTGTATTTTTGTATTTTTGTATTTTTGTATTTTTGTATTTTTGTATTTTTGTATTTTTGTATTTTTGTATTTTTGTATTTTTATATTTTTATATTTTTATATTTTTATATTTTTATATCTTTATATCTTTATATCTTTATATCTTTATATCTTTAAAAATCTAAAATCTAAAAAAATATAAAAATACAAAAATACAAAAATACAAAAATACAAAAATACAAAAATATAAAAATCAAAAAATATAAAAATATAAAAATATAAAGATATAAAGATATAAAGATATAAAAATAAAAAAATAGAAAAATACAAAAATACAAAAATACAAAAATATAAATTTTATATTTTTATATTTCTTTAGATTTTAGTTTTTTAAAGATTAAATATAAAAATATAAAAATATAAAAATATAAAAATATAAAAATACAAAAATACAAAAATACAAAAATACAAAAATACAAAAATATAAAAATATAAAAATACAAAAATACAAAAATATAAAAATACAAAAATATAAAAATATAAAAATCAAAAAATATAAAAATACAAAAATACAAAAATACAAAAATACAAAAATACAAAAATATAAAAATATAAAAATATAAAAATATAAAAATATAAAGATATAAAGATATAAAGATATAAAAATAAAAAAATAGAAAAATACAAAAATACAAAAATACAAAAATATAAATTTTATATTTTTATATTTCTTTAGATTTTAGTTTTTTAAAGATTAAATATAAAAATATAAAAATATAAAAATATAAATTTTTATATTTTTATATTTCTTTAGATTTTAGATTTTTAAAGATATAAATATATAAATATATAAATATATAAAAATATAAAAATATAAAAATACAAAAATACAAAAATACAAAAATACAAAAATACAAAAATATAAAAATATAAAAATATAAAAATACAAAAATACAAAAATACAAAAATACAAAAATACAAAAATATAACAATCAAAAAATATAAAAATATAAAAATATAAAGATATAAAGATATAAAAATATAAAAATATAAAAATACAAAAATACAAAAATACAAAAATACAAAAATATAAATTTTTATATTTTTATATTTCTTTAGATTTTAGATTTTTAAAGATTAAATATAAAAATATAAAAATATAAAAATATAAAGATATAAAAATATAAAAATACAAAAATACAAAAATACAAAAATACAAAAATACAAAAATACAAAAATACAAAAATATAAAAATATAAAAATATAAAAATATAAAAATATTTTATTTTTATATTTTTTGATTTTTATATTTTTATATTTTTGTATTTTTGTATTTTTGTATTTTTGTATTTTGATATTTTGATATTTTGATATTTTGATATTTTGATATTTTGATATTTTGATATTTTGATATTTTGATATTTTGATATTTTGATATTTTTATATTATTTTTATATATTTATATATTTATATATTTATATATTTATATATTTATATATTTATATATTTATATATTTATATATTTATATATTTATATTTTTATATTTTTATATTTTTTGTATTTTTGTATTTTTGTATTTTTGTATTTTTGTATTTTTGTATTTTTGTATTTTTGTATTTTTATATTTTTATATTTTTATATTTTTATATTTTTGTATTTTTGTATTTTTGTATTTTTGTATTTTTGTATTTTTATATTTTTGTATTTTTGTATTTTTGTATTTTTGTATTTTTGTATTTTTGTATTTTTGTATTTTTTATATTTTTTGATTTTTATATTTTTATATTTTTATATTTTTTGATTTTTATATTTTTATATTTTTATATTTTTATACTTTTATATTTTTTGATTTTTTGATTTTTTGATTTTTATATTTTTTATATTTTTATATTTTTATATTTTTATATTTTTATATTTTTATATTTTTATATTTTTATACTTTTATACTTTTATACTTTTATACTATTTTTTGATTTTTATATTTTTTGATTTTTTGATTTTTATATATTTTTATATTTTTATATTTTTATATTTTTATACTTTTATATTTTTATATTTTTATATGTTTTGATTTTTATATTTTTTGATTTTTATATTTTTATATTTTTGTATTTTTGTATTTTTGTATTTTGATATTTTGATATTTTGATATTTTGATATTTTGATATTTTGATATTTTGATATTTTGATATTTTGATATTTTTATATTTTTATATTTTTATATTTTTATATTTTTATATTTTTATATTTTTATATTTTTTTTATATATTTATATATTTATATATTTATATATTTATATTTTTATATTTTTATACTTTTATATTTTTATATTTTTATATTTTTATATTTTTATATTTTTATATTTTTATACTTTTATATTTTTATATTTTTATATGTTTTGATTTTTATATTTTTTGATTTTTATATTTTGATATTTTTGTATTTTTGTATTTTTGTATTTTGATATTTTGATATTTTGATATTTTGATATTTTGATATTTTTTGATTTTTTGATTTTTTGTATTTTTGTATTTTTATATTTTTATATTTTTGTATTTTTGTATTTTTGTATTTTTGTATTTTTGTATTTTTGTATTTTTGTATTTTTATATTTTTATATTTTTATATTTTTATATCTTTATATCTTTATATCTTTATATCTTTATATCTTTATATCTTTAAAAATCTAAAATCTAAAAAAATATAAAAATACAAAAATACAAAAATATAAAAATATAAAAATACAAAAATACAAAAATACAAAAAATCAAAAAATAAAAAAATATAAAAATATAAAAATATAAAAATATAAAAATCAAAAAATATAAAAATATAAAAATATAAAAATCAAAAAATATAAAAATACAAAAATACAAAAATACAAAAATACAAAAATACAAAAATACAAAAATACAAAAATACAAAAATATAAAAATACAAAAATATAAAAATCAAAAAATATAAAAATATAAAAATATAAAAATATAAAAATCAAAAAATATAAAAATATAAAAATATAAAAATCAAAAAATATAAAAAATACAAAAATACAAAAATACAAAAATACAAAAATACAAAAATACAAAAATATAAAAATCAAAAAATATAAAAATACAAAAATACAAAAATACAAAAATACAAAAATACAAAAATATAACAATCAAAAAATATAAAAATATAAAAATATAAAAATATAAAGATATAAAGATATAAAGATATAAAAATATAAAAATACAAAAATACAAAAATACAAAAATACAAAAATATAAATTTTTATATTTTTATATTTCTTTAGATTTTAGTTTTTTAAAGATTAAATATAAAAATATAAAAATATAAAAATATAAATTTTTATATTTTTATATTTCTTTAGATTTTAGATTTTTAAAGATATAAATATATAAATATATAAATATATAAATATATAAATATATAAAAATATAAAAATATAAAAATATAAAAATACAAAAATACAAAAATACAAAAATACAAAAATATAAAAATACAAAAATACAAAAATACAAAAATACAAAAATACAAAAATACAAAAATACAAAAATACAAAAATACAAAAATATAAAAATATAAAAATATAAAAATAATATAAAAATATAAAAATCAAAAAATATAAAAATATAAAAATATAAATTTTTATATTTTTATATTTCTTTAGATTTTAGTTTTTTAAAGATTAAATATAAAAATAAAAAAATATAAAAATATAAATTTTATATTTTTATATTTCTTTAGATTTTAGATTTTTAAAGATTAAATATAAAAATATAAAAATATAAAAATATAAAAATATAAAGATATAAAAATATAAAAATACAAAAATACAAAAATACAAAAATACAAAAATATAAATTTTTATATTTTTATATTTCTTTAGATTTTAGTTTTTTAAAGATTAAATATAAAAATATAAATATATAAAAATATAAATTTTTATATTTTTATATTTCTTTAGATTTTAGATTTTTAAAGATATAAATATATAAATATATAAATATATAAATATATAAATATATAAAAATATAAAAATATAAAAATATAAAAATACAAAAATACAAAAATACAAAAATACAAAAATCAAAAAATATAAAAATACAAAAATACAAAAATACAAAAATACAAAAATACAAAAATAAAAAAATATAAAAATATAAAAATATAAAAATATAAAGATATAAAGATATAAAGATATAAAAATATAAAAATACAAAAATACAAAAATACAAAAATACAAAAATATAAATTTTTATATTTTTATATTTCTTTAGATTTTAGATTTTTAAAGATTAAATATAAAAATATAAAAATATAAAAATATAAAGATATAAAAATATAAAAATACAAAAATACAAAAATACAAAAATACAAAAATACAAAAATACAAAAATACAAAAATATAAAAATATAAAAATATAAAAATATAAAAATATTTTATTTTTATATTTTTTGATTTTTATATTTTTATATTTTTGTATTTTTGTATTTTTGTATTTTTGTATTTTGATATTTTGATATTTTGATATTTTGATATTTTGATATTTTGATATTTTGATATTTTGATATTTTGATATTTTGATATTTTGATATTTTTATATTATTTTTATATATTTATATATTTATATATTTATATATTTATATATTTATATATTTATATATTTATATATTTATATTTTTATATTTTTATATTTTTATATTTTTATATTTTTATATTTTTATATTTTTTGTATTTTTGTATTTTTGTATTTTTGTATTTTTGTATTTTTGTATTTTTGTATTTTTGTATTTTTATATTTTTATATTTTTATATTTTTATATTTTTGTATTTTTGTATTTTTGTATTTTTGTATTTTTGTATTTTTATATTTTTGTATTTTTGTATTTTTGTATTTTTGTATTTTTGTATTTTTGTATTTTTGTATTTTTTATATTTTTTGATTTTTATATTTTTATATTTTTATATTTTTTGATTTTTATATTTTTATATTTTTATATTTTTATACTTTTATATTTTTTGATTTTTTGATTTTTTGATTTTTATATTTTTTATATTTTATATTTTTATATTTTTATATTTTTATATTTTTATATTTTTATACTTTTATACTTTTATACTATTTTTTGATTTTTATATTTTTTGATTTTTTGATTTTTATATATTTTTATATTTTTATATTTTTATATTTTTATACTTTTATATTTTTATATTTTTATATGTTTTGATTTTTATATTTTTTGATTTTTATATTTTTATATTTTTGTATTTTTGTATTTTTGTATTTTGATATTTTGATATTTTGATATTTTGATATTTTGATATTTTGATATTTTGATATTTTGATATTTTTATATTTTTATATTTTTATATTTTTATATTTTTATATTTTTATATTTTTATATTTTTATATTATTTTTATATATTTATATATTTATATATTTATATATTTATATTTTTATATTTTTATACTTTTATATTTTTATATTTTTATATTTTTATATTTTTATATTTTTATATTTTTATACTTTTATATTTTTATATTTTTATATGTTTTGATTTTTATATTTTTTGATTTTTATATTTTGATATTTTTGTATTTTTGTATTTTTGTATTTTGATATTTTGATATTTTGATATTTTGATATTTTGATATTTTTTGATTTTTTGATTTTTTGTATTTTTGTATTTTTATATTTTTATATTTTTGTATTTTTGTATTTTTGTATTTTTGTATTTTTGTATTTTTGTATTTTTGTATTTTTATATTTTTATATTTTTATATTTTTATATCTTTATATCTTTATATCTTTATATCTTTATATCTTTATATCTTTAAAAATCTAAAATCTAAAAAAATATAAAAATACAAAAATACAAAAATATAAAAATATAAAAATACAAAAATACAAAAATACAAAAAATCAAAAAATAAAAAAATATAAAAATATAAAAATATAAAAATATAAAAATCAAAAAATATAAAAATATAAAAATATAAAAATCAAAAAATATAAAAATACAAAAATACAAAAATACAAAAATACAAAAATACAAAAATACAAAAATACAAAAATACAAAAATATAAAAATACAAAAATATAAAAATCAAAAAATATAAAAATATAAAAATATAAAAATATAAAAATCAAAAAATATAAAAATATAAAAATATAAAAATCAAAAAATATAAAAAATACAAAAATACAAAAATACAAAAATACAAAAATACAAAAATACAAAAATATAAAAATCAAAAAATATAAAAATACAAAAATACAAAAATACAAAAATACAAAAATACAAAAATATAACAATCAAAAAATATAAAAATATAAAAATATAAAAATATAAAGATATAAAGATATAAAGATATAAAAATATAAAAATACAAAAATACAAAAATACAAAAATACAAAAATATAAATTTTTATATTTTTATATTTCTTTAGATTTTAGTTTTTTAAAGATTAAATATAAAAATATAAAAATATAAAAATATAAATTTTTATATTTTTATATTTCTTTAGATTTTAGATTTTTAAAGATATAAATATATAAATATATAAATATATAAATATATAAATATATAAAAATATAAAAATATAAAAATATAAAAATACAAAAATACAAAAATACAAAAATACAAAAATATAAAAATACAAAAATACAAAAATACAAAAATACAAAAATACAAAAATACAAAAATACAAAAATACAAAAATACAAAAATATAAAAATATAAAAATATAAAAATAATATAAAAATATAAAAATCAAAAAATATAAAAATATAAAAATATAAATTTTTATATTTTTATATTTCTTTAGATTTTAGTTTTTTAAAGATTAAATATAAAAATAAAAAAATATAAAAATATAAATTTTATATTTTTATATTTCTTTAGATTTTAGATTTTTAAAGATTAAATATAAAAATATAAAAATATAAAAATATAAAAATATAAAGATATAAAAATATAAAAATACAAAAATACAAAAATACAAAAATACAAAAATATAAATTTTTATATTTTTATATTTCTTTAGATTTTAGTTTTTTAAAGATTAAATATAAAAATATAAAAATATAAAAATATAAATTTTTATATTTTTATATTTCTTTAGATTTTAGATTTTTAAAGATATAAATATATAAATATATAAATATATAAATATATAAATATATAAAAATATAAAAATATAAAAATATAAAAATACAAAAATACAAAAATACAAAAATACAAAAATCAAAAAATATAAAAATACAAAAATACAAAAATACAAAAATACAAAAATACAAAAATAAAAAAATATAAAAATATAAAAATATAAAAATATAAAGATATAAAGATATAAAGATATAAAAATATAAAAATACAAAAATACAAAAATACAAAAATACAAAAATATAAATTTTTATATTTTTATATTTCTTTAGATTTTAGATTTTTAAAGATTAAATATAAAAATATAAAAATATAAAAATATAAAGATATAAAAATATAAAAATACAAAAATACAAAAATACAAAAATACAAAAATACAAAAATACAAAAATACAAAAATATAAAAATATAAAAATATAAAAATATAAAAATATTTTATTTTTATATTTTTTGATTTTTATATTTTTATATTTTTGTATTTTTGTATTTTTGTATTTTTGTATTTTGATATTTTGATATTTTGATATTTTGATATTTTGATATTTTGATATTTTGATATTTTGATATTTTGATATTTTGATATTTTTATATTTTTATATTATTTTTATATATTTATATATTTATATATTTATATATTTATATATTTATATATTTATATATTTATATATTTATATTTTTATATTTTTATATTTTTATATTTTTATATTTTTATATTTTTATATTTTTTGTATTTTTGTATTTTTGTATTTTTGTATTTTTGTATTTTTGTATTTTTGTATTTTTGTATTTTTATATTTTTTTATTTTTATATTTTTATATTTTTATATTATTTTTATATTTTTATATTTTTATATTTTTATATTTTTATATTTTTATATTTTTATATTTTTATATTTTTATATATTTTTATATTTTTATATTTTTATATTTTTTGATTTTTATATTTTTATATTTTTTGATTTTTATATTTTTTGATTTTTTGTATTTTTGTATTTTTGTATTTTTATATTTTTGTATTTTTGTATTTTTGTATTTTTGTATTTTTGTATTTTTATATTTTTATATTTTTATATTTTTATATTTTTGTATTTTTGTATTTTTGTATTTTTGTATTTTTGTATTTTTTGATTTTTATATTTTTTGATTTTTTGATTTTTATATATTTTTATATTTTTATATTTTTATATTTTTATACTTTTATATTTTTATATTTTTATATGTTTTGATTTTTATATTTTTTGATTTTTATATTTTTATATTTTTGTATTTTTGTATTTTTGTATTTTGATATTTTGATATTTTGATATTTTGATATTTTGATATTTTGATATTTTGATATTTTGATATTTTGATATTTTTATATTTTTATATTTTTATATTTTTATATTTTTATATTTTTATATTTTTATATTTTTATATTTTTATATTTTTATATTATTTTTATATATTTATATATTTATATATTTATATTTTTATATTTTTATATTTTTATACTTTTATATTTTTATATTTTTATATTTTTATATTTTTATATTTTTATATTTTTATATTTTTATATTTTTATACTTTTATATTTTTATATTTTTATATGTTTTGATTTTTATATTTTTTGATTTTTATATTTTTATATTTTTGTATTTTTGTATTTTTGTATTTTTATATTTTTATATTTTTATATTTTTATATCTTTATATCTTTATATCTTTATATATTTAAAAATCTAAAATCTAAAAAAATATAAAAATACAAAAATACAAAAATACAAAAATACAAAAAATCAAAAAATAAAAAAATATAAAAATATAAAAATATAAAAATATAAAAATCAAAAAATATAAAAATATAAAAATATAAAAATCAAAAAATATAAAAATACAAAAATACAAAAATACAAAAATACAAAAATACAAAAATACAAAAATACAAAAATACAAAAATATAAAAATACAAAAATATAAAAATCAAAAAATATAAAAATATAAAAATATAAAAATATAAAAATCAAAAAATATAAAAATATAAAAATATAAAAATCAAAAAATATAAAAAATACAAAAATACAAAAATACAAAAATACAAAAATACAAAAATACAAAAATATAAAAATCAAAAAATATAAAAATACAAAAATACAAAAATACAAAAATACAAAAATACAAAAATATAACAATCAAAAAATATAAAAATATAAAAATATAAAAATATAAAAATATAAAGATATAAAGATATAAAGATATAAAAATATAAAAATACAAAAATACAAAAATACAAAAATACAAAAATATAAATTTTTATATTTTTATATTTCTTTAGATTTTAGTTTTTTAAAGATTAAATATAAAAATATAAAAATATAAAAATATAAATTTTTATATTTTTATATTTCTTTAGATTTTAGATTTTTAAAGATATAAATATATAAATATATAAATATATAAATATATAAAAATATAAAAATATAAAAATATAAAAATATAAAAATACAAAAATACAAAAATACAAAAATACAAAAATACAAAAATATAAAAATACAAAAATACAAAAATACAAAAATACAAAAATACAAAAATACAAAAATACAAAAATACAAAAATACAAAAATACAAAAATACAAAAATATAAAAATATAAAAATATAAAAATAATATAAAAATATAAAAATCAAAAAATATAAAAATATAAAAATATAAATTTTTATATTTTTATATTTCTTTAGATTTTAGTTTTTTAAAGATTAAATATAAAAATAAAAAAATATAAAAATATAAATTTTATATTTTTATTTCTTTAGATTTTAGATTTTTAAAGATTAAATATAAAAATATAAAAATATAAAAATATAAAAATATAAAAATATAAAGATATAAAAATATAAAAATACAAAAATACAAAAATACAAAAATACAAAAATACAAAAATATAAAAATATAAAAATATAAAAATATAAAAATATTTTATTTTTATATTTTTTGATTTTTATATTTTTATATTTTTGTATTTTTGTATTTTTGTATTTTGATATTTTTATATTTTGATATTTTGATATTTTGATATTTTGATATTTTTATATTTTTATATTTTTATATTTTTATATTTTTATATTTTTATATTTTTATATTATTTTTATATTTTTATATTTTTATATTTTTATATTTTTATATTTTTATATTTTTATATTTTTATATTTTTATATATTTTTATATTTTTATATTTTTATATTTTTTGATTTTTATATTTTTATATTTTTTGATTTTTTGATTTTTTGTATTTTTGTATTTTTGTATTTTTGTATTTTTATATTTTTGTATTTTTGTATTTTTGTATTTTTGTATTTTTGTATTTTTATATTTTTATATTTTTATATTTTTATATTTTTGTATTTTTGTATTTTTGTATTTTTGTATTTTTGTATTTTTATATTTTTGTATTTTTGTATTTTTGTATTTTTGTATTTTTGTATTTTTGTATTTTTGTATTTTTTATATTTTTTGATTTTTATATTTTTATATTTTTATATTTTTTGATTTTTATATTTTTATATTTTTATATTTTTATACTTTTATATTTTTTGATTTTTTGATTTTTTGATTTTTATATTTTTTATATTTTTATATTTTTATATTTTTATATTTTTATATTTTTATATTTTTATATTTTTATATTTTTATATTTTTATATTTTTATATTTTTATACTTTTATACTTTTATACTTTTATACTATTTTTTGATTTTTATATTTTTTGATTTTTTGATTTTTATATATTTTTATATTTTTATATTTTTATATTTTTATACTTTTATATTTTTATATTTTTATATGTTTTGATTTTTATATGTTTTGATTTTTATATTTTTATATTTTTGTATTTTTGTATTTTTGTATTTTTATATTTTTATATTTTTATATTTTTATATTTTTATATTTTTATATTTTTATATTTTTATATTTTTATATTTTTATATTATTTTTATATATTTATATATTTATATATTTATATATTTATATATTTATATTTTTATATTTTTATATTTTTATATTTTTATATTTTTATATTTTTGTATTTTTGTATTTTTGTATTTTTGTATTTTTATATTTTTGTATTTTTGTATTTTTGTATTTTTGTATTTTTGTATTTTTATATTTTTATATTTTTATATTTTTATATTTTTATATCTTTATATCTTTATATCTTTATATCTTTAAAAATCTAAAATCTAAAAAAATATAAAAATACAAAAATACAAAAATATAAAAATACAAAAATACAAAAATACAAAAATACAAAAATATAAATTTTTATATTTTTATATTTCTTTAGATTTTAGTTTTTTAAAGATTAAATATAAAAATATAAAAATATAAAAATATAAATTTTTATATTTTTATATTTCTTTAGATTTTAGATTTTTAAAGATATAAAGATATAAAGATATAAAAATATAAAAATCAAAAAATATAAAAATATAAAAATATAAAAATCAAAAAATATAAAAAATACAAAAATACAAAAATACAAAAATATAAAAATATAAAAATATACAAATATACAAATATAAAAATATACAAATATAAAAATATAAAAATATAAATTTTTATATTTTTATATTTCTTTAGATTTTAGTTTTTTAAAGATTAAATATAAAAATATAAAAATATAAAAATATAAAAATATAAAAATTTATATTTTTGTATTTTTGTATTTTTGTATTTTTGTATTTTTATATTTTTGTATTTTTGTATTTTTGTATTTTGATATTTTGATATTTTGATATTTTGATATTTCTATATTTTTATATTTTTATATTTTTTGATTTTTTGATTTTTATATTTTTGATTTTTATATTTTTATATTTTTTGATTTTTTGATTTTTTGTATTTTTATATATTTTTATATTTTTATTTTTTTTGATTTTTTGATTTTTATATTTTTGATTTTTATATTTTTATATTTTTTGATTTTTTGATTTTTTGTATTTTTGTATTTTTATATTTTTATATTTTTGTATTTTTGTATTTTTGTATTTTTGTATTTTTGTATTTTTGTATTTTTGTATTTTGATATTTTTTGATTTTTATATTTTTATATTTTTTATATTTTTATATTTTTATATTTTTATATTTTTATATTTTTATATTTTTATATTTTTATATTTTTATACTTTTATACTTTTATACTATTTTTTGATTTTTATATTTTTTGATTTTTTGATTTTTATATATTTTTATATTTTTATATTTTTTGATTTTTTGATTTTTATATTTTTGATTTTTATATTTTTATATTTTTTGATTTTTTGATTTTTTGTATTTTTGTATTTTTATATTTTTATATTTTTGTATTTTTGTATTTTTGTATTTTTGTATTTTTGTATTTTTGTATTTTTGTATTTTGATATTTTGATATTTTGATATTTTGATATTTTAATATTTTAATATTTTAATATTTTTATATTTTTATATTTTTATATTTTTATATTTTTATATTTTTATATTTTTATATTATTTTTATATATTTATATATTTATATATTTATATATTTATATATTTATATTTTTATATTTTTATATTTTTATATTTTTATATTTTTATATTTTTATATTTTTATACTTTTATACTATTTTTTGATTTTTATATTTTTTGATTTTTTGATTTTTATATATTTTTATATTTTTATATTTTTATATTTTTATACTTTTATATTTTTATATTTTTATATGTTTTGATTTTTATATTTTTTGATTTTTATATTTTTATATTTTTGTATTTTTGTATTTTTGTATTTTGATATTTTTATATTTTTATATTTTTATATTTTTATATTTTTATATTTTTATATTTTTATATTTTTATATTTTTATATTTGTATATTTTTATATTTTTATATTATTTTTATATATTTATATATTTATATATTTATATATTTATATATTTATATATTTATATATTTATATTTTTATATTTTTATATTTTTATATTTTTATATTTCTATATTTTTATATTTTTATATTTTTTGATTTTTTGATTTTTATATTTTTGATTTTTATATTTTTATATTTTTTGATTTTTTGATTTTTTGTATTTTTGTATTTTTATATTTTTGTATTTTTGTATTTTTGTATTTTTGTATTTTTGTATTTTTGTATTTTTGTATTTTTGTATTTTTGTATTTTTGTATTTTTATATTTTTATATTTTTATATTTTTATATTTTTATATCTTTATATCTTTATATCTTTATATCTTTATATCTTTAAAAATCTAAAATCTAAAAAAATATAAAAATACAAAAATACAAAAATACAAAAATACAAAAATACAAAAATATAAAAATCAAAAAATATAAAAATATAAAAATATAAAGATATAAAGATATAAAGATATAAAAATAAAAAAATACAAAAATACAAAAATACAAAAATACAAAAATATAAATTTTATATTTTTATATTTCTTTAGATTTTAGTTTTTTAAAGATTAAATATAAAAATATAAAAATATAAAAATATAAAAATATAAAAATACAAAAATACAAAAATACAAAAATACAAAAATACAAAAATATAAAAATATAAAAATACAAAAATACAAAAATATAAAAATACAAAAATACAAAAATACAAAAATATAAATTTTTATATTTTTATATTTCTTTAGATTTTAGTTTTTTAAAGATTAAATATAAAAATATAAAAATATAAATTTTTATATTTTTATATTTCTTTAGATTTTAGATTTTTAAAGATATAAAGATATAAAGATATAAAAATATAAAAATCAAAAAATATAAAAATATAAAAATATAAAAATCAAAAAATATAAAAATACAAAAATACAAAAATACAAAAATACAAAAATATACAAATATACAAATATACAAATATACAAATATAAAAATATACAAATATAAAAATATACAAATATACAAATATAAATTTTTATATTTTTATATTTCTTTAGATTTTAGTTTTTTAAAGATTAAATATAAAAATATAAAAATATAAAAATATAAAAATATAAAAATATAAAAATATAAAAATATAAAAATATAAAAATATAAAAATATAAAAATATAAAAATATAAAAATACAAAAATACAAAAATACAAAAATACAAAAATACAAAAATACAAAAATATAAAAATATAAAAATACAAAAATATAAAAATATAAAAATACAAAAATACAAAAAATCAAAAAATCAAAAAATCAAAAAATATAAAAATATAAAAATATAAAAATATAAAAATCAAAAAATCAAAAAATATAAAAATATAAAAATATAAAAATCAAAAAATATAAAAATATAAAAATATAAAAATATAAAAATACAAAAATATAAAAATACAAAAATACAAAAATACAAAAATACAAAAATACAAAAATACAAAAATACAAAAATACAAAAATATAAAAATATAAAAATATAAAAATATAAAAATAATATAAAAATATAAAAATCAAAAAATATAAAAATATAAAAATATAAATTTTTATATTTTTATATTTCTTTAGATTTTAGTTTTTTAAAGATTAAATATAAAAATATAAAAATATAAAAATATAAATTTTATATTTTTATATTTCTTTAGATTTTAGATTTTTAAAGATTAAATATAAAAATATAAAAATATAAAAATATAAATTTTTATATTTTTATATTTCTTTAGATTTTAGATTTTTAAAGATTAAATATAAAAATATAAAAATATAAAAATATAAAAATATAAAAATATAAAGATATAAAAATATAAAAATACAAAAATACAAAAATACAAAAATACAAAAATACAAAAATATAAAAATACAAAAGTACAAAAATACAAAAATACAAAAATACAAAAATACAAAAATACAAAAATACAAAAATATATATTTTTGTATTTTTGTATTTTTGTATTTTTGTATTTTTATATTTTTGTATTTTTGTATTTTTGTATTTTGATATTTTGATATTTTGATATTTTGATATTTCTATATTTTTATATTTTTATATTTTTTGATTTTTTGATTTTTATATTTTTGATTTTTATATTTTTATATTTTTTGATTTTTTGATTTTTTGTATTTTTATATATTTTTATATTTTTATTTTTTTTGATTTTTTGATTTTTATATTTTTGATTTTTATATTTTTATATTTTTTGATTTTTTGATTTTTTGTATTTTTGTATTTTTATATTTTTATATTTTTGTATTTTTATATTTTTATATTTTTATATTTTTATATTTTTATATTTTTATATTTTTATACTTTTATACTTTTATACTATTTTTTGATTTTTATATTTTTTGATTTTTTGATTTTTATATATTTTTATATTTTTATATTTTTTGATTTTTTGATTTTTATATTTTTGATTTTTATATTTTTATATTTTTTGATTTTTTGATTTTTTGTATTTTTGTATTTTTATATTTTTATATTTTTGTATTTTTGTATTTTTGTATTTTTGTATTTTTGTATTTTTGTATTTTTGTATTTTGATATTTTGATATTTTGATATTTTGATATTTTAATATTTTAATATTTTAATATTTTTATATTTTTATATTTTTATATTTTTATATTTTTATATTTTTATATTATTTTTATATATTTATATATTTATATATTTATATATTTATATATTTATATTTTTATATTTTTATATTTTTATATTTTTATATTTTTATATTTTTATATTTTTATACTTTTATACTATTTTTTGATTTTTATATTTTTTGATTTTTTGATTTTTATATATTTTTATATTTTTATATTTTTATATTTTTATACTTTTATATTTTTATATTTTTATATGTTTTGATTTTTATATTTTTTGATTTTTATATTTTTATATTTTTGTATTTTTGTATTTTTTGTATTTTGATATTTTGATATTTTGATATTTTTATATTTTTATATTTTTATATTTTTATATTTTTATATTTTTATATTTTTATATTTTTATATTTTTATATTTTTATATTTTTATATTATTTTTATATATTTATATATTTATATATTTATATATTTATATATTTATATATTTATATATTTATATATTTATATATTTATATTTTTATATTTTTATATTTTTATATTTTTATATTTTTATATTTTTATATTTCTATATTTTTATATTTTTATATTTTTTGATTTTTTGATTTTTATATTTTTGATTTTTATATTTTTATATTTTTTGATTTTTTGATTTTTTGTATTTTTGTATTTTTATATTTTTGTATTTTTGTATTTTTGTATTTTTGTATTTTTGTATTTTTGTATTTTTGTATTTTTGTATTTTTGTATTTTTGTATTTTTGTATTTTTATATTTTTATATCTTTATATCTTTATATCTTTATATCTTTAAAAATCTAAAATCTAAAAAAATATAAAAATACAAAAATACAAAAATATAAAAATACAAAAATACAAAAATACAAAAATACAAAAATATAAATTTTTATATTTTTATATTTCTTTAGATTTTAGTTTTTTAAAGATTAAATATAAAAATATAAAAATATAAAAATATAAATTTTTATATTTTTATATTTCTTTAGATTTTAGATTTTTAAAGATATAAATATATAAATATATAAATATATAAAAATATAAAAATATAAAAATACAAAAATACAAAAATACAAAAATACAAAAATACAAAAATATAAAAATATCAAAATATCAAAATACAAAAATACAAAAATACAAAAATACAAAAATACAAAAATATAACAATCAAAAAATATAAAAATATAAAAATATAAAGATATAAAGATATAAAGATATAAAAATATAAAAATACAAAAATACAAAAATACAAAAATACAAAAATATAAATTTTTATATTTTTATATTTCTTTAGATTTTAGATTTTTAAAGATTAAATATAAAAATATAAAAATATAAAAATATAAAGATATAAAAATATAAAAATACAAAAATACAAAAATACAAAAATACAAAAATACAAAAATACAAAAATACAAAAATATAAAAATATAAAAATATAAAAATATAAAAATATTTTATTTTTATATTTTTTGATTTTTATATTTTTATATTTTTGTATTTTTGTATTTTTGTATTTTTGTATTTTGATATTTTGATATTTTGATATTTTGATATTTTGATATTTTGATATTTTGATATTTTGATATTTTGATATTTTGATATTTTGATATTTTGATATTTTGATATTTTGATATTTTGATATTTTTATATTATTTTTATATATTTATATATTTATATATTTATATATTTATATATTTATATATTTATATATTTATATATTTATATATTTATATTTTTATATTTTTATATTTTTATATTTTTTGTATTTTTGTATTTTTGTATTTTTGTATTTTTGTATTTTTGTATTTTTGTATTTTTGTATTTTTATATTTTTATATTTTTATATTTTTATATTTTTGTATTTTTGTATTTTTGTATTTTTGTATTTTTGTATTTTTATATTTTTGTATTTTTGTATTTTTGTATTTTTGTATTTTTGTATTTTTGTATTTTTGTATTTTTTATATTTTTTGATTTTTATATTTTTATATTTTTATATTTTTTGATTTTTATATTTTTATATTTTTATATTTTTATACTTTTATATTTTTTGATTTTTTGATTTTTTGATTTTTATATTTTTTATATTTTTATATTTTTATATTTTTATATTTTTATATTTTTATATTTTTATACTTTTATACTTTTATACTATTTTTTGATTTTTATATTTTTTGATTTTTTGATTTTTATATATTTTTATATTTTTATATTTTTATATTTTTATACTTTTATATTTTTATATTTTTATATGTTTTGATTTTTATATTTTTTGATTTTTATATTTTTATATTTTTGTATTTTTGTATTTTTGTATTTTGATATTTTGATATTTTGATATTTTGATATTTTGATATTTTGATATTTTGATATTTTGATATTTTGATATTTTGATATTTTTATATTTTTATATTTTTATATTTTTATATTTTTATATTTTTATATTTTTATATTATTTTTATATATTTATATATTTATATATTTATATATTTATATTTTTATATTTTTATACTTTTATATTTTTATATTTTTATATTTTTATATTTTTATATTTTTATATTTTTATATTTTTATATTTTTATACTTTTATATTTTTATATTTTTATATGTTTTGATTTTTATATTTTTTGATTTTTATATTTTGATATTTTTGTATTTTTGTATTTTTGTATTTTGATATTTTGATATTTTGATATTTTGATATTTTGATATTTTTTGATTTTTTGATTTTTTGTATTTTTGTATTTTTATATTTTTATATTTTTGTATTTTTGTATTTTTGTATTTTTGTATTTTTGTATTTTTGTATTTTTATATTTTTATATTTTTATATTTTTATATCTTTATATCTTTATATCTTTATATCTTTATATCTTTAAAAATCTAAAATCTAAAAAAATATAAAAATACAAAAATACAAAAATATAAAAATATAAAAATACAAAAATACAAAAATACAAAAAATCAAAAAATAAAAAAATATAAAAATATAAAAATATAAAAATATAAAAATCAAAAAATATAAAAATATAAAAATATAAAAATCAAAAAATATAAAAATACAAAAATACAAAAATACAAAAATACAAAAATACAAAAATACAAAAATACAAAAATACAAAAATATAAAAATACAAAAATATAAAAATCAAAAAATATAAAAATATAAAAATATAAAAATATAAAAATCAAAAAATATAAAAATATAAAAATATAAAAATCAAAAAATATAAAAAATACAAAAATACAAAAATACAAAAATACAAAAATACAAAAATACAAAAATATAAAAATCAAAAAATATAAAAATACAAAAATACAAAAATACAAAAATACAAAAATACAAAAATATAACAATCAAAAAATATAAAAATATAAAAATATAAAAATATAAAGATATAAAGATATAAAGATATAAAAATATAAAAATACAAAAATACAAAAATACAAAAATACAAAAATATAAATTTTTATATTTTTATATTTCTTTAGATTTTAGTTTTTTAAAGATTAAATATAAAAATATAAAAATATAAAAATATAAATTTTTATATTTTTATATTTCTTTAGATTTTAGATTTTTAAAGATATAAATATATAAATATATAAATATATAAATATATAAAAATATAAAAATATAAAAATATAAAAATACAAAAATACAAAAATACAAAAATATAAAAATACAAAAATACAAAAATACAAAAATACAAAAATACAAAAATACAAAAATACAAAAATACAAAAATACAAAAATATAAAAATATAAAAATATAAAAATAATATAAAAATATAAAAATCAAAAAATATAAAAATATAAAAATATAAATTTTTATATTTTTATATTTCTTTAGATTTTAGTTTTTTAAAGATTAAATATAAAAATAAAAAAATATAAAAATATAAATTTTATATTTTTATATTTCTTTAGATTTTAGATTTTTAAAGATTAAATATAAAAATATAAAAATATAAAAATATAAAAATATAAAGATATAAAAATATAAAAATACAAAAATACAAAAATACAAAAATACAAAAATATAAATTTTTATATTTTTATATTTCTTTAGATTTTAGTTTTTTAAAGATTAAATATAAAAATATAAAAATATAAAAATATAAATTTTTATATTTTTATATTTCTTTAGATTTTAGATTTTTAAAGATATAAATATATAAATATATAAATATATAAATATATAAATATATAAAAATATAAAAATATAAAAATATAAAAATACAAAAATACAAAAATACAAAAATACAAAAATCAAAAAATATAAAAATACAAAAATACAAAAATACAAAAATACAAAAATACAAAAATAAAAAAATATAAAAATATAAAAATATAAAAATATAAAGATATAAAGATATAAAGATATAAAAATATAAAAATACAAAAATACAAAAATACAAAAATACAAAAATATAAATTTTTATATTTTTATATTTCTTTAGATTTTAGATTTTTAAAGATTAAATATAAAAATATAAAAATATAAAAATATAAAGATATAAAAATATAAAAATACAAAAATACAAAAATACAAAAATACAAAAATACAAAAATACAAAAATACAAAAATATAAAAATATAAAAATATAAAAATATAAAAATATTTTATTTTTATATTTTTTGATTTTTATATTTTTATATTTTTGTATTTTTGTATTTTTGTATTTTTGTATTTTGATATTTTGATATTTTGATATTTTGATATTTTGATATTTTGATATTTTGATATTTTGATATTTTGATATTTTGATATTTTGATATTTTTATATTATTTTTATATATTTATATATTTATATATTTATATATTTATATATTTATATATTTATATATTTATATATTTATATTTTTATATTTTTATATTTTTATATTTTTATATTTTTATATTTTTATATTTTTTGTATTTTTGTATTTTTGTATTTTTGTATTTTTGTATTTTTGTATTTTTGTATTTTTGTATTTTTATATTTTTATATTTTTATATTTTTATATTTTTGTATTTTTGTATTTTTGTATTTTTGTATTTTTATATTTTTGTATTTTTGTATTTTTGTATTTTTGTATTTTTGTATTTTTGTATTTTTGTATTTTTTATATTTTTTGATTTTTATATTTTTATATTTTTATATTTTTTGATTTTTATATTTTTATATTTTTATATTTTTATACTTTTATATTTTTTGATTTTTTGATTTTTTGATTTTTATATTTTTTATATTTTATATTTTTATATTTTTATATTTTTATATTTTTATATTTTTATACTTTTATACTTTTATACTATTTTTTGATTTTTATATTTTTTGATTTTTTGATTTTTATATATTTTTATATTTTTATATTTTTATATTTTTATACTTTTATATTTTTATATTTTTATATGTTTTGATTTTTATATTTTTTGATTTTTATATTTTTATATTTTTGTATTTTTGTATTTTTGTATTTTGATATTTTGATATTTTGATATTTTGATATTTTGATATTTTGATATTTTTATATTTTGATATTTTTATATTTTTATATTTTTATATTTTTATATTTTTATATTTTTATATTTTTATATTTTTATATTTTTATATTTTTATATTATTTTTATACATTTATATATTTATATTTTTATATTTTTATACTTTTATATTTTTATATTTTTATATTTTTATATTTTTATATTTTTATATTTTTATATTTTTATATTTTTATACTTTTATACTTTTATATTTTTATATTTTTATATGTTTTGATTTTTATATTTTTTGATTTTTATATTTTTATATTTTTGTATTTTTGTATTTTTGTATTTTGATATTTTGATATTTTGATATTTTGATATTTTGATATTTTGATATTTTGATATTTTTTGATTTTTTGATTTTTTGTATTTTTGTATTTTTATATTTTTATATTTTTGTATTTTTGTATTTTTGTATTTTTGTATTTTTGTATTTTTGTATTTTTGTATTTTTATATTTTTATATTTTTATATCTTTATATCTTTATATCTTTATATCTTTATATCTTTAAAAATCTAAAATCTAAAAAAATATAAAAATACAAAAATACAAAAATATAAAAATATAAAAATACAAAAATACAAAAATACAAAAAATCAAAAAATAAAAAAATATAAAAATATAAAAATATAAAAATATAAAAATCAAAAAATATAAAAATATAAAAATATAAAAATCAAAAAATATAAAAATACAAAAATACAAAAATACAAAAATACAAAAATACAAAAATACAAAAATACAAAAATACAAAAATACAAAAATACAAAAATATAAAAATACAAAAATATAAAAATCAAAAAATATAAAAATATAAAAATATAAAAATATAAAAATCAAAAAATATAAAAATATAAAAATATAAAAATCAAAAAATATAAAAAATACAAAAATACAAAAATACAAAAATACAAAAATACAAAAATACAAAAATATAAAAATCAAAAAATATAAAAATACAAAAATACAAAAATACAAAAATACAAAAATACAAAAATATAACAATCAAAAAATATAAAAATATAAAAATATAAAAATATAAAGATATAAAGATATAAAGATATAAAAATATAAAAATACAAAAATACAAAAATACAAAAATACAAAAATATAAATTTTTATATTTTTATATTTCTTTAGATTTTAGTTTTTTAAAGATTAAATATAAAAATATAAAAATATAAAAATATAAATTTTTATATTTTTATATTTCTTTAGATTTTAGATTTTTAAAGATATAAATATATAAATATATAAATATATAAATATATAAATATATAAATATATAAAAATATAAAAATATAAAAATATAAAAATACAAAAATACAAAAATACAAAAATACAAAAATATAAAAATACAAAAATACAAAAATACAAAAATACAAAAATACAAAAATACAAAAATACAAAAATACAAAAATACAAAAATACCAAAATACAAAAATATAAAAATATAAAAATATAAAAATAATATAAAAATATAAAAATCAAAAAATATAAAAATATAAAAATATAAATTTTTATATTTTTATATTTCTTTAGATTTTAGTTTTTTAAAGATTAAATATAAAAATAAAAAAATATAAAAATATAAATTTTATATTTTTATTTCTTTAGATTTTAGATTTTTAAAGATTAAATATAAAAATATAAAAATATAAAAATATAAAAATATAAAGATATAAAAATATAAAAATACAAAAATACAAAAATACAAAAATACAAAAATACAAAAATACAAAAATATAAAAATATAAAAATATAAAAATATTTTATTTTTATATTTTTTGATTTTTATATTTTTATATTTTTGTATTTTTGTATTTTTGTATTTTTGTATTTTGATATTTTTATATTTTGATATTTTGATATTTTTATATTTTGATATTTTTATATTTTTATATTTTTATATTTTTATATTTTTATATTTTTATATTATTTTTATATTTTTATATTTTTATATTTTTATATTTTTATATTTTTATATTTTTATATTTTTATATATTTTTATATTTTTATATTTTTATATTTTTTGATTTTTATATTTTTATATTTTTTGATTTTTTGATTTTTTGTATTTTTGTATTTTTGTATTTTTGTATTTTTATATTTTTGTATTTTTGTATTTTTGTATTTTTGTATTTTTGTATTTTTATATTTTTATATTTTTATATTTTTATATTTTTGTATTTTTGTATTTTTGTATTTTTGTATTTTTGTATTTTTATATTTTTGTATTTTTGTATTTTTGTATTTTTGTATTTTTGTATTTTTGTATTTTTTATATTTTTATATTTTTATATTTTTATACTTTTATATTTTTTGATTTTTTGATTTTTTGATTTTTATATTTTTTATATTTTTATATTTTTATATTTTTATATTTTTATATTTTTATATTTTTATATTTTTATATTTTTATATTTTTATACTTTTATACTTTTATACTATTTTTTGATTTTTATATTTTTTGATTTTTTGATTTTTATATATTTTTATATTTTTATATTTTTATATTTTTATACTTTTATATTTTTATATTTTTATATGTTTTGATTTTTATATGTTTTGATTTTTATATTTTTATATTTTTGTATTTTTGTATTTTTGTATTTTTATATTTTTATATTTTTATATTTTTATATTTTTATATTTTTATATTTTTATATTTTTATATTTTTATATTTTTATATTTTTATATTATTTTTATATATTTATATATTTATATATTTATATATTTATATTTTTATATTTTTATATTTTTATATTTTTATATTTCTTTAGATTTTAGATTTTTAAAGATTAAATATAAAAATATAAAAATATAAAAATATAAAGATATAAAAATATAAAAATACAAAAATACAAAAATACAAAAATACAAAAATACAAAAATACAAAAATATAAAAATATAAAAATATAAAAATATAAAAATATTTTATTTTTATATTTTTTGATTTTTATATTTTTATATTTTTGTATTTTTGTATTTTTGTATTTTTGTATTTTGATATTTTGATATTTTGATATTTTGATATTTTGATATTTTGATATTTTGATATTTTGATATTTTGATATTTTGATATTTTGATATTTTTATATTATTTTTATATATTTATATATTTATATATTTATATATTTATATATTTATATATTTATATATTTATATATTTATATTTTTATATTTTTATATTTTTATATTTTTATATTTTTATATTTTTATATTTTTTGTATTTTTGTATTTTTGTATTTTTGTATTTTTGTATTTTTGTATTTTTGTATTTTTGTATTTTTGTATTTTTATATTTTTATATTTTTATATTTTTATATTTTTGTATTTTTGTATTTTTGTATTTTTGTATTTTTGTATTTTTATATTTTTGTATTTTTGTATTTTTGTATTTTTGTATTTTTGTATTTTTGTATTTTTGTATTTTTTATATTTTTTGATTTTTATATTTTTATATTTTTATATTTTTTGATTTTTATATTTTTATATTTTTATATTTTTATATTTTTATACTTTTATATTTTTTGATTTTTTGATTTTTTGATTTTTATATTTTTTATATTTTTATATTTTTATATTTTTATATTTTTATATTTTTATATTTTTATACTTTTATACTTTTATACTATTTTTTGATTTTTATATTTTTTGATTTTTTGATTTTTATATATTTTTATATTTTTATATTTTTATATTTTTATACTTTTATATTTTTATATTTTTATATGTTTTGATTTTTATATTTTTTGATTTTTATATTTTTATATTTTTGTATTTTTGTATTTTTGTATTTTGATATTTTGATATTTTGATATTTTGATATTTTGATATTTTGATATTTTGATATTTTGATATTTTTATATTTTTATATTTTTATATTTTTATATTTTTATATTTTTATATTTTTATATTTTTATATTTTTATATTATTTTTATATATTTATATATTTATATATTTATATTTTTATATTTTTATATTTTTATACTTTTATATTTTTATATTTTTATATTTTTATATTTTTATATTTTTATATTTTTATATTTTTATATTTTTATACTTTTATATTTTTATATTTTTATATGTTTTGATTTTTATATTTTTTGATTTTTATATTTTTATATTTTTGTATTTTTGTATTTTTGTATTTTTATATTTTTATATTTTTATATTTTTATATCTTTATATCTTTATATCTTTATATCTTTATATCTTTAAAAATCTAAAATCTAAAAAAATATAAAAATACAAAAATACAAAAATATAAAAATATAAAAATACAAAAATACAAAAATACAAAAAATCAAAAAATAAAAAAATATAAAAATATAAAAATATAAAAATATAAAAATCAAAAAATATAAAAATATAAAAATATAAAAATCAAAAAATATAAAAATACAAAAATACAAAAATACAAAAATACAAAAATACAAAAATACAAAAATACAAAAATACAAAAATATAAAAATACAAAAATATAAAAATCAAAAAATATAAAAATATAAAAATATAAAAATATAAAAATCAAAAAATATAAAAATATAAAAATATAAAAATCAAAAAATATAAAAAATACAAAAATACAAAAATACAAAAATACAAAAATACAAAAATACAAAAATATAAAAATCAAAAAATATAAAAATACAAAAATACAAAAATACAAAAATACAAAAATACAAAAATATAACAATCTAAAAATATAAAAATATAAAAATATAAAAATATAAAGATATAAAGATATAAAGATATAAAAATATAAAAATACAAAAATACAAAAATACAAAAATACAAAAATATAAATTTTTATATTTTTATATTTCTTTAGATTTTAGTTTTTTAAAGATTAAATATAAAAATATAAAAATATAAAAATATAAATTTTTATATTTTTATATTTCTTTAGATTTTAGATTTTTAAAGATATAAATATATAAATATATAAATATATAAATATATAAAAATATAAAAATATAAAAATATAAAAATATAAAAATACAAAAATACAAAAATACAAAAATACAAAAATACAAAAATATAAAAATACAAAAATACAAAAATACAAAAATACAAAAATACAAAAATACAAAAATACAAAAATACAAAAATACAAAAATACAAAAATACAAAAATATAAAAATATAAAAATATAAAAATAATATAAAAATATAAAAATCAAAAAATATAAAAATATAAAAATATAAATTTTTATATTTTTATATTTCTTTAGATTTTAGTTTTTTAAAGATTAAATATAAAAATAAAAAAATATAAAAATATAAATTTTATATTTTTATTTCTTTAGATTTTAGATTTTTAAAGATTAAATATAAAAATATAAAAATATAAAAATATAAAAATATAAAAATATAAAGATATAAAAATACAAAAATACAAAAATACAAAAATACAAAAATACAAAAATATAAAAATATAAAAATATAAAAATATAAAAATATTTTATTTTTATATTTTTTGATTTTTATATTTTTATATTTTTGTATTTTTGTATTTTTGTATTTTTGTATTTTGATATTTTTATATTTTGATATTTTGATATTTTGATATTTTGATATTTTTATATTTTTATATTTTTTTATTTTTATATTTTTATATTTTTATATTATTTTTATATTTTTATATTTTTATATTTTTATATTTTTATATTTTTATATTTTTATATTTTTATATTTTTATATATTTTTATATTTTTATATTTTTATATTTTTTGATTTTTATATTTTTATATTTTTTGATTTTTATATTTTTTGATTTTTTGTATTTTTGTATTTTTGTATTTTTATATTTTTGTATTTTTGTATTTTTGTATTTTTGTATTTTTGTATTTTTATATTTTTATATTTTTATATTTTTATATTTTTGTATTTTTGTATTTTTGTATTTTTGTATTTTTGTATTTTTGTATTTTTATATTTTTATATTTTTATATTTTTATATTTTTGTATTTTTGTATTTTTGTATTTTTGTATTTTTATATTTTTGTATTTTTGTATTTTTGTATTTTTGTATTTTTGTATTTTTGTATTTTTGTATTTTTTATATTTTTTGATTTTTATATTTTTATATATTTTTATATTTTTATATTTTTATATTTTTATACTTTTATATTTTTATATTTTTATATGTTTTGATTTTTATATTTTTTGATTTTTATATTTTTATATTTTTGTATTTTTGTATTTTTGTATTTTGATATTTTGATATTTTGATATTTTGATATTTTGATATTTTGATATTTTGATATTTTGATATTTTGATATTTTGATATTTTTATATTTTTATATTTTTATATTTTTATATTTTTATATTTTTATATTATTTTTATATATTTATATATTTATATTTTTATATTTTTATACTTTTATATTTTTATATTTTTATATTTTTATATTTTTATATTTTTATATTTTTATATTTTTATATTTTTATATTTTTATACTTTTATATTTTTATATTTTTATATGTTTTGATTTTTATATTTTTTGATTTTTATATTTTTATATTTTTGTATTTTTGTATTTTTGTATTTTGATATTTTGATATTTTGATATTTTGATATTTTGATATTTTGATATTTTTTGATTTTTTGATTTTTTGTATTTTTGTATTTTTATATTTTTATATTTTTGTATTTTTGTATTTTTGTATTTTTGTATTTTTGTATTTTTGTATTTTTGTATTTTTATATTTTTATATTTTTATATTTTTATATCTTTATATCTTTATATCTTTATATCTTTATATCTTTAAAAATCTAAAATCTAAAAAAATATAAAAATACAAAAATACAAAAATATAAAAATATAAAAATACAAAAATACAAAAATACAAAAAATCAAAAAATAAAAAAATATAAAAATATAAAAATATAAAAATATAAAAATCAAAAAATATAAAAATATAAAAATATAAAAATCAAAAAATATAAAAATACAAAAATACAAAAATACAAAAATACAAAAATACAAAAATACAAAAATACAAAAATACAAAAATATAAAAATACAAAAATATAAAAATCAAAAAATATAAAAATATAAAAATATAAAAATACAAAAATACAAAAATACAAAAATACAAAAATATAAAAATCAAAAAATATAAAAATACAAAAATACAAAAATACAAAAATACAAAAATACAAAAATATAACAATCAAAAAATATAAAAATATAAAAATATAAAAATATAAAGATATAAAGATATAAAGATATAAAAATATAAAAATACAAAAATACAAAAATACAAAAATACAAAAATATAAATTTTTATATTTTTATATTTCTTTAGATTTTAGTTTTTTAAAGATTAAATATAAAAATATAAAAATATAAAAATATAAATTTTTATATTTTTATATTTCTTTAGATTTTAGATTTTTAAAGATATAAATATATAAATATATAAATATATAAATATATAAATATATAAAAATATAAAAATATAAAAATATAAAAATACAAAAATACAAAAATACAAAAATACAAAAATATAAAAATACAAAAATACAAAAATACAAAAATACAAAAATACAAAAATACAAAAATACAAAAATACAAAAATACAAAAATATAAAAATATAAAAATATAAAAATAATATAAAAATATAAAAATCAAAAAATCAAAAAATATAAAAATATAAAAATATAAATTTTTATATTTTTATATTTCTTTAGATTTTAGTTTTTTAAAGATTAAATATAAAAATAAAAAAATATAAAAATATAAATTTTATATTTTTATATTTCTTTAGATTTTAGATTTTTAAAGATTAAATATAAAAATATAAAAATATAAAAATATAAAAATATAAAGATATAAAAATATAAAAATACAAAAATACAAAAATACAAAAATACAAAAATATAAATTTTTATATTTTTATATTTCTTTAGATTTTAGTTTTTTAAAGATTAAATATAAAAATATAAAAATATAAAAATATAAATTTTTATATTTTTATATTTCTTTAGATTTTAGATTTTTAAAGATATAAATATATAAATATATAAATATATAAATATATAAATATATAAATATATAAAAATATAAAAATATAAAAATATAAAAATACAAAAATACAAAAATACAAAAATACAAAAATCAAAAAATATAAAAATACAAAAATACAAAAATACAAAAATACAAAAATACAAAAATAAAAAAATATAAAAATATAAAAATATAAAAATATAAAGATATAAAGATATAAAGATATAAAAATATAAAAATACAAAAATACAAAAATACAAAAATACAAAAATATAAATTTTTATATTTTTATATTTCTTTAGATTTTAGATTTTTAAAGATTAAATATAAAAATATAAAAATATAAAAATATAAAGATATAAAAATATAAAAATACAAAAATACAAAAATACAAAAATACAAAAATACAAAAATACAAAAATACAAAAATATAAAAATATAAAAATATAAAAATATAAAAATATTTTATTTTTATATTTTTTGATTTTTATATTTTTATATTTTTGTATTTTTGTATTTTTGTATTTTTGTATTTTGATATTTTGATATTTTGATATTTTGATATTTTGATATTTTGATATTTTGATATTTTGATATTTTGATATTTTGATATTTTGATATTTTTATATTATTTTTATATATTTATATATTTATATATTTATATATTTATATATTTATATATTTATATATTTATATATTTATATTTTTATATTTTTATATTTTTATATTTTTATATTTTTATATTTTTATATTTTTTGTATTTTTGTATTTTTGTATTTTTGTATTTTTGTATTTTTGTATTTTTGTATTTTTATATTTTTATATTTTTATATTTTTATATTTTTGTATTTTTGTATTTTTATATTTTTGTATTTTTGTATTTTTGTATTTTTGTATTTTTGTATTTTTGTATTTTTGTATTTTTTATATTTTTTGATTTTTATATTTTTATATTTTTATATTTTTTGATTTTTATATTTTTATATTTTTATATTTTTATACTTTTATATTTTTTGATTTTTTGATTTTTTGATTTTTATATTTTTTATATTTTTATATTTTTATATTTTTATATTTTTATATTTTTATACTTTTATACTTTTATACTTTTATACTATTTTTTGATTTTTATATTTTTTGATTTTTTGATTTTTATATATTTTTATATTTTTATATTTTTATATTTTTATACTTTTATATTTTTATATTTTTATATGTTTTGATTTTTATATTTTTTGATTTTTATATTTTTATATTTTTGTATTTTTGTATTTTTGTATTTTGATATTTTGATATTTTGATATTTTGATATTTTGATATTTTGATATTTTGATATTTTTATATTTTTATATTTTTATATTTTTATATTTTTATATTTTTATATTTTTATATTTTTATATTTTTATATTTTTATATTATTTTTATATATTTATATATTTATATTTTTATATTTTTATACTTTTATATTTTTATATTTTTATATTTTTATATTTTTATATTTTTATATTTTTATATTTTTATATTTTTATATTTTTATACTTTTATATTTTTATATTTTTATATGTTTTGATTTTTATATTTTTTGATTTTTATATTTTTATATTTTTGTATTTTTGTATTTTTGTATTTTGATATTTTGATATTTTGATATTTTGATATTTTGATATTTTGATATTTTTTGATTTTTTGATTTTTTGTATTTTTGTATTTTTATATTTTTATATTTTTGTATTTTTGTATTTTTGTATTTTTGTATTTTTGTATTTTTGTATTTTTGTATTTTTATATTTTTATATTTTTATATTTTTATATCTTTATATCTTTATATCTTTATATCTTTATATCTTTAAAAATCTAAAATCTAAAAAAATATAAAAATACAAAAATACAAAAATATAAAAATATAAAAATACAAAAATACAAAAATACAAAAAATCAAAAAATAAAAAAATATAAAAATATAAAAATATAAAAATATAAAAATCAAAAAATATAAAAATATAAAAATATAAAAATCAAAAAATATAAAAATACAAAAATACAAAAATACAAAAATACAAAAATACAAAAATACAAAAATACAAAAATACAAAAATACAAAAATATAAAAATACAAAAATATAAAAATCAAAAAATATAAAAATATAAAAATATAAAAATCAAAAAATATAAAAAATACAAAAATACAAAAATACAAAAATACAAAAATACAAAAATACAAAAATACAAAAATATAAAAATCAAAAAATATAAAAATACAAAAATACAAAAATACAAAAATACAAAAATACAAAAATATAACAATCAAAAAATATAAAAATATAAAAATATAAAAATATAAAGATATAAAGATATAAAGATATAAAAATATAAAAATACAAAAATACAAAAATACAAAAATACAAAAATATAAATTTTTATATTTTTATATTTCTTTAGATTTTAGTTTTTTAAAGATTAAATATAAAAATATAAAAATATAAAAATATAAATTTTTATATTTTTATATTTCTTTAGATTTTAGATTTTTAAAGATATAAATATATAAATATATAAATATATAAATATATAAATATATAAATATATAAAAATATAAAAATATAAAAATATAAAAATATAAAAATACAAAAATACAAAAATACAAAAATACAAAAATATAAAAATACAAAAATACAAAAATACAAAAATACAAAAATACAAAAATACAAAAATACAAAAATACAAAAATACAAAAATACAAAAATATAAAAATATAAAAATATAAAAATAATATAAAAATATAAAAATCAAAAAATATAAAAATATAAAAATATAAATTTTTATATTTTTATATTTCTTTAGATTTTAGTTTTTTAAAGATTAAATATAAAAATAAAAAAATATAAAAATATAAATTTTATATTTTTATTTCTTTAGATTTTAGATTTTTAAAGATTAAATATAAAAATATAAAAATATAAAAATATAAAAATATAAAGATATAAAAATATAAAAATACAAAAATACAAAAATACAAAAATACAAAAATACAAAAATATAAAAATATAAAAATATAAAAATATAAAAATATTTTATTTTTATATTTTTTGATTTTTATATTTTTATATTTTTGTATTTTTGTATTTTTGTATTTTTGTATTTTGATATTTTTATATTTTGATATTTTGATATTTTTATATTTTGATATTTTGATATTTTTATATTTTTATATTTTTATATTTTTATATTTTTATATTATTTTTATATTTTTATATTTTTATATTTTTATATTTTTATATTTTTATATTTTTATATTTTTATATATTTTTATATTTTTATATTTTTATATTTTTTGATTTTTATATTTTTATATTTTTTGATTTTTTGATTTTTTGTATTTTTGTATTTTTGTATTTTTGTATTTTTATATTTTTGTATTTTTGTATTTTTGTATTTTTGTATTTTTGTATTTTTATATTTTTATATTTTTATATTTTTATATTTTTGTATTTTTGTATTTTTGTATTTTTGTATTTTTGTATTTTTATATTTTTGTATTTTTGTATTTTTGTATTTTTGTATTTTTGTATTTTTGTATTTTTTATATTTTTATATTTTTATATTTTTATACTTTTATATTTTTTGATTTTTTGATTTTTTGATTTTTATATTTTTTATATTTTTATATTTTTATATTTTTATATTTTTATATTTTTATATTTTTATATTTTTATATTTTTATATTTTTATACTTTTATACTTTTATACTATTTTTTGATTTTTATATTTTTTGATTTTTTGATTTTTATATATTTTTATATTTTTATATTTTTATATTTTTATACTTTTATATTTTTATATTTTTATATGTTTTGATTTTTATATGTTTTGATTTTTATATTTTTATATTTTTGTATTTTTGTATTTTTGTATTTTTATATTTTTATATTTTTATATTTTTATATTTTTATATTTTTATATTTTTATATTTTTATATTTTTATATTTTTATATTTTTATATTATTTTTATATATTTATATATTTATATATTTATATTTTTATATTTTTATATTTTTATATTTTTATATTTTTATATTTCTTTAGATTTTAGATTTTTAAAGATTAAATATAAAAATATAAAAATATAAAAATATAAAGATATAAAAATATAAAAATACAAAAATACAAAAATACAAAAATACAAAAATACAAAAATACAAAAATATAAAAATATAAAAATATAAAAATATAAAAATATTTTATTTTTATATTTTTTGATTTTTATATTTTTATATTTTTGTATTTTTGTATTTTTGTATTTTTGTATTTTGATATTTTGATATTTTGATATTTTGATATTTTGATATTTTGATATTTTGATATTTTGATATTTTGATATTTTTATATTTTTATATTATTTTTATATATTTATATATTTATATATTTATATATTTATATATTTATATATTTATATATTTATATTTTTATATTTTTATATTTTTATATTTTTATATTTTTATATTTTTATATTTTTATATTTTTTGTATTTTTGTATTTTTGTATTTTTGTATTTTTGTATTTTTGTATTTTTGTATTTTTGTATTTTTATATTTTTATATTTTTATATTTTTATATTTTTGTATTTTTGTATTTTTGTATTTTTGTATTTTTGTATTTTTATATTTTTGTATTTTTGTATTTTTGTATTTTTGTATTTTTGTATTTTTGTATTTTTGTATTTTTGTATTTTTTATATTTTTTGATTTTTATATTTTTATATTTTTATATTTTTTGATTTTTATATTTTTATATTTTTATATTTTTATACTTTTATATTTTTTGATTTTTTGATTTTTTGATTTTTATATTTTTTATATTTTTATATTTTTATATTTTTATATTTTTATATTTTTATATTTTTATACTTTTATACTTTTATACTATTTTTTGATTTTTATATTTTTTGATTTTTTGATTTTTATATATTTTTATATTTTTATATTTTTATATTTTTATACTTTTATATTTTTATATTTTTATATGTTTTGATTTTTATATTTTTTGATTTTTATATTTTTATATTTTTGTATTTTTGTATTTTTGTATTTTGATATTTTGATATTTTGATATTTTGATATTTTGATATTTTGATATTTTGATATTTTGATATTTTGATATTTTTATATTTTTATATTTTTATATTTTTATATTTTTATATTTTTATATTTTTATATTATTTTTATATATTTATATATTTATATATTTATATTTTTATATTTTTATATTTTTATACTTTTATATTTTTATATTTTTATATTTTTATATTTTTATATTTTTATATTTTTATATTTTTATATTTTTATACTTTTATATTTTTATATTTTTATATGTTTTGATTTTTATATTTTTTGATTTTTATATTTTTATATTTTTGTATTTTTGTATTTTTGTATTTTTATATTTTTATATTTTTATATTTTTATATCTTTATATCTTTATATCTTTATATCTTTATATCTTTAAAAATCTAAAATCTAAAAAAATATAAAAATACAAAAATACAAAAATATAAAAATATAAAAATACAAAAATACAAAAATACAAAAAATCAAAAAATAAAAAAATATAAAAATATAAAAATATAAAAATATAAAAATCAAAAAATATAAAAATATAAAAATATAAAAATCAAAAAATATAAAAATACAAAAATACAAAAATACAAAAATACAAAAATACAAAAATACAAAAATACAAAAATACAAAAATATAAAAATACAAAAATATAAAAATCAAAAAATATAAAAATATAAAAATATAAAAATATAAAAATCAAAAAATATAAAAATATAAAAATATAAAAATCAAAAAATATAAAAAATACAAAAATACAAAAATACAAAAATACAAAAATACAAAAATACAAAAATACAAAAATCAAAAAATATAAAAATACAAAAATACAAAAATACAAAAATACAAAAATACAAAAATATAACAATCAAAAAATATAAAAATATAAAAATATAAAAATATAAAGATATAAAGATATAAAGATATAAAAATATAAAAATACAAAAATACAAAAATACAAAAATACAAAAATATAAATTTTTATATTTTTATATTTCTTTAGATTTTAGTTTTTTAAAGATTAAATATAAAAATATAAAAATATAAAAATATAAATTTTTATATTTTTATATTTCTTTAGATTTTAGATTTTTAAAGATATAAATATATAAATATATAAATATATAAATATATAAATATATAAAAATATAAAAATATAAAAATATAAAAATACAAAAATACAAAAATACAAAAATACAAAAATATAAAAATACAAAAATACAAAAATACAAAAATACAAAAATACAAAAATACAAAAATACAAAAATACAAAAATACAAAAATATAAAAATATAAAAATATAAAAATAATATAAAAATATAAAAATCAAAAAATATAAAAATATAAAAATATAAATTTTTATATTTTTATATTTCTTTAGATTTTAGTTTTTTAAAGATTAAATATAAAAATAAAAAAATATAAAAATATAAATTTTATATTTTTATATTTCTTTAGATTTTAGATTTTTAAAGATTAAATATAAAAATATAAAAATATAAAAATATAAAAATATAAAGATATAAAAATATAAAAATACAAAAATACAAAAATACAAAAATACAAAAATATAAATTTTTATATTTTTATATTTCTTTAGATTTTAGTTTTTTAAAGATTAAATATAAAAATATAAAAATATAAAAATATAAATTTTTATATTTTTATATTTCTTTAGATTTTAGATTTTTAAAGATATAAATATATAAATATATAAATATATAAAAATATAAAAATATAAAAATATAAAAATATAAAAATATAAAAATACAAAAATACAAAAATACAAAAATACAAAAATCAAAAAATATAAAAATACAAAAATACAAAAATACAAAAATACAAAAATACAAAAATAAAAAAATATAAAAATATAAAAATATAAAAATATAAAGATATAAAGATATAAAGATATAAAAATATAAAAATACAAAAATACAAAAATACAAAAATACAAAAATACAAAAATATAAATTTTTATATTTTTATATTTCTTTAGATTTTAGATTTTTAAAGATTAAATATAAAAATATAAAAATATAAAAATATAAAGATATAAAAATATAAAAATACAAAAATACAAAAATACAAAAATACAAAAATACAAAAATACAAAAATACAAAAATATAAAAATATAAAAATATAAAAATATAAAAATATTTTATTTTTATATTTTTTGATTTTTATATTTTTATATTTTTGTATTTTTGTATTTTTGTATTTTTGTATTTTGATATTTTGATATTTTGATATTTTGATATTTTGATATTTTGATATTTTGATATTTTGATATTTTGATATTTTTATATTATTTTTATATATTTATATATTTATATATTTATATATTTATATATTTATATATTTATATTTTTATATTTTTATATTTTTATATTTTTATATTTTTATATTTTTATATTTTTATATTTTTATATTTTTTGTATTTTTGTATTTTTGTATTTTTGTATTTTTGTATTTTTGTATTTTTGTATTTTTGTATTTTTATATTTTTATATTTTTATATTTTTATATTTTTGTATTTTTGTATTTTTGTATTTTTGTATTTTTGTATTTTTATATTTTTGTATTTTTGTATTTTTGTATTTTTGTATTTTTGTATTTTTGTATTTTTGTATTTTTTATATTTTTTGATTTTTATATTTTTATATTTTTATATTTTTTGATTTTTATATTTTTATATTTTTATATTTTTATACTTTTATATTTTTTGATTTTTTGATTTTTTGATTTTTATATTTTTTATATTTTTATATTTTTATATTTTTATATTTTTATATTTTTATATTTTTATACTTTTATACTTTTATACTATTTTTTGATTTTTATATTTTTTGATTTTTTGATTTTTATATATTTTTATATTTTTATATTTTTATATTTTTATACTTTTATATTTTTATATTTTTATATGTTTTGATTTTTATATTTTTTGATTTTTATATTTTTATATTTTTGTATTTTTGTATTTTTGTATTTTGATATTTTGATATTTTGATATTTTGATATTTTGATATTTTGATATTTTGATATTTTGATATTTTGATATTTTGACATTTTTATATTTTTATATTTTTATATTTTTATATTTTTATATTTTTATATTATTTTTATATATTTATATATTTATATTTTTATATTTTTATACTTTTATATTTTTATATTTTTATATTTTTATATTTTTATATTTTTATATTTTTATATTTTTATATTTTTATATTTTTATACTTTTATATTTTTATATTTTTATATGTTTTGATTTTTATATTTTTTGATTTTTATATTTTTATATTTTTGTATTTTTGTATTTTTGTATTTTGATATTTTGATATTTTGATATTTTGATATTTTGATATTTTTATATTTTTTGATTTTTTGATTTTTTGTATTTTTGTATTTTTATATTTTTATATTTTTGTATTTTTGTATTTTTGTATTTTTGTATTTTTGTATTTTTGTATTTTTGTATTTTTGTATTTTTGTATTTTTATATTTTTATATTTTTATATTTTTATATCTTTATATCTTTATATCTTTATATCTTTATATCTTTAAAAATCTAAAATCTAAAAAAATATAAAAATACAAAAATACAAAAATATAAAAATATAAAAATACAAAAATACAAAAATACAAAAAATCAAAAAATAAAAAAATATAAAAATATAAAAATATAAAAATATAAAAATACAAAAAATCAAAAAATAAAAAAATATAAAAATATAAAAATATAAAAATATAAAAATCAAAAAATATAAAAATATAAAAATATAAAAATCAAAAAATATAAAAATACAAAAATACAAAAATACAAAAATACAAAAATACAAAAATACAAAAATACAAAAATACAAAAATACAAAAATATAAAAATACAAAAATATAAAAATCAAAAAATATAAAAATATAAAAATATAAAAATCAAAAAATATAAAAAATACAAAAATACAAAAATACAAAAATACAAAAATACAAAAATACAAAAATACAAAAATATAAAAATCAAAAAATATAAAAATACAAAAATACAAAAATACAAAAATACAAAAATACAAAAATATAACAATCAAAAAATATAAAAATATAAAAATATAAAAATATAAAGATATAAAGATATAAAGATATAAAAATATAAAAATACAAAAATACAAAAATACAAAAATACAAAAATATAAATTTTTATATTTTTATATTTCTTTAGATTTTAGTTTTTTAAAGATTAAATATAAAAATATAAAAATATAAAAATATAAATTTTTATATTTTTATATTTCTTTAGATTTTAGATTTTTAAAGATATAAATATATAAATATATAAATATATAAATATATAAATATATAAATATATAAAAATATAAAAATATAAAAATATAAAAATATAAAAATACAAAAATACAAAAATACAAAAATACAAAAATATAAAAATACAAAAATACAAAAATACAAAAATACAAAAATACAAAAATACAAAAATACAAAAATACAAAAATACAAAAATACAAAAATATAAAAATATAAAAATATAAAAATAATATAAAAATATAAAAATCAAAAAATATAAAAATATAAAAATATAAATTTTTATATTTTTATATTTCTTTAGATTTTAGTTTTTTAAAGATTAAATATAAAAATAAAAAAATATAAAAATATAAATTTTATATTTTTATTTCTTTAGATTTTAGATTTTTAAAGATTAAATATAAAAATATAAAAATATAAAAATATAAAAATATAAAGATATAAAAATATAAAAATACAAAAATACAAAAATACAAAAATACAAAAATACAAAAATATAAAAATATAAAAATATAAAAATATAAAAATATTTTATTTTTATATTTTTTGATTTTTATATTTTTATATTTTTGTATTTTTGTATTTTTGTATTTTTGTATTTTGATATTTTTATATTTTGATATTTTGATATTTTTATATTTTGATATTTTGATATTTTTATATTTTTATATTTTTATATTTTTATATTTTTATATTATTTTTATATTTTTATATTTTTATATTTTTATATTTTTATATTTTTATATTTTTATATTTTTATATATTTTTATATTTTTATATTTTTATATTTTTTGATTTTTATATTTTTATATTTTTTGATTTTTTGATTTTTTGATTTTTTGTATTTTTGTATTTTTGTATTTTTGTATTTTTATATTTTTGTATTTTTGTATTTTTGTATTTTTGTATTTTTGTATTTTTATATTTTTATATTTTTATATTTTTATATTTTTGTATTTTTGTATTTTTGTATTTTTGTATTTTTGTATTTTTATATTTTTGTATTTTTGTATTTTTGTATTTTTGTATTTTTGTATTTTTGTATTTTTTATATTTTTATATTTTTATATTTTTATACTTTTATATTTTTTGATTTTTTGATTTTTTGATTTTTATATTTTTTATATTTTTATATTTTTATATTTTTATATTTTTATATTTTTATATTTTTATATTTTTATATTTTTATATTTTTATACTTTTATACTTTTATACTATTTTTTGATTTTTATATTTTTTGATTTTTTGATTTTTATATATTTTTATATTTTTATATTTTTATATTTTTATACTTTTATATTTTTATATTTTTATATGTTTTGATTTTTATATGTTTTGATTTTTATATTTTTATATTTTTGTATTTTTGTATTTTTGTATTTTTATATTTTTATATTTTTATATTTTTATATTTTTATATTTTTATATTTTTATATTTTTATATTTTTATATTTTTATATTTTTATATTATTTTTATATATTTATATATTTATATATTTATATTTTTATATTTTTATATTTTTATATTTTTATATTTTTATATTTCTTTAGATTTTAGATTTTTAAAGATTAAATATAAAAATATAAAAATATAAAAATATAAAGATATAAAAATATAAAAATACAAAAATACAAAAATACAAAAATACAAAAATACAAAAATACAAAAATATAAAAATATAAAAATATAAAAATATAAAAATATTTTATTTTTATATTTTTTGATTTTTATATTTTTATATTTTTGTATTTTTGTATTTTTGTATTTTTGTATTTTGATATTTTGATATTTTGATATTTTGATATTTTGATATTTTGATATTTTGATATTTTTATATTTTTATATTTTTATATTTTTATATTATTTTTATATATTTATATATTTATATATTTATATATTTATATATTTATATATTTATATTTTTATATTTTTATATTTTTATATTTTTATATTTTTATATTTTTATATTTTTATATTTTTATATTTTTTGTATTTTTGTATTTTTGTATTTTTGTATTTTTGTATTTTTGTATTTTTGTATTTTTGTATTTTTATATTTTTATATTTTTATATTTTTGTATTTTTGTATTTTTGTATTTTTGTATTTTTGTATTTTTATATTTTTGTATTTTTGTATTTTTGTATTTTTGTATTTTTGTATTTTTGTATTTTTGTATTTTTTATATTTTTTGATTTTTATATTTTTATATTTTTATATTTTTTGATTTTTATATTTTTATATTTTTATATTTTTATACTTTTATATTTTTTGATTTTTTGATTTTTTGATTTTTATATTTTTTATATTTTTATATTTTTATATTTTTATATTTTTATATTTTTATATTTTTATACTTTTATACTTTTATACTATTTTTTGATTTTTATATTTTTTGATTTTTTGATTTTTATATATTTTTATATTTTTATATTTTTATATTTTTATACTTTTATATTTTTATATTTTTATATGTTTTGATTTTTATATTTTTTGATTTTTATATTTTTATATTTTTGTATTTTTGTATTTTTGTATTTTGATATTTTGATATTTTGATATTTTGATATTTTGATATTTTGATATTTTGATATTTTGATATTTTGATATTTTGATATTTTGATATTTTTATATTTTTATATTTTTATATTTTTATATTTTTATATTATTTTTATATATTTATATATTTATATATTTATATTTTTATATTTTTATATTTTTATACTTTTATATTTTTATATTTTTATATTTTTATATTTTTATATTTTTATATTTTTATATTTTTATATTTTTATACTTTTATATTTTTATATTTTTATATGTTTTGATTTTTATATTTTTTGATTTTTATATTTTTATATTTTTGTATTTTTGTATTTTTGTATTTTTATATTTTTATATTTTTATATTTTTATATCTTTATATCTTTATATCTTTATATCTTTATATCTTTAAAAATCTAAAATCTAAAAAAATATAAAAATACAAAAATACAAAAATATAAAAATATAAAAATACAAAAATACAAAAATACAAAAAATCAAAAAATAAAAAAATATAAAAATATAAAAATATAAAAATATAAAAATCAAAAAATATAAAAATATAAAAATATAAAAATCAAAAAATATAAAAATACAAAAATACAAAAATACAAAAATACAAAAATACAAAAATACAAAAATACAAAAATACAAAAATATAAAAATACAAAAATATAAAAATCAAAAAATATAAAAATATAAAAATATAAAAATATAAAAATCAAAAAATATAAAAATATAAAAATATAAAAATCAAAAAATATAAAAAATACAAAAATACAAAAATACAAAAATACAAAAATACAAAAATACAAAAATACAAAAATCAAAAAATATAAAAATACAAAAATACAAAAATACAAAAATACAAAAATACAAAAATATAACAATCAAAAAATATAAAAATATAAAAATATAAAAATATAAAGATATAAAGATATAAAGATATAAAAATATAAAAATACAAAAATACAAAAATACAAAAATACAAAAATATAAATTTTTATATTTTTATATTTCTTTAGATTTTAGTTTTTTAAAGATTAAATATAAAAATATAAAAATATAAAAATATAAATTTTTATATTTTTATATTTCTTTAGATTTTAGATTTTTAAAGATATAAATATATAAATATATAAATATATAAATATATAAATATATAAAAATATAAAAATATAAAAATATAAAAATACAAAAATACAAAAATACAAAAATACAAAAATATAAAAATACAAAAATACAAAAATACAAAAATACAAAAATACAAAAATACAAAAATACAAAAATACAAAAATACAAAAATATAAAAATATAAAAATATAAAAATAATATAAAAATATAAAAATCAAAAAATATAAAAATATAAAAATATAAATTTTTATATTTTTATATTTCTTTAGATTTTAGTTTTTTAAAGATTAAATATAAAAATAAAAAAATATAAAAATATAAATTTTATATTTTTATATTTCTTTAGATTTTAGATTTTTAAAGATTAAATATAAAAATATAAAAATATAAAAATATAAAAATATAAAGATATAAAAATATAAAAATACAAAAATACAAAAATACAAAAATACAAAAATATAAATTTTTATATTTTTATATTTCTTTAGATTTTAGTTTTTTAAAGATTAAATATAAAAATATAAAAATATAAAAATATAAATTTTTATATTTTTATATTTCTTTAGATTTTAGATTTTTAAAGATATAAATATATAAATATATAAATATATAAAAATATAAAAATATAAAAATATAAAAATATAAAAATATAAAAATACAAAAATACAAAAATACAAAAATACAAAAATCAAAAAATATAAAAATACAAAAATACAAAAATACAAAAATACAAAAATACAAAAATAAAAAAATATAAAAATATAAAAATATAAAAATATAAAGATATAAAGATATAAAGATATAAAAATATAAAAATACAAAAATACAAAAATACAAAAATACAAAAATATAAATTTTTATATTTTTATATTTCTTTAGATTTTAGATTTTTAAAGATTAAATATAAAAATATAAAAATATAAAAATATAAAGATATAAAAATATAAAAATACAAAAATACAAAAATACAAAAATACAAAAATACAAAAATACAAAAATACAAAAATATAAAAATATAAAAATATAAAAATATAAAAATATTTTATTTTTATATTTTTTGATTTTTATATTTTTATATTTTTGTATTTTTGTATTTTTGTATTTTTGTATTTTGATATTTTGATATTTTGATATTTTGATATTTTGATATTTTGATATTTTGATATTTTGATATTTTGATATTTTTATATTATTTTTATATATTTATATATTTATATATTTATATATTTATATATTTATATATTTATATTTTTATATTTTTATATTTTTATATTTTTATATTTTTATATTTTTATATTTTTTGTATTTTTGTATTTTTGTATTTTTGTATTTTTGTATTTTTGTATTTTTGTATTTTTGTATTTTTATATTTTTATATTTTTATATTTTTATATTTTTGTATTTTTGTATTTTTGTATTTTTGTATTTTTGTATTTTTATATTTTTGTATTTTTGTATTTTTGTATTTTTGTATTTTTGTATTTTTGTATTTTTTATATTTTTTGATTTTTATATTTTTATATTTTTATATTTTTTGATTTTTATATTTTTATATTTTTATATTTTTATACTTTTATATTTTTTGATTTTTTGATTTTTTGATTTTTATATTTTTTATATTTTTATATTTTTATATTTTTATATTTTTATATTTTTATATTTTTATACTTTTATACTTTTATACTATTTTTTGATTTTTATATTTTTTGATTTTTTGATTTTTATATATTTTTATATTTTTATATTTTTATATTTTTATACTTTTATATTTTTATATTTTTATATGTTTTGATTTTTATATTTTTTGATTTTTATATTTTTATATTTTTGTATTTTTGTATTTTTGTATTTTGATATTTTGATATTTTGATATTTTGATATTTTGATATTTTGATATTTTGATATTTTGATATTTTGATATTTTGACATTTTTATATTTTTATATTTTTATATTTTTATATTTTTATATTTTTATATTATTTTTATATATTTATATATTTATATTTTTATATTTTTATACTTTTATATTTTTATATTTTTATATTTTTATATTTTTATATTTTTATATTTTTATATTTTTATATTTTTATATTTTTAGACTTTTATATTTTTATATTTTTATATGTTTTGATTTTTATATTTTTTGATTTTTATATTTTTATATTTTTGTATTTTTGTATTTTTGTATTTTGATATTTTGATATTTTGATATTTTGATATTTTGATATTTTGATATTTTTTGATTTTTTGATTTTTTGTATTTTTGTATTTTTATATTTTTATATTTTTGTATTTTTGTATTTTTGTATTTTTGTATTTTTGTATTTTTGTATTTTTGTATTTTTATATTTTTATATTTTTATATTTTTATATCTTTATATCTTTATATCTTTATATCTTTATATCTTTAAAAATCTAAAATCTAAAAAAATATAAAAATACAAAAATACAAAAATATAAAAATATAAAAATACAAAAATACAAAAATACAAAAAATCAAAAAATAAAAAAATATAAAAATATAAAAATATAAAAATATAAAAATCAAAAAATATAAAAATATAAAAATATAAAAATCAAAAAATATAAAAATACAAAAATACAAAAATACAAAAATACAAAAATACAAAAATACAAAAATACAAAAATACAAAAATACAAAAATATAAAAATACAAAAATATAAAAATATAAAAATATAAAAATATAAAAATATAAAAATCAAAAAATATAAAAAATACAAAAATACAAAAATACAAAAATACAAAAATACAAAAATACAAAAATATAAAAATCAAAAAATATAAAAATACAAAAATACAAAAATACAAAAATACAAAAATACAAAAATATAACAATCAAAAAATATAAAAATATAAAAATATAAAAATATAAAGATATAAAGATATAAAGATATAAAAATATAAAAATACAAAAATACAAAAATACAAAAATACAAAAATATAAATTTTTATATTTTTATATTTCTTTAGATTTTAGTTTTTTAAAGATTAAATATAAAAATATAAAAATATAAAAATATAAATTTTTATATTTTTATATTTCTTTAGATTTTAGATTTTTAAAGATATAAATATATAAATATATAAATATATAAATATATAAAAATATAAAAATATAAAAATATAAAAATATAAAAATATAAAAATACAAAAATACAAAAATACAAAAATACAAAAATATAAAAATACAAAAATACAAAAATACAAAAATACAAAAATACAAAAATACAAAAATACAAAAATACAAAAATACAAAAATATAAAAATATAAAAATATAAAAATAATATAAAAATATAAAAATCAAAAAATATAAAAATATAAAAATATAAATTTTTATATTTTTATATTTCTTTAGATTTTAGTTTTTTAAAGATTAAATATAAAAATAAAAAAATATAAAAATATAAATTTTATATTTTTATTTCTTTAGATTTTAGATTTTTAAAGATTAAATATAAAAATATAAAAATATAAAAATATAAAAATATAAAGATATAAAAATATAAAAATACAAAAATACAAAAATACAAAAATACAAAAATACAAAAATATAAAAATATAAAAATATAAAAATATAAAAATATTTTATTTTTATATTTTTTGATTTTTATATTTTTATATTTTTGTATTTTTGTATTTTTGTATTTTTGTATTTTGATATTTTTATATTTTGATATTTTGATATTTTTATATTTTGATATTTTGATATTTTGATATTTTTATATTTTTATATTTTTATATTTTTATATTATTTTTATATTTTTATATTTTTATATTTTTATATTTTTATATTTTTATATTTTTATATTTTTATATATTTTTATATTTTTATATTTTTATATTTTTTGATTTTTATATTTTTATATTTTTTGATTTTTTGATTTTTTGTATTTTTGTATTTTTGTATTTTTGTATTTTTATATTTTTGTATTTTTGTATTTTTGTATTTTTGTATTTTTGTATTTTTATATTTTTATATTTTTATATTTTTATATTTTTGTATTTTTGTATTTTTGTATTTTTGTATTTTTGTATTTTTATATTTTTGTATTTTTGTATTTTTGTATTTTTGTATTTTTGTATTTTTGTATTTTTTATATTTTTATATTTTTATATTTTTATACTTTTATATTTTTTGATTTTTTGATTTTTTGATTTTTATATTTTTTATATTTTTATATTTTTATATTTTTATATTTTTATATTTTTATATTTTTATATTTTTATATTTTTATATTTTTATACTTTTATACTTTTATACTATTTTTTGATTTTTATATTTTTTGATTTTTTGATTTTTATATATTTTTATATTTTTATATTTTTATATTTTTATACTTTTATATTTTTATATTTTTATATGTTTTGATTTTTATATGTTTTGATTTTTATATTTTTATATTTTTGTATTTTTGTATTTTTGTATTTTTATATTTTTATATTTTTATATTTTTATATTTTTATATTTTTATATTTTTATATTTTTATATTTTTATATTTTTATATTTTTATATTATTTTTATATATTTATATATTTATATATTTATATATTTATATTTTTATATTTTTATATTTTTATATTTTTATATTTCTTTAGATTTTAGATTTTTAAAGATTAAATATAAAAATATAAAAATATAAAAATATAAAGATATAAAAATATAAAAATACAAAAATACAAAAATACAAAAATACAAAAATACAAAAATACAAAAATATAAAAATATAAAAATATAAAAATATAAAAATATTTTATTTTTATATTTTTTGATTTTTATATTTTTATATTTTTGTATTTTTGTATTTTTGTATTTTTGTATTTTGATATTTTGATATTTTGATATTTTGATATTTTGATATTTTGATATTTTGATATTTTGATATTTTGATATTTTGATATTTTGATATTTTTATATTATTTTTATATATTTATATATTTATATATTTATATATTTATATATTTATATATTTATATATTTATATATTTATATTTTTATATTTTTATATTTTTATATTTTTATATTTTTATATTTTTATATTTTTATATTTTTATATTTTTTGTATTTTTGTATTTTTGTATTTTTGTATTTTTGTATTTTTGTATTTTTGTATTTTTGTATTTTTATATTTTTATATTTTTATATTTTTATATTTTTGTATTTTTGTATTTTTGTATTTTTGTATTTTTGTATTTTTATATTTTTGTATTTTTGTATTTTTGTATTTTTGTATTTTTGTATTTTTGTATTTTTGTATTTTTTATATTTTTTGATTTTTATATTTTTATATTTTTATATTTTTTGATTTTTATATTTTTATATTTTTATATTTTTATACTTTTATATTTTTTGATTTTTTGATTTTTTGATTTTTATATTTTTTATATTTTTATATTTTTATATTTTTATATTTTTATATTTTTATATTTTTATACTTTTATACTTTTATACTATTTTTTGATTTTTATATTTTTTGATTTTTTGATTTTTATATATTTTTATATTTTTATATTTTTATATTTTTATACTTTTATATTTTTATATTTTTATATGTTTTGATTTTTATATTTTTTGATTTTTATATTTTTATATTTTTGTATTTTTGTATTTTTGTATTTTGATATTTTGATATTTTGATATTTTGATATTTTGATATTTTGATATTTTGATATTTTGATATTTTGATATTTTTATATTTTTATATTTTTATATTTTTATATTTTTATATTTTTATATTATTTTTATATATTTATATATTTATATATTTATATTTTTATATTTTTATATTTTTATACTTTTATATTTTTATATTTTTATATTTTTATATTTTTATATTTTTATATTTTTATATTTTTATACTTTTATATTTTTATATTTTTATATGTTTTGATTTTTATATTTTTTGATTTTTATATTTTTATATTTTTGTATTTTTGTATTTTTGTATTTTTATATTTTTATATTTTTATATTTTTATATCTTTATATCTTTATATCTTTATATCTTTATATCTTTAAAAATCTAAAATCTAAAAAAATATAAAAATACAAAAATACAAAAATATAAAAATATAAAAATACAAAAATACAAAAATACAAAAAATCAAAAAATAAAAAAATATAAAAATATAAAAATATAAAAATATAAAAATCAAAAAATATAAAAATATAAAAATATAAAAATCAAAAAATATAAAAATACAAAAATACAAAAATACAAAAATACAAAAATACAAAAATACAAAAATACAAAAATACAAAAATATAAAAATACAAAAATATAAAAATCAAAAAATATAAAAATATAAAAATATAAAAATATAAAAATATAAAAATCAAAAAATATAAAAATATAAAAATCAAAAAATATAAAAAATACAAAAATACAAAAATACAAAAATACAAAAATACAAAAATACAAAAATATAAAAATCAAAAAATATAAAAATACAAAAATACAAAAATACAAAAATACAAAAATACAAAAATATAACAATCAAAAAATATAAAAATATAAAAATATAAAAATATAAAAATATAAAGATATAAAGATATAGAGATATAAAAATATAAAAATACAAAAATACAAAAATACAAAAATACAAAAATATAAATTTTTATATTTTTATATTTCTTTAGATTTTAGTTTTTTAAAGATTAAATATAAAAATATAAAAATATAAAAATATAAATTTTTATATTTTTATATTTCTTTAGATTTTAGATTTTTAAAGATATAAATATATAAATATATAAATATATAAATATATAAAAATATAAAAATATAAAAATATAAAAATATAAAAATACAAAAATACAAAAATACAAAAATACAAAAATACAAAAATATAAAAATACAAAAATACAAAAATACAAAAATACAAAAATACAAAAATACAAAAATACAAAAATACAAAAATACAAAAATACAAAAATACAAAAATATAAAAATATAAAAATATAAAAATAATATAAAAATATAAAAATCAAAAAATATAAAAATATAAAAATATAAATTTTTATATTTTTATATTTCTTTAGATTTTAGTTTTTTAAAGATTAAATATAAAAATAAAAAAATATAAAAATATAAATTTTATATTTTTATTTATTTAGATTTTAGATTTTTAAAGATTAAATATAAAAATATAAAAATATAAAAATATAAAAATATAAAAATATAAAGATATAAAAATATAAAAATACAAAAATACAAAAATACAAAAATACAAAAATACAAAAATATAAAAATATAAAAATATAAAAATATAAAAATATTTTATTTTTATATTTTTTGATTTTTATATTTTTATATTTTTGTATTTTTGTATTTTTGTATTTTTGTATTTTGATATTTTTATATTTTGATATTTTGATATTTTGATATTTTGATATTTTTATATTTTTATATTTTTTTATTTTTATATTTTTATATTATTTTTATATTTTTATATTTTTATATTTTTATATTTTTATATTTTTATATTTTTATATTTTTATATATTTTTATATTTTTATATTTTTATATTTTTTGATTTTTATATTTTTATATTTTTTGATTTTTATATTTTTTGATTTTTTGTATTTTTGTATTTTTGTATTTTTATATTTTTGTATTTTTGTATTTTTGTATTTTTGTATTTTTGTATTTTTATATTTTTATATTTTTATATTTTTATATTTTTGTATTTTTGTATTTTTGTATTTTTGTATTTTTGTATTTTTGTATTTTTGTATTTTTATATTTTTATATTTTTATATTTTTGTATTTTTGTATTTTTGTATTTTTGTATTTTTGTATTTTTATATTTTTGTATTTTTGTATTTTTGTATTTTTGTATTTTTGTATTTTTGTATTTTTGTATTTTTTATATTTTTTGATTTTTATATTTTTATATTTTTATATTTTTTGATTTTTATATTTTTATATTTTTATATTTTTATACTTTTATATTTTTTGATTTTTTGATTTTTTGATTTTTATATTTTTTATATTTTTATATTTTTATATTTTTATATTTTTATATTTTTATATTTTTATACTTTTATACTTTTATACTATTTTTTGATTTTTATATTTTTTGATTTTTTGATTTTTATATATTTTTATATTTTTATATTTTTATATTTTTATACTTTTATATTTTTATATTTTTATATGTTTTGATTTTTATATTTTTTGATTTTTATATTTTTATATTTTTGTATTTTGATATTTTGATATTTTGATATTTTGATATTTTGATATTTTGATATTTTGATATTTTGATATTTTGATATTTTTATATTTTTATATTTTTATATTTTTATATTTTTATATTTTTATATTTTTATATTATTTTTATATATTTATATATTTATATATTTATATTTTTATATTTTTATATTTTTATACTTTTATATTTTTATATTTTTATATTTTTATATTTTTATATTTTTATATTTTTATATTTTTATATTTTTATACTTTTATATTTTTATATTTTTATATGTTTTGATTTTTATATTTTTTGATTTTTATATTTTTATATTTTTGTATTTTTGTATTTTTGTATTTTTATATTTTTATATTTTTATATTTTTATATCTTTATATCTTTATATCTTTATATCTTTATATCTTTAAAAATCTAAAATCTAAAAAAATATAAAAATACAAAAATACAAAAATATAAAAATATAAAAATACAAAAATACAAAAATACAAAAAATCAAAAAATAAAAAAATATAAAAATATAAAAATATAAAAATATAAAAATCAAAAAATATAAAAATATAAAAATATAAAAATCAAAAAATATAAAAATACAAAAATACAAAAATACAAAAATACAAAAATACAAAAATACAAAAATACAAAAATACAAAAATATAAAAATACAAAAATATAAAAATCAAAAAATATAAAAATATAAAAATATAAAAATATAAAAATCAAAAAATATAAAAATATAAAAATATAAAAATCAAAAAATATAAAAAATACAAAAATACAAAAATACAAAAATACAAAAATACAAAAATACAAAAATACAAAAATCAAAAAATATAAAAATACAAAAATACAAAAATACAAAAATACAAAAATACAAAAATATAACAATCAAAAAATATAAAAATATAAAAATATAAAAATATAAAGATATAAAGATATAAAGATATAAAAATATAAAAATACAAAAATACAAAAATACAAAAATACAAAAATATAAATTTTTATATTTTTATATTTCTTTAGATTTTAGTTTTTTAAAGATTAAATATAAAAATATAAAAATATAAAAATATAAATTTTTATATTTTTATATTTCTTTAGATTTTAGATTTTTAAAGATATAAATATATAAATATATAAATATATAAATATATAAATATATAAAAATATAAAAATATAAAAATATAAAAATACAAAAATACAAAAATACAAAAATACAAAAATATAAAAATACAAAAATACAAAAATACAAAAATACAAAAATACAAAAATACAAAAATACAAAAATACAAAAATACAAAAATATAAAAATATAAAAATATAAAAATAATATAAAAATATAAAAATCAAAAAATATAAAAATATAAAATTTATATTTTTATATTTTTATATTTCTTTAGATTTTAGATTTTTAAAGATTAAATATAAAAATATAAAAATATAAAAATATAAAAATATAAAGATATAAAAATATAAAAATACAAAAATACAAAAATACAAAAATACAAAAATATAAATTTTTATATTTTTATATTTCTTTAGATTTTAGTTTTTTAAAGATTAAATATAAAAATATAAAAATATAAAAATATAAATTTTTATATTTTTATATTTCTTTAGATTTTAGATTTTTAAAGATATAAATATATAAATATATAAATATATAAAAATATAAAAATATAAAAATATAAAAATATAAAAATATAAAAATACAAAAATACAAAAATACAAAAATACAAAAATCAAAAAATATAAAAATACAAAAATACAAAAATACAAAAATACAAAAATACAAAAATAAAAAAATATAAAAATATAAAAATATAAAAATATAAAGATATAAAGATATAAAGATATAAAAATATAAAAATACAAAAATACAAAAATACAAAAATACAAAAATATAAATTTTTATATTTTTATATTTCTTTAGATTTTAGATTTTTAAAGATTAAATATAAAAATATAAAAATATAAAAATATAAAGATATAAAAATATAAAAATACAAAAATACAAAAATACAAAAATACAAAAATACAAAAATACAAAAATACAAAAATATAAAAATATAAAAATATAAAAATATAAAAATATTTTATTTTTATATTCTTTGATTTTTATATTTTTATATTTTTGTATTTTTGTATTTTTGTATTTTTGTATTTTGATATTTTGATATTTTGATATTTTGATATTTTGATATTTTGATATTTTGATATTTTGATATTTTGATATTTTTATATTATTTTTATATATTTATATATTTATATATTTATATATTTATATATTTATATATTTATATATTTATATATTTATATTTTTATATTTTTATATTTTTATATTTTTATATTTTTATATTTTTATATTTTTATATTTTTTGTATTTTTGTATTTTTGTATTTTTGTATTTTTGTATTTTTGTATTTTTGTATTTTTGTATTTTTATATTTTTATATTTTTATATTTTTATATTTTTGTATTTTTGTATTTTTGTATTTTTGTATTTTTGTATTTTTATATTTTTGTATTTTTGTATTTTTGTATTTTTGTATTTTTGTATTTTTGTATTTTTTATATTTTTTGATTTTTATATTTTTATATTTTTATATTTTTTGATTTTTATATTTTTATATTTTTATATTTTTATACTTTTATATTTTTTGATTTTTTGATTTTTTGATTTTTATATTTTTTATATTTTTATATTTTTATATTTTTATATTTTTATATTTTTATATTTTTATACTTTTATACTTTTATACTATTTTTTGATTTTTATATTTTTTGATTTTTTGATTTTTATATATTTTTATATTTTTATATTTTTATATTTTTATACTTTTATATTTTTATATTTTTATATGTTTTGATTTTTATATTTTTTGATTTTTATATTTTTATATTTTTGTATTTTTGTATTTTTGTATTTTGATATTTTGATATTTTGATATTTTGATATTTTGATATTTTGATATTTTGATATTTTGATATTTTGATATTTTGACATTTTTATATTTTTATATTTTTATATTTTTATATTTTTATATTTTTATATTATTTTTATATATTTATATATTTATATTTTTATATTTTTATACTTTTATATTTTTATATTTTTATATTTTTATATTTTTATATTTTTATATTTTTATATTTTTATATTTTTATATTTTTATACTTTTATATTTTTATATTTTTATATGTTTTGATTTTTATATTTTTTGATTTTTATATTTTTATATTTTTGTATTTTTGTATTTTTGTATTTTGATATTTTGATATTTTGATATTTTGATATTTTGATATTTTGATATTTTTTGATTTTTTGATTTTTTGTATTTTTGTATTTTTATATTTTTATATTTTTGTATTTTTGTATTTTTGTATTTTTGTATTTTTGTATTTTTGTATTTTTGTATTTTTATATTTTTATATTTTTATATTTTTATATCTTTATATCTTTATATCTTTATATCTTTATATCTTTAAAAATCTAAAATCTAAAAAAATATAAAAATACAAAAATACAAAAATATAAAAATATAAAAATACAAAAATACAAAAATACAAAAAATCAAAAAATAAAAAAATATAAAAATATAAAAATATAAAAATATAAAAATCAAAAAATATAAAAATATAAAAATATAAAAATCAAAAAATATAAAAATACAAAAATACAAAAATACAAAAATACAAAAATACAAAAATACAAAAATACAAAAATACAAAAATACAAAAATATAAAAATACAAAAATATAAAAATATAAAAATATAAAAATATAAAAATATAAAAATCAAAAAATATAAAAAATACAAAAATACAAAAATACAAAAATACAAAAATACAAAAATACAAAAATATAAAAATCAAAAAATATAAAAATACAAAAATACAAAAATACAAAAATACAAAAATACAAAAATATAACAATCAAAAAATATAAAAATATAAAAATATAAAAATATAAAGATATAAAGATATAAAGATATAAAAATATAAAAATACAAAAATACAAAAATACAAAAATACAAAAATATAAATTTTTATATTTTTATATTTCTTTAGATTTTAGTTTTTTAAAGATTAAATATAAAAATATAAAAATATAAAAATATAAATTTTTATATTTTTATATTTCTTTAGATTTTAGATTTTTAAAGATATAAATATATAAATATATAAATATATAAATATATAAAAATATAAAAATATAAAAATATAAAAATATAAAAATATAAAAATACAAAAATACAAAAATACAAAAATACAAAAATATAAAAATACAAAAATACAAAAATACAAAAATACAAAAATACAAAAATACAAAAATACAAAAATACAAAAATACAAAAATATAAAAATATAAAAATATAAAAATAATATAAAAATATAAAAATCAAAAAATATAAAAATATAAAAATATAAATTTTTATATTTTTATATTTCTTTAGATTTTAGTTTTTTAAAGATTAAATATAAAAATAAAAAAATATAAAAATATAAATTTTATATTTTTATTTCTTTAGATTTTAGATTTTTAAAGATTAAATATAAAAATATAAAAATATAAAAATATAAAAATATAAAGATATAAAAATATAAAAATACAAAAATACAAAAATACAAAAATACAAAAATACAAAAATATAAAAATATAAAAATATAAAAATATAAAAATATTTTATTTTTATATTTTTTGATTTTTATATTTTTATATTTTTGTATTTTTGTATTTTTGTATTTTTGTATTTTGATATTTTTATATTTTGATATTTTGATATTTTTATATTTTGATATTTTGATATTTTGATATTTTTATATTTTTATATTTTTATATTTTTATATTATTTTTATATTTTTATATTTTTATATTTTTATATTTTTATATTTTTATATTTTTATATTTTTATATATTTTTATATTTTTATATTTTTATATTTTTTGATTTTTATATTTTTATATTTTTTGATTTTTTGATTTTTTGTATTTTTGTATTTTTGTATTTTTGTATTTTTATATTTTTGTATTTTTGTATTTTTGTATTTTTGTATTTTTGTATTTTTATATTTTTATATTTTTATATTTTTATATTTTTGTATTTTTGTATTTTTGTATTTTTGTATTTTTGTATTTTTATATTTTTGTATTTTTGTATTTTTGTATTTTTGTATTTTTGTATTTTTGTATTTTTTATATTTTTATATTTTTATATTTTTATACTTTTATATTTTTTGATTTTTTGATTTTTTGATTTTTATATTTTTTATATTTTTATATTTTTATATTTTTATATTTTTATATTTTTATATTTTTATATTTTTATATTTTTATATTTTTATACTTTTATACTTTTATACTATTTTTTGATTTTTATATTTTTTGATTTTTTGATTTTTATATATTTTTATATTTTTATATTTTTATATTTTTATACTTTTATATTTTTATATTTTTATATGTTTTGATTTTTATATGTTTTGATTTTTATATTTTTATATTTTTGTATTTTTGTATTTTTGTATTTTTATATTTTTATATTTTTATATTTTTATATTTTTATATTTTTATATTTTTATATTTTTATATTTTTATATTTTTATATTTTTATATTATTTTTATATATTTATATATTTATATATTTATATATTTATATTTTTATATTTTTATATTTTTATATTTTTATATTTCTTTAGATTTTAGATTTTTAAAGATTAAATATAAAAATATAAAAATATAAAAATATAAAGATATAAAAATATAAAAATACAAAAATACAAAAATACAAAAATACAAAAATACAAAAATACAAAAATATAAAAATATAAAAATATAAAAATATAAAAATATTTTATTTTTATATTTTTTGATTTTTATATTTTTATATTTTTGTATTTTTGTATTTTTGTATTTTTGTATTTTGATATTTTGATATTTTGATATTTTGATATTTTGATATTTTGATATTTTGATATTTTGATATTTTGATATTTTGATATTTTGATATTTTTATATTATTTTTATATATTTATATATTTATATATTTATATATTTATATATTTATATATTTATATATTTATATATTTATATATTTATATTTTTATATTTTTATATTTTTATATTTTTATATTTTTATATTTTTATATTTTTATATTTTTTGTATTTTTGTATTTTTGTATTTTTGTATTTTTGTATTTTTGTATTTTTGTATTTTTGTATTTTTATATTTTTATATTTTTATATTTTTATATTTTTGTATTTTTGTATTTTTGTATTTTTGTATTTTTGTATTTTTATATTTTTGTATTTTTGTATTTTTGTATTTTTGTATTTTTGTATTTTTGTATTTTTGTATTTTTTATATTTTTTGATTTTTATATTTTTATATTTTTATATTTTTTGATTTTTATATTTTTATATTTTTATATTTTTATACTTTTATATTTTTTGATTTTTTGATTTTTTGATTTTTATATTTTTTATATTTTTATATTTTTATATTTTTATATTTTTATATTTTTATATTTTTATACTTTTATACTTTTATACTATTTTTTGATTTTTATATTTTTTGATTTTTTGATTTTTATATATTTTTATATTTTTATATTTTTATATTTTTATACTTTTATATTTTTATATTTTTATATGTTTTGATTTTTATATTTTTTGATTTTTATATTTTTATATTTTTGTATTTTTGTATTTTTGTATTTTGATATTTTGATATTTTGATATTTTGATATTTTGATATTTTGATATTTTGATATTTTGATATTTTGATATTTTTATATTTTTATATTTTTATATTTTTATATTTTTATATTTTTATATTATTTTTATATATTTATATATTTATATATTTATATTTTTATATTTTTATATTTTTATACTTTTATATTTTTATATTTTTATATTTTTATATTTTTATATTTTTATATTTTTATATTTTTATACTTTTATATTTTTATATTTTTATATGTTTTGATTTTTATATTTTTTGATTTTTATATTTTTATATTTTTGTATTTTTGTATTTTTGTATTTTTATATTTTTATATTTTTATATTTTTATATCTTTATATCTTTATATCTTTATATCTTTATATCTTTAAAAATCTAAAATCTAAAAAAATATAAAAATACAAAAATACAAAAATATAAAAATATAAAAATACAAAAATACAAAAATACAAAAAATCAAAAAATCAAAAAATATAAAAATATAAAAATATAAAAATATAAAAATCAAAAAATATAAAAATATAAAAATATAAAAATCAAAAAATATAAAAATACAAAAATACAAAAATACAAAAATACAAAAATACAAAAATACAAAAATACAAAAATACAAAAATATAAAAATACAAAAATATAAAAATCAAAAAATATAAAAATATAAAAATATAAAAATATAAAAATATAAAAATCAAAAAATATAAAAATATAAAAATCAAAAAATATAAAAAATACAAAAATACAAAAATACAAAAATACAAAAATACAAAAATACAAAAATATAAAAATCAAAAAATATAAAAATACAAAAATACAAAAATACAAAAATACAAAAATACAAAAATATAACAATCAAAAAATATAAAAATATAAAAATATAAAAATATAAAAATATAAAGATATAAAGATATAGAGATATAAAAATATAAAAATACAAAAATACAAAAATACAAAAATACAAAAATATAAATTTTTATATTTTTATATTTCTTTAGATTTTAGTTTTTTAAAGATTAAATATAAAAATATAAAAATATAAAAATATAAATTTTTATATTTTTATATTTCTTTAGATTTTAGATTTTTAAAGATATAAATATATAAATATATAAATATATAAATATATAAAAATATAAAAATATAAAAATATAAAAATATAAAAATACAAAAATACAAAAATACAAAAATACAAAAATACAAAAATATAAAAATACAAAAATACAAAAATACAAAAATACAAAAATACAAAAATACAAAAATACAAAAATACAAAAATACAAAAATACAAAAATACAAAAATATAAAAATATAAAAATATAAAAATAATATAAAAATATAAAAATCAAAAAATATAAAAATATAAAAATATAAATTTTTATATTTTTATATTTCTTTAGATTTTAGTTTTTTAAAGATTAAATATAAAAATAAAAAAATATAAAAATATAAATTTTATATTTTTATTTATTTAGATTTTAGATTTTTAAAGATTAAATATAAAAATATAAAAATATAAAAATATAAAAATATAAAAATATAAAGATATAAAAATATAAAAATACAAAAATACAAAAATACAAAAATACAAAAATACAAAAATATAAAAATATAAAAATATAAAAATATAAAAATATTTTATTTTTATATTTTTTGATTTTTATATTTTTATATTTTTGTATTTTTGTATTTTTGTATTTTTGTATTTTGATATTTTTATATTTTGATATTTTGATATTTTGATATTTTGATATTTTTATATTTTTATATTTTTTTATTTTTATATTTTTATATTATTTTTATATTTTTATATTTTTATATTTTTATATTTTTATATTTTTATATTTTTATATTTTTATATATTTTTATATTTTTATATTTTTATATTTTTTGATTTTTATATTTTTATATTTTTTGATTTTTATATTTTTTGATTTTTTGTATTTTTGTATTTTTGTATTTTTATATTTTTGTATTTTTGTATTTTTGTATTTTTGTATTTTTGTATTTTTATATTTTTATATTTTTATATTTTTATATTTTTGTATTTTTGTATTTTTGTATTTTTGTATTTTTGTATTTTTGTATTTTTGTATTTTTATATTTTTATATTTTTATATTTTTGTATTTTTGTATTTTTGTATTTTTGTATTTTTGTATTTTTATATTTTTGTATTTTTGTATTTTTGTATTTTTGTATTTTTGTATTTTTGTATTTTTGTATTTTTTATATTTTTTGATTTTTATATTTTTATATTTTTATATTTTTTGATTTTTATATTTTTATATTTTTATATTTTTATACTTTTATATTTTTTGATTTTTTGATTTTTTGATTTTTATATTTTTTATATTTTTATATTTTTATATTTTTATATTTTTATATTTTTATATTTTTATACTTTTATACTTTTATACTATTTTTTGATTTTTATATTTTTTGATTTTTTGATTTTTATATATTTTTATATTTTTATATTTTTATATTTTTATACTTTTATATTTTTATATTTTTATATGTTTTGATTTTTATATTTTTTGATTTTTATATTTTTATATTTTTGTATTTTTGTATTTTTGTATTTTGATATTTTGATATTTTGATATTTTGATATTTTGATATTTTGATATTTTGATATTTTGATATTTTTATATTTTTATATTTTTATATTTTTATATTTTTATATTTTTATATTATTTTTATATATTTATATATTTATATATTTATATTTTTATATTTTTATATTTTTATACTTTTATATTTTTATATTTTTATATTTTTATATTTTTATATTTTTATATTTTTATATTTTTATATTTTTATACTTTTATATTTTTATATTTTTATATGTTTTGATTTTTATATTTTTTGATTTTTATATTTTTATATTTTTGTATTTTTGTATTTTTGTATTTTTATATTTTTATATTTTTATATTTTTATATCTTTATATCTTTATATCTTTATATCTTTATATCTTTAAAAATCTAAAATCTAAAAAAATATAAAAATACAAAAATACAAAAATATAAAAATATAAAAATACAAAAATACAAAAATACAAAAAATCAAAAAATAAAAAAATATAAAAATATAAAAATATAAAAATATAAAAATCAAAAAATATAAAAATATAAAAATATAAAAATCAAAAAATATAAAAATACAAAAATACAAAAATACAAAAATACAAAAATACAAAAATACAAAAATACAAAAATACAAAAATATAAAAATACAAAAATATAAAAATCAAAAAATATAAAAATATAAAAATATAAAAATATAAAAATCAAAAAATATAAAAATATAAAAATATAAAAATCAAAAAATATAAAAAATACAAAAATACAAAAATACAAAAATACAAAAATACAAAAATACAAAAATATAAAAATCAAAAAATATAAAAATACAAAAATACAAAAATACAAAAATACAAAAATACAAAAATATAACAATCAAAAAATATAAAAATATAAAAATATAAAAATATAAAAATATAAAGATATAAAGATATAAAGATATAAAAATATAAAAATACAAAAATACAAAAATACAAAAATACAAAAATATAAATTTTTATATTTTTATATTTCTTTAGATTTTAGTTTTTTAAAGATTAAATATAAAAATATAAAAATATAAAAATATAAATTTTTATATTTTTATATTTCTTTAGATTTTAGATTTTTAAAGATATAAATATATAAATATATAAATATATAAATATATAAATATATAAAAATATAAAAATATAAAAATATAAAAATACAAAAATACAAAAATACAAAAATACAAAAATACAAAAATATAAAAATACAAAAATACAAAAATACAAAAATACAAAAATACAAAAATACAAAAATACAAAAATACAAAAATACAAAAATACAAAAATACAAAAATATAAAAATATAAAAATATAAAAATAATATAAAAATATAAAAATCAAAAAATATAAAAATATAAAAATATAAATTTTTATATTTTTATATTTCTTTAGATTTTAGTTTTTTAAAGATTAAATATAAAAATAAAAAAATATAAAAATATAAATTTTATATTTTTATTTCTTTAGATTTTAGATTTTTAAAGATTAAATATAAAAATATAAAAATATAAAAATATAAAAATATAAAAATATAAAGATATAAAAATATAAAAATACAAAAATACAAAAATACAAAAATACAAAAATACAAAAATATAAAAATATAAAAATATAAAAATATAAAAATATTTTATTTTTATATTTTTTGATTTTTATATTTTTATATTTTTGTATTTTTGTATTTTTGTATTTTTGTATTTTGATATTTTTATATTTTGATATTTTGATATTTTGATATTTTGATATTTTTATATTTTTATATTTTTTTATTTTTATATTTTTATATTTTTATATTATTTTTATATTTTTATATTTTTATATTTTTATATTTTTATATTTTTATATTTTTATATTTTTATATTTTTATATATTTTTATATTTTTATATTTTTATATTTTTTGATTTTTATATTTTTATATTTTTTGATTTTTATATTTTTTGATTTTTTGTATTTTTGTATTTTTGTATTTTTATATTTTTGTATTTTTGTATTTTTGTATTTTTGTATTTTTGTATTTTTATATTTTTATATTTTTATATTTTTGTATTTTTGTATTTTTGTATTTTTGTATTTTTGTATTTTTGTATTTTTGTATTTTTTGATTTTTATATTTTTTGATTTTTTGATTTTTATATATTTTTATATTTTTATATTTTTATATTTTTATACTTTTATATTTTTATATTTTTATATGTTTTGATTTTTATATTTTTTGATTTTTATATTTTTATATTTTTGTATTTTTGTATTTTTGTATTTTGATATTTTGATATTTTGATATTTTGATATTTTGATATTTTGATATTTTGATATTTTGATATTTTGATATTTTGATATTTTGATATTTTTATATTTTTATATTTTTATATTTTTATATTTTTATATTTTTATATTTTTATATTATTTTTATATATTTATATATTTATATATTTATATTTTTATATTTTTATATTTTTATACTTTTATATTTTTATATTTTTATATTTTTATATTTTTATATTTTTATATTTTTATATTTTTATATTTTTATACTTTTATATTTTTATATTTTTATATGTTTTGATTTTTATATTTTTTGATTTTTATATTTTTATATTTTTGTATTTTTGTATTTTTGTATTTTTATATTTTTATATTTTTATATTTTTATATCTTTATATCTTTATATCTTTATATCTTTAAAAATCTAAAATCTAAAAAAATATAAAAATACAAAAATACAAAAATACAAAAATACAAAAAATCAAAAAATAAAAAAATATAAAAATATAAAAATATAAAAATATAAAAATCAAAAAATATAAAAATATAAAAATATAAAAATCAAAAAATATAAAAATACAAAAATACAAAAATACAAAAATACAAAAATACAAAAATACAAAAATACAAAAATACAAAAATATAAAAATACAAAAATATAAAAATCAAAAAATATAAAAATATAAAAATATAAAAATATAAAAATCAAAAAATATAAAAATATAAAAATATAAAAATCAAAAAATATAAAAAATACAAAAATACAAAAATACAAAAATACAAAAATACAAAAATATAAAAATCAAAAAATATAAAAATACAAAAATACAAAAATACAAAAATACAAAAATACAAAAATATAACAATCAAAAAATATAAAAATATAAAAATATAAAAATATAAAGATATAAAGATATAAAGATATAAAAATATAAAAATACAAAAATACAAAAATACAAAAATACAAAAATATAAATTTTTATATTTTTATATTTCTTTAGATTTAAGTTTTTTAAAGATTAAATATAAAAATATAAAAATATAAAAATATAAATTTTTATATTTTTATATTTCTTTAGATTTTAGATTTTTAAAGATCTAAATATATAAATATATAAATATATAAATATATAAAAATATAAAAATATAAAAATATAAAAATATAAAAATACAAAAATACAAAAATACAAAAATACAAAAATACAAAAATATAAAAATACAAAAATACAAAAATACAAAAATACAAAAATACAAAAATACAAAAATACAAAAATACAAAAATACAAAAATACAAAAATACAAAAATATAAAAATATAAAAATATAAAAATAATATAAAAATATAAAAATCAAAAAATATAAAAATATAAAAATATAAATTTTTATATTTTTATATTTCTTTAGATTTTAGTTTTTTAAAGATTAAATATAAAAATAAAAAAATATAAAAATATAAATTTTATATTTTTATTTCTTTAGATTTTAGATTTTTAAAGATTAAATATAAAAATATAAAAATATAAAAATATAAAAATATAAAAATATAAAGATATAAAAATATAAAAATACAAAAATACAAAAATACAAAAATACAAAAATACAAAAATATAAAAATATAAAAATATAAAAATATAAAAATATTTTATTTTTATATTTTTTGATTTTTATATTTTTATATTTTTGTATTTTTGTATTTTTGTATTTTGATATTTTTATATTTTGATATTTTGATATTTTGATATTTTTATATTTTTATATTTTTATATTTTTTTATTTTTATATTTTTATATTTTTATATTATTTTTATATTTTTATATTTTTATATTTTTATATTTTTATATTTTTATATTTTTATATTTTTATATTTTTATATATTTTTATATTTTTATATTTTTATATTTTTTGATTTTTATATTTTTATATTTTTTGATTTTTTGATTTTTTGTATTTTTGTATTTTTGTATTTTTGTATTTTTATATTTTTGTATTTTTGTATTTTTGTATTTTTGTATTTTTGTATTTTTATATTTTTATATTTTTATATTTTTATATTTTTGTATTTTTGTATTTTTGTATTTTTGTATTTTTGTATTTTTATATTTTTGTATTTTTGTATTTTTGTATTTTTGTATTTTTGTATTTTTGTATTTTTTATATTTTTTGATTTTTATATTTTTATATTTTTATTTTTTTTGATTTTTATATTTTTATATTTTTATATTTTTATACTTTTATATTTTTTGATTTTTTGATTTTTTGATTTTTATATTTTTTATATTTTTATATTTTTATATTTTTATATTTTTATATTTTTATATTTTTATATTTTTATATTTTTATATTTTTATACTTTTATACTTTTATACTTTTATACTATTTTTTGATTTTTATATTTTTTGATTTTTTGATTTTTATATATTTTTATATTTTTATATTTTTATATTTTTATACTTTTATATTTTTATATTTTTATATGTTTTGATTTTTATATGTTTTGATTTTTATATTTTTATATTTTTGTATTTTTGTATTTTTGTATTTTTATATTTTTATATTTTTATATTTTTATATTTTTATATTTTTATATTTTTATATTTTTATATTTTTATATTTTTATATTTTTATATTATTTTTATATATTTATATATTTATATATTTATATATTTATATTTTTATATTTTTATATTTTTATATTTTTATATTTTTATATTTTTATATTTTTGTATTTTTGTATTTTTGTATTTTTGTATTTTTATATTTTTGTATTTTTGTATTTTTGTATTTTTGTATTTTTGTATTTTTATATTTTTATATTTTTATATTTTTATATTTTTATATCTTTATATCTTTATATCTTTATATCTTTAAAAATCTAAAATCTAAAAAAATATAAAAATACAAAAATACAAAAATATAAAAATACAAAAATACAAAAATACAAAAATACAAAAATATAAATTTTTATATTTTTATATTTCTTTAGATTTTAGTTTTTTAAAGATTAAATATAAAAATATAAAAATATAAAAATATAAATTTTTATATTTTTATATTTCTTTAGATTTTAGATTTTTAAAGATATAAAGATATAAAGATATAAAAATATAAAAATCAAAAAATATAAAAATATAAAAATATAAAAATCAAAAAATATAAAAAATACAAAAATACAAAAATACAAAAATATAAAAATATAAAAATATACAAATATACAAATATACAAATATAAAAATATACAAATATAAAAATATAAAAATATAAATTTTTATATTTTTATATTTCTTTAGATTTTAGTTTTTTAAAGATTAAATATAAAAATATAAAAATATAAAAATATAAAAATATAAAAATTTATATTTTTGTATTTTTGTATTTTTGTATTTTTGTATTTTTATATTTTTGTATTTTTGTATTTTTGTATTTTGATATTTTGATATTTTGATATTTTGATATTTCTATATTTTTATATTTTTATATTTTTTGATTTTTTGATTTTTATATTTTTGATTTTTATATTTTTATATTTTTTGATTTTTTGATTTTTTGTATTTTTATATATTTTTATATTTTTATTTTTTTTGATTTTTTGATTTTTATATTTTTGATTTTTATATTTTTATATTTTTTGATTTTTTGATTTTTTGTATTTTTGTATTTTTATATTTTTATATTTTTGTATTTTTGTATTTTTGTATTTTTGTATTTTTGTATTTTTGTATTTTTGTATTTTGATATTTTTTGATTTTTATATTTTTATATTTTTTATATTTTTATATTTTTATATTTTTATATTTTTATATTTTTATATTTTTATATTTTTATATTTTTATATTTTTATACTTTTATACTTTTATACTATTTTTTGATTTTTATATTTTTTGATTTTTTGATTTTTATATATTTTTATATTTTTATATTTTTTGATTTTTTGATTTTTATATTTTTGATTTTTATATTTTTATATTTTTTGATTTTTTGATTTTTTGTATTTTTGTATTTTTATATTTTTATATTTTTGTATTTTTGTATTTTTGTATTTTTGTATTTTTGTATTTTTGTATTTTTGTATTTTGATATTTTGATATTTTGATATTTTGATATTTTAATATTTTAATATTTTAATATTTTTATATTTTTATATTTTTATATTTTTATATTTTTATATTTTTATATTTTTATATTATTTTTATATATTTATATATTTATATATTTATATATTTACATATTTATATTTTTATATTTTTATATTTTTATATTTTTATATTTTTATATTTTTATATTTTTATACTTTTATACTATTTTTTGATTTTTATATTTTTTGATTTTTTGATTTTTATATATTTTTATATTTTTATATTTTTATATTTTTATACTTTTATATTTTTATATTTTTATATGTTTTGATTTTTATATTTTTTGATTTTTATATTTTTATATTTTTGTATTTTTGTATTTTGATATTTTGATATTTTGATATTTTTATATTTTTATATTTTTATATTTTTATATTTTTATATTTTTATATTTTTATATTTTTATATTTGTATATTTTTATATTTTTATATTATTTTTATATATTTATATATTTATATATTTATATATTTATATTTTTATATTTTTATATTTTTATATTTTTATATTTTTATATTTTTATATTTTTATATTTTTATATTTCTATATTTTTATATTTTTATATTTTTTGATTTTTTGATTTTTATATTTTTGATTTTTATATTTTTATATTTTTTGATTTTTTGATTTTTTGTATTTTTGTATTTTTATATTTTTGTATTTTTGTATTTTTGTATTTTTGTATTTTTGTATTTTTGTATTTTTGTATTTTTGTATTTTTGTATTTTTGTATTTTTATATTTTTATATTTTTATATTTTTATATCTTTATATCTTTATATCTTTATATCTTTATATCTTTATATCTTTAAAAATCTAAAATCTAAAAAAATATAAAAATACAAAAATACAAAAATACAAAAATACAAAAATACAAAAATACAAAAATATAAAAATCAAAAAATATAAAAATATAAAAATATAAAGATATAAAGATATAAAGATATAAAAATAAAAAAATAGAAAAATACAAAAATACAAAAATACAAAAATATAAATTTTATATTTTTATATTTCTTTAGATTTTAGTTTTTTAAAGATTAAATATAAAAATATAAAAATATAAAAATATAAAAATATAAAAATACAAAAATACAAAAATACAAAAATACAAAAATACAAAAATATAAAAATATAAAAATACAAAAATACAAAAATATAAAAATACAAAAATACAAAAATACAAAAATATAAATTTTTATATTTTTATATTTCTTTAGATTTTAGTTTTTTAAAGATTAAATATAAAAATATAAAAATATAAATTTTTATATTTTTATATTTCTTTAGATTTTAGATTTTTAAAGATATAAAGATATAAAGATATAAAAATATAAAAATCAAAAAATATAAAAATATAAAAATATAAAAATCAAAAAATATAAAAAATACAAAAATACAAAAATACAAAAATACAAAAATATACAAATATACAAATATACAAATATAAAAATATACAAATATAAAAATATACAAATATACAAATATAAATTTTTATATTTTTATATTTCTTTAGATTTTAGTTTTTTAAAGATTAAATATAAAAATATAAAAATATAAAAATATAAAAATATAAAAATATAAAAATATAAAAATATAAAAATATAAAAATATAAAAATATAAAAATATAAAAATATAAAAATACAAAAATACAAAAATACAAAAATACAAAAATACAAAAATACAAAAATATAAAAATATAAAAATACAAAAATATAAAAATATAAAAATACAAAAATACAAAAAATCAAAAAATCAAAAAATCAAAAAATATAAAAATATAAAAATATAAAAATATAAAAATCAAAAAATCAAAAAATATAAAAATATAAAGATATAAAGATATAAAGATATAAAAATATAAAAATACAAAAATACAAAAATACAAAAATACAAAAATATAAATTTTTATATTTTTATATTTCTTTAGATTTAAGTTTTTTAAAGATTAAATATAAAAATATAAAAATATAAAAATATAAATTTTTATATTTTTATATTTCTTTAGATTTTAGATTTTTAAAGATCTAAATATATAAATATATAAATATATAAATATATAAAAATATAAAAATATAAAAATATAAAAATATAAAAATACAAAAATACAAAAATACAAAAATACAAAAATACAAAAATATAAAAATACAAAAATACAAAAATACAAAAATACAAAAATACAAAAATACAAAAATACAAAAATACAAAAATACAAAAATACAAAAATACAAAAATATAAAAATATAAAAATATAAAAATAATATAAAAATATAAAAATCAAAAAATATAAAAATATAAAAATATAAATTTTTATATTTTTATATTTCTTTAGATTTTAGTTTTTTAAAGATTAAATATAAAAATAAAAAAATATAAAAATATAAATTTTATATTTTTATTTCTTTAGATTTTAGATTTTTAAAGATTAAATATAAAAATATAAAAATATAAAAATATAAAAATATAAAAATATAAAGATATAAAAATATAAAAATACAAAAATACAAAAATACAAAAATACAAAAATACAAAAATATAAAAATATAAAAATATAAAAATATAAAAATATTTTATTTTTATATTTTTTGATTTTTATATTTTTATATTTTTGTATTTTTGTATTTTTGTATTTTGATATTTTTATATTTTGATATTTTGATATTTTGATATTTTTATATTTTTATATTTTTATATTTTTTTATTTTTATATTTTTATATTTTTATATTATTTTTATATTTTTATATTTTTATATTTTTATATTTTTATATTTTTATATTTTTATATTTTTATATTTTTATATATTTTTATATTTTTATATTTTTATATTTTTTGATTTTTATATTTTTATATTTTTTGATTTTTTGATTTTTTGTATTTTTGTATTTTTGTATTTTTGTATTTTTATATTTTTGTATTTTTGTATTTTTGTATTTTTGTATTTTTGTATTTTTATATTTTTATATTTTTATATTTTTATATTTTTGTATTTTTGTATTTTTGTATTTTTGTATTTTTGTATTTTTATATTTTTGTATTTTTGTATTTTTGTATTTTTGTATTTTTGTATTTTTGTATTTTTTATATTTTTTGATTTTTATATTTTTATATTTTTATTTTTTTTGATTTTTATATTTTTATATTTTTATATTTTTATACTTTTATATTTTTTGATTTTTTGATTTTTTGATTTTTATATTTTTTATATTTTTATATTTTTATATTTTTATATTTTTATATTTTTATATTTTTATATTTTTATATTTTTATATTTTTATACTTTTATACTTTTATACTTTTATACTATTTTTTGATTTTTATATTTTTATATTTTTGTATTTTTGTATTTTTGTATTTTTATATTTTTATATTTTTATATTTTTATATTTTTATATTTTTATATTTTTATATTTTTATATTTTTATATTTTTATATTTTTATATTATTTTTATATATTTATATATTTATATATTTATATATTTATATTTTTATATTTTTATATTTTTATATTTTTATATTTTTATATTTTTATATTTTTGTATTTTTGTATTTTTGTATTTTTGTATTTTTATATTTTTGTATTTTTGTATTTTTGTATTTTTGTATTTTTGTATTTTTATATTTTTATATTTTTATATTTTTATATTTTTATATCTTTATATCTTTATATCTTTATATCTTTAAAAATCTAAAATCTAAAAAAATATAAAAATACAAAAATACAAAAATATAAAAATACAAAAATACAAAAATACAAAAATACAAAAATATAAATTTTTATATTTTTATATTTCTTTAGATTTTAGTTTTTTAAAGATTAAATATAAAAATATAAAAATATAAAAATATAAATTTTTATATTTTTATATTTCTTTAGATTTTAGATTTTTAAAGATATAAAGATATAAAGATATAAAAATATAAAAATCAAAAAATATAAAAATATAAAAATATAAAAATCAAAAAATATAAAAAATACAAAAATACAAAAATACAAAAATATAAAAATATAAAAATATACAAATATACAAATATACAAATATAAAAATATACAAATATAAAAATATAAAAATATAAATTTTTATATTTTTATATTTCTTTAGATTTTAGTTTTTTAAAGATTAAATATAAAAATATAAAAATATAAAAATATAAAAATATAAAAATTTATATTTTTGTATTTTTGTATTTTTGTATTTTTGTATTTTTATATTTTTGTATTTTTGTATTTTTGTATTTTGATATTTTGATATTTTGATATTTTGATATTTCTATATTTTTATATTTTTATATTTTTTGATTTTTTGATTTTTATATTTTTGATTTTTATATTTTTATATTTTTTGATTTTTTGATTTTTTGTATTTTTATATATTTTTATATTTTTATTTTTTTTGATTTTTTGATTTTTATATTTTTGATTTTTATATTTTTATATTTTTTGATTTTTTGATTTTTTGTATTTTTGTATTTTTATATTTTTATATTTTTGTATTTTTGTATTTTTGTATTTTTGTATTTTTGTATTTTTGTATTTTTGTATTTTGATATTTTTTGATTTTTATATTTTTATATTTTTTATATTTTTATATTTTTATATTTTTATATTTTTATATTTTTATATTTTTATATTTTTATATTTTTATACTTTTATACTTTTATACTATTTTTTGATTTTTATATTTTTTGATTTTTTGATTTTTATATATTTTTATATTTTTATATTTTTTGATTTTTTGATTTTTATATTTTTGATTTTTATATTTTTATATTTTTTGATTTTTTGATTTTTTGTATTTTTGTATTTTTATATTTTTATATTTTTGTATTTTTGTATTTTTGTATTTTTGTATTTTTGTATTTTTGTATTTTTGTATTTTGATATTTTGATATTTTGATATTTTGATATTTTAATATTTTAATATTTTAATATTTTTATATTTTTATATTTTTATATTTTTATATTTTTATATTTTTATATTTTTATATTATTTTTATATATTTATATATTTATATATTTATATATTTACATATTTATATTTTTATATTTTTATATTTTTATATTTTTATATTTTTATATTTTTATATTTTTATACTTTTATACTATTTTTTGATTTTTATATTTTTTGATTTTTTGATTTTTATATATTTTTATATTTTTATATTTTTATATTTTTATACTTTTATATTTTTATATTTTTATATGTTTTGATTTTTATATTTTTTGATTTTTATATTTTTATATTTTTGTATTTTTGTATTTTGATATTTTGATATTTTGATATTTTTATATTTTTATATTTTTATATTTTTATATTTTTATATTTTTATATTTTTATATTTGTATATTTTTATATTTTTATATTATTTTTATATATTTATATATTTATATATTTATATATTTATATATTTATATTTTTATATTTTTATATTTTTATATTTTTATATTTTTATATTTTTATATTTTTATATTTTTATATTTTTATATTTCTATATTTTTATATTTTTATATTTTTTGATTTTTTGATTTTTATATTTTTGATTTTTATATTTTTATATTTTTTGATACTTTGATATTTTGATATTTTGATATTTTTATATTATTTTTATATATTTATATATTTATATATTTATATATTTATATTTTTATATTTTTATATTTTTATATTTTTATATTTTTATATTTTTATATTTTTATATTTTTATATTTTTATATTTTTATATTTTTTGTATTTTTGTATTTTTGTATTTTTGTATTTTTATATTTTTGTATTTTTGTATTTTTGTATTTTTGTATTTTTATATTTTTATATTTTTATATTTTTATATTTTTGTATTTTTATATTTTTATATTTTTATATTATTTTTATATATTTATATATTTATATATTTATATATTTATATTTTTATATATTTATATATTTATATTTTTATATTTTTATATTTTTATATTTTTATATTTTTATATTTTTATATTTCTATATTTTTATATTTTTATATTTTTTGATTTTTTGATTTTTATATTTTTTGATTTTTATATTTTTATATTTTTTGATTTTTTGATTTTTTGTATCAAAATTTGTATTTTTGTATTTTTGTATTTTTATATTTTTTGATTTTTATATTTTTATATTTTTATATTTTTATATTTTTATATTTTTTATTTTTTGATTTTTTGTATTTTTGTATTTTTGTATTTTTATATTTTTGTATTTTTGTATTTTTATATTTTTTTAGATTTTAGATTTTTAAAGATATAAAGATATAAAGATATAAAAATATAAAAATATAAAAATATAAAAATATAAAAATATAAAAATATAAAAATACAAAAATACAAAAATACAAAAATACAAAAATACAAAAATACAAAAATACAAAAATACAAAAATACAAAAATACAAAAATACAAAAATACAAAAATACAAAAATATAAAAATATAAAAATACAAAAATACAAAAAATCAAAAAATCAAAAAATATAAAAATATAAAAATCAAAAAATATAAAAATCAAAAAATACAAAAAATATAAAAATATACAAAAATACAAAATATAAAAATATAAAAATATAAAAATATAAAAATATAAAAATATCAAAATACAAAAATACAAAAATACAAAAATATAAAAATATAAATATAAAAAAATATAAAAATCATATAAAAATTTTATATTTTTGTATTTTTGTATTTTTGTATTTTTGTATTTTTATATTTTTATATTTTTATATTTTTATATTTTTGTATATTTTTTTTGTATTTTATATTTTATATAAAAATTTTTTGTATTTTATATTTTATATAAAAATAAAAAAATATAAAAATATAAATTTTATATTTTTATATTTCTTTAGATTTTAGATTTTTAAAGATTAAATATAAAAATATAAAAATATAAAAATATAAAAATATAAAAATATAAAGATATAAAAATATAAAAATACAAAAATACAAAAATACAAAAATACAAAAATACAAAAATATAAAAATACAAAAGTACAAAAGTACAAAAATACAAAAATACAAAAATACAAAAATACAAAAATACAAAAATATAAAAATATAAAAATATAAAAATATTTTATTTTTATATTTTTTGATTTTTATATTTTTATATTTTTGTATTTTTGTGTTTTTGTATTTTTGTATTTTTGTATTTTGATATTTTGATATTTTGATACTTTGATATTTTGATATTTTGATATTTTTATATTATTTTTATATATTTATATATTTATATATTTATATATTTATATTTTTATATTTTTATATTTTTATATTTTTATATTTTTATATTTTTATATTTTTATATTTTTATATTTTTATATTTTTATATTTTTTGTATTTTTGTATTTTTGTATTTTTGTATTTTTATATTTTTGTATTTTTGTATTTTTGTATTTTTGTATTTTTATATTTTTATATTTTTATATTTTTATATTTTTATATTTTTATATTTTTATATTTTTTGTATTTTTGTATTTTTGTATTTTTGTATTTTTATATTTTTGTATTTTTGTATTTTTGTATTTTTGTATTTTTATATTTTTATATTTTTATATTTTTATATTTTTGTATTTTTGTATTTTTATATTTTTGTATTTTTGTATTTTTATATTTTTTTAGATTTTAGATTTTTAAAGATATAAAGATATAAAGATATAAAAATATAAAAATATAAAAATATAAAAATATAAAAATATAAAAATATAAAAATACAAAAATACAAAAATACAAAAATACAAAAATACAAAAATACAAAAATACAAAAATACAAAAATACAAAAATACAAAAATACAAAAATATAAAAATATAAAAATATAAAAATATTTTATTTTTATATTTTTTGATTTTTATATTTTTATATTTTTATATTTTTATATTTTTTGATTTTTATATTTTTGTATTTTTGTATTTTTGTATTTTTGTATTTTTATATTTTTTGATTTTTATATTTTTATATTTTTATATTTTTATATTTTTTATTTTTTGATTTTTTGTATTTTTGTATTTTTGTATTTTTATATTTTTATATTTTTGTATTTTTGTATTTTTATATTTTTTTAGATTTTAGATTTTTAAAGATATAAAGATATAAAGATATAAAAATATAAAAATATAAAAATATAAAAATATAAAAATATAAAAATACAAAAATACAAAAATACAAAAATACAAAAATACAAAAATACAAAAATACAAAAATACAAAAATACAAAAATACAAAAATACAAAAATACAAAAATATAAAAATATAAAAATACAAAAATACAAAAAATCAAAAAATCAAAAAATATAAAAATATAAAAATCAAAAAATATAAAAATCAAAAAATCAAAAAATATAAAAATATAGAAATATAGAAATATAAAAATATAAAAATATAAAAATATAAAAATATAAAAATATAAATATATAAATATATAAATATATAAATATATAAAAATATAAATATATAAATATATAAATATATAAAAATAATATAAAAATATAAAAATATAAAAATATAAAAATATAAAAATATAAAAATATAAAAATATAAAAATATAAAAATCAAAAAATATAAAAATATAAAAATATAAATATAAAAAAACTAAAATCTAAAGAAATATAAAAATATAAAAATATAAAAATCAAAAAATATAAAAATACAAAAATACAAAAATACAAAAATACAAAAATCAAAAAATATAAAAATCAAAACATAAAAATATAAAAATATAAAAGTATAAAAATATAAAAATATAAAAATATAACAATATATAAAAATCAAAAAATCAAAAAATATAAAAATCAAAAAATAGTATAAAAATATAAAAATCAAAAAATCAAAAAATCAAAAAATATAAAAGTATAAAAATATAAAAATATAAAAATATAAAAATCAAAAAATATAAAAATATAAAAATATAAAAATCAAAAAATATAAAAAATACAAAAATACAAATATACAAAAATACAAAAATACAAAAATACAAAAATATAAAAATATAAAAATATAAAAATATAAAAATACAAAAATACAAAAATACAAAAATACAAAAATATAAAAATACAAAAATACAAAAATACAAAAATACAAAAAATATAAAAATATAAAAATATAAAAATATAAAAATATAAAAATATAAAAATATAAAAATATAAAAATATAAAAATATAAAAATATAAATATATAAATATATAAATATATAAATATATAAAAATAATATAAAAATATCAAAATATCAAAATATCAAAGTATCAAAATATCAAAATATCAAAATACAAAAATACAAAAATACAAAAACACAAAAATACAAAAATATAAAAATATAAAAATCAAAAAATATAAAAATAAAATATTTTTATATTTTTATATTTTTATATTTTTGTATTTTTGTATTTTTGTATTTTTGTATTTTTGTATTTTTGTACTTTTGTACTTTTGTATTTTTATATTTTTGTATTTTTGTATTTTTGTATTTTTGTATTTTTGTATTTTTATATTTTTATATCTTTATATTTTTATATTTTTATATTTTTATATTTTTATATTTTTATATTTAATCTTTAAAAATCTAAAATCTAAAGAAATATAAAAATATAAAATTTATATTTTTATATTTTTTTATTTTTATATAAAATATAAAATACAAAAAATTTTTATATAAAATATAAAATACAAAAAAAATATACAAAAATATAAAAATATAAAAATATAAAAATATAAAAATATAAAAATACAAAAATACAAAAATACAAAAATACAAAAATATAAAATTTTTATATGATTTTTATATTTTTTGATTTTTATATTTTTATATTTTTGTATTTTTGTATTTTTGTATTTTGATATTTTTATATTTTTATATTTTTATATTTTTATATTTTTATATTTTGTATTTTTGTATATTTTTATATTTTTTGTATTTTTGTATTTTTGTATTTTTGTATTTTTATATTTTTGTATTTTTGTATTTTTGTATTTTTGTATTTTTATATTTTTATATTTTTATATTTTTATATTTTTGTATATTTTTTTTGTATTTTATATTTTATATAAAAATTTTTTTGTATTTTATATTTTATATAAAAATAAAAAAATATAAAAATATAAATTTTATATTTTTATATTTCTTTAGATTTTAGATTTTTAAAGATTAAATACAAAAATATTTGTATTTTTGTATTTTTATATTTTTATATTTTTATACTTTTATATTTTTTGATTTTTTGATTTTTTGATTTTTATATTTTTATACTATTTTTTGATTTTTATATTTTTTGATTTTTTGATTTTTATATATTGTTATATTTTTATATTTTTATATTTTTATACTTTTATATTTTTATATTTTTATGTTTTGATTTTTATATTTTTTGATTTTTATATTTTTATATTTTTGTATTTTTGTATTTTTGTATTTTGATATTTTTATATTTTTATATTTTTATATTTTTATATTTTTATATTTTTATATTTTTATATTTTTATATTTTTATATTTTTATATTTTTATATTTTTATATTATTTTTATATATTTATATATTTATATATTTATATATTTATATTTTTATATATTTATATATTTATATTTTTATATTTTTATATTTTTATATTTTTATATTTTTATATTTTTATATTTCTATATTTTTATATTTTTATATTTTTTGATTTTTTGATTTTTATATTTTTTGATTTTTATATTTTTATATTTTTTGATTTTTTGATTTTTTGTATTTTTGTATTTTTATATTTTTATATTTTTGTATTTTTGTATTTTTGTATTTTTGTATTTTTGTATTTTTGTATTTTTGTATTTTTGTATTTTTGTATTTTTGTATTTTTGTATTTTTGTATTTTTGTATTTTTATATTTTTATATTTTTATATTTTTATATTTTTATATTTTTATATTTTTATATCTTTATATCTTTATATCTTTAAAAATCTAAAATCTAAAAAAATATAAAAATACAAAAATACAAAAATATAAAAATACAAAAATACAAAAATACAAAAAATCAAAAAATAAAAAATATAAAAATATAAAAATATAAAAATATAAAAATATAAAAATCAAAAAATATAAAAATACAAAAATACAAAAATACAAAAATACAAAAATATAAAAATCAAAAAATATAAAAATATAAAAATATAAAAATATAAAAATCAAAAAATATAAAAATAAAATATTTTTATATTTTTATATTTTTGTATTTTTGTATTTTTGTATTTTTGTATTTTTGTATTTTTGTATTTTTGTATTTTTGTATTTTTGTATTTTTGTATTTTTGTATTTTTGTATTTTTGTATTTTTATATTTTTATATTTTTATATTTTTATATTTTTATATTTTTATATTTTTATATCTTTATATCTTTATATCTTTAAAAATCTAAAATCTAAAAAAATATAAAAATACAAAAATACAAAAATATAAAAATATAAAAATACAAAAATACAAAAATACAAAAAATAAAAAAATAAAAAAATATAAAAATAAAAAAATATAAAAATATAAAAATATAAAAATATAAAAATATAAAAATATAAAAATATAAAAATATAAAAATATAAAAATCAAAAAATATAAAAATACAAAAATACAAAAATACAAAAATACAAAAATATAAAAATCAAAAAATATAAAAAATACAAAAATACAAAAATACAAAAATACAAAAATACAAAAATACAAAAATACAAAAATACAAAAATACAAAAATACAAAAATACAAAAATACAAAAATACAAAAATGCAAAAATACAAAAATACAAAAATATAAAAATACAAAAATATAAAAATCAAAAAATATAAAAATATAAAAATATAAAAATATAAAAATATAAAAATCAAAAAATATAAAAATATAAAAATATAAAAATCAAAAAATATAAAAAATACAAAAATACAAAAATACAAAAATACAAAAATACAAAAATACAAAAATATAAAAATCAAAAAATATAAAAATACAAAAATACAAAAATACAAAAATACAAAAATACAAAAATATAACAATCAAAAAATATAAAAATATAAAAATATAAAAATATAAAGATATAAAGATATAAAAATATAAAAATACAAAAATACAAAAATACAAAAATACAAAAATATAAATTTTTATATTTTTATATTTCTTTAGATTTTAGTTTTTTAAAGATTAAATATAAAAATATAAAAATATAAAAATATAAATTTTTATATTTTTATATTTCTTTAGATTTTAGATTTTTAAAGATATAAATATATAAATATATAAATATATAAATATATAAATATATAAATATATAAAAATATAAAAATATAAAAATACAAAAATACAAAAATACAAAAATACAAAAATACAAAAATATAACAATCAAAAAATATAAAAATATAAAAATATAAAGATATAAAGATATAAAGATATAAAAATATAAAAATACAAAAATACAAAAATACAAAAATACAAAAATATAAATTTTTATATTTTTATATTTCTTTAGATTTTAGATTTTTAAAGATTAAATATAAAAATATAAAAATATAAAAATATAAAGATATAAAAATATAAAAATACAAAAATACAAAAATACAAAAATACAAAAATACAAAAATACAAAAATATAAAAATATAAAAATATAAAAATATAAAAATATTTTATTTTTATATTTTTTGATTTTTATATTTTTATATTTTTGTATTTTTGTATTTTTGTATTTTTGTATTTTGATATTTTGATATTTTGATATTTTGATATTTTGATATTTTGATATTTTGATATTTTGTTATTTTGATATTTTGATATTTTGATATTTTGATATTTTGATATTTTGATATTTTGATATTTTTATATTTTTATATTTTTATATTTTTATACTTTTATACTTTTATACTTTTATACTATTTTTTGATTTTTATATTTTTTGATTTTTTGATTTTTATATATTTTTATATTTTTATATTTTTATATTTTTATACTTTTATATTTTTATATTTTTATATGTTTTGATTTTTATATTTTTTGATTTTTATATTTTTATATTTTTGTATTTTTGTATTTTTGTATTTTGATATTTTGATATTTTGATATTTTGATATTTTGATATTTTGATATTTTGATATTTTGATATTTTTATATTTTTATATTTTTATATTTTTATATTTTTATATTTTTATATTTTTATATTATTTTTATATATTTATATATTTATATATTTATATATTTATATTTTTATATTTTTATACTTTTATATTTTTATATTTTTATATTTTTATATTTTTATATTTTTATATTTTTATATTTTTATACTTTTATATTTTTATATTTTTATATGTTTTGATTTTTATATTTTTTGATTTTTATATTTTTATATTTTTGTATTTTTGTATTTTGATATTTTGATATTTTGATATTTTGATATTTTGATATTTTGATATTTTTTGATTTTTTGATTTTTTGTATTTTTGTATTTTTATATTTTTATATTTTTGTATTTTTGTATTTTTGTATTTTTGTATTTTTGTATTTTTGTATTTTTATATTTTTATATTTTTATATTTTTATATCTTTATATCTTTATATCTTTATATCTTTATATCTTTAAAAATCTAAAATCTAAAAAAATATAAAAATACAAAAATACAAAAATATAAAAATATAAAAATACAAAAATACAAAAATACAAAAAATCAAAAATTAAAAAAATATAAAAATATAAAAATATAAAAATATAAAAATATAAAAATCAAAAAATATAAAAATATAAAAATATAAAAATCAAAAAATATAAAAATACAAAAATACAAAAATACAAAAATACAAAAATACAAAAATACAAAAATACAAAAATACAAAAATACAAAAATATAAAAATACAAAAATATAAAAATCAAAAAATATAAAAATATAAAAATATAAAAATATAAAAATCAAAAAATATAAAAATATAAAAATCAAAAAATATAAAAAATACAAAAATACAAAAATACAAAAATACAAAAATACAAAAATACAAAAATATAAAAATCAAAAAATATAAAAATACAAAAATACAAAAATACAAAAATACAAAAATACAAAAATATAACAATCAAAAAATATAAAAATATAAAAATATAAAAATATAAAGATATAAAGATATAAAGATATAAAAATATAAAAATACAAAAATACAAAAATACAAAAATACAAAAATATAAATTTTTATATTTTTATATTTCTTTAGATTTTAGTTTTTTAAAGATTAAATATAAAAATATAAAAATATAAAAATATAAATTTTTATATTTTTATATTTCTTTAGATTTTAGATTTTTAAAGATATAAATATATAAATATATAAATATATAAAAATATAAAAATATAAAAATATAAAAATATAAAAATACAAAAATACAAAAATACAAAAATACAAAAATACAAAAATATAAAAATACAAAAATACAAAAATACAAAAATACAAAAATACAAAAATACAAAAATACAAAAATACAAAAATACAAAAATACAAAAATACAAAAATACAAAAATATAAAAATATAAAAATATAAAAATAATATAAAAATATAAAAATCAAAAAATATAAAAATATAAAAATATAAATTTTTATATTTTTATATTTCTTTAGATTTTAGTTTTTTAAAGATTAAATATAAAAATAAAAAAATATAAAAATATAAATTTTATATTTTTATATTTCTTTAGATTTTAGATTTTTAAAGATTAAATATAAAAATATAAAAATATAAAAATATAAAAATATAAAGATATAAAAATATAAAAATACAAAAATACAAAAATACAAAAATACAAAAATACAAAAATATAAAAATATAAAAATATAAAAATATAAAAATATTTTATTTTTATATTTTTTGATTTTTATATTTTTATATTTTTGTATTTTTGTATTTTTGTATTTTTGTATTTTGATATTTTTATGTTTTTATATTTTGATATTTTTATATTTTGATATTTTTATATTTTTATATTTTTATATTTTTATATTTTTATATTTTTATATTTTTATATTTTTATATTTTTATATTATTTTTATATTTTTATATTTTTATATTTTTATATTTTTATATTTTTATATTTTTATATATTTTTATATTTTTATATTTTTTGATTTTTATATTTTTATATTTTTTGATTTTTTGATTTTTTGTATTTTTGTATTTTTGTATTTTTGTATTTTTATATTTTTGTATTTTTGTATTTTTGTATTTTTGTATTTTTGTATTTTTATATTTTTATATTTTTATATTTTTATATTTTTGTATTTTTGTATTTTTGTATTTTTGTATTTTTGTATTTTTATATTTTTGTATTTTTGTATTTTTGTATTTTTGTATTTTTGTATTTTTGTATTTTTTATATTTTTTGATTTTTATATTTTTATATTTTTATATTTTTTGATTTTTATATTTTTATATTTTTATATTTTTATACTTTTATATTTTTTGATTTTTTGATTTTTTGATTTTTATATTTTTTATATTTTTATATTTTTATATTTTTATATTTTTATATTTTTATATTTTTATATTTTTATATTTTTATATTTTTATACTTTTATACTTTTATACTATTTTTTGATTTTTATATTTTTTGATTTTTTGATTTTTATATATTTTTATATTTTTATATTTTTATATTTTTATACTTTTATATTTTTATATTTTTATATGTTTTGATTTTTATATGTTTTGATTTTTATATTTTTATATTTTTGTATTTTTGTATTTTTGTATTTTTATATTTTTATATTTTTATATTTTTATATTTTTATATTTTTATATTTTTATATTTTTATATTTTTATATTTTTATATTATTTTTATATATTTATATATTTATATATTTATATATTTATATATTTATATTTTTATATTTTTATATTTTTATATTTTTATATTTTTATATTTTTGTATTTTTGTATTTTTGTATTTTTGTATTTTTATATTTTTGTATTTTTGTATTTTTGTATTTTTGTATTTTTATATTTTTATATTTTTATATTTTTATATTTTTACATCTTTATATCTTTATATCTTTATATCTTTAAAAATCTAAAATCTAAAAAAATATAAAAATACAAAAATACAAAAATATAAAAATACAAAAATACAAAAATACAAAAATACAAAAATATAAATTTTTATATTTTTATATTTCTTTAGATTTTAGTTTTTTAAAGATTAAATATAAAAATATAAAAATATAAAAATATAAATTTTTATATTTTTATATTTCTTTAGATTTTAGATTTTTAAAGATATAAAGATATAAAGATATAAAAATATAAAAATCAAAAAATATAAAAATATAAAAATATAAAAATCAAAAAATATAAAAAATACAAAAATACAAAAATATAAATTTTTATATTTTTATATTTCTTTAGATTTTAGTTTTTTAAAGATTAAATATAAAAATATAAAAATATAAAAATATAAATTTTTATATTTTTATATTTCTTTAGATTTTAGATTTTTAAAGATATAAATATATAAATATATAAATATATAAATATATAAATATATAAAAATATAAAAATATAAAAATATAAAAATACAAAAATACAAAAATACAAAAATACAAAAATACAAAAATACAAAAATACAAAAATACAAAAATACAAAAATACAAAAATACAAAAATACAAAAATACAAAAATACAAAAATACAAAAATATAAAAATATAAAAATATAAAAATAATATAAAAATATAAAAATCAAAAAATATAAAAATATAAAAATATAAATTTTTATATTTTTATATTTCTTTAGATTTTAGTTTTTTAAAGATTAAATATAAAAATAAAAAAATATAAAAATATAAATTTTATATTTTTATATTTCTTTAGATTTTAGATTTTTAAAGATTAAATATAAAAATATAAAAATATAAAAATATATAAATATAAAGATATAAAAATATAAAAATACAAAAATACAAAAATACAAAAATACAAAAATATAAAAATATAAAAATATAAAAATATAAAAATATTTTATTTTTATATTTTTTGATTTTTATATTTTTATATTTTTGTATTTTTGTATTTTTGTATTTTTGTATTTTGATATTTTGATATTTTGATATTTTGATATTTTTATATTTTGATATTTTGATATTTTTATATTTTGATATTTTGATATTTTGATATTTTTATATTATTTTTATATTTTTATATTTTTATATTTTTATATTTTTATATTTTTATATTTTTATATTTTTATATTTTTATATATTTTTATATTTTTATATTTTTATATTTTTTGATTTTTATATTTTTATATTTTTTGATTTTTTGATTTTTTGTATTTTTGTATTTTTGTATTTTTGTATTTTTATATTTTTGTATTTTTGTATTTTTGTATTTTTGTATTTTTGTATTTTTATATTTTTATATTTTTATATTTTTATATTTTTGTATTTTTGTATTTTTGTATTTTTGTATTTTTGTATTTTTATATTTTTGTATTTTTGTATTTTTGTATTTTTGTATTTTTGTATTTTTGTATTTTTTATATTTTTTGATTTTTATATTTTTATATTTTTATATTTTTTGATTTTTATATTTTTATATTTTTATATTTTTATACTTTTATATTTTTTGATTTTTTGATTTTTTGATTTTTATATTTTTTATATTTTTATATTTTTATATTTTTATATTTTTATATTTTTATATTTTTATATTTTTATATTTTTATACTTTTATACTTTTATACTATTTTTTGATTTTTATATTTTTTGATTTTTTGATTTTTATATATTTTTATATTTTTATATTTTTATATTTTTATACTTTTATATTTTTATATTTTTATATGTTTTGATTTTTATATGTTTTGATTTTTATATTTTTATATTTTTGTATTTTTGTATTTTTGTATTTTTATATTTTTATATTTTTATATTTTTATATTTTTATATTTTTATATTATTTTTATATTTTTATATTTTTATATTTTTATATTATTTTTATATATTTATATATTTATATATTTATATATTTATATATTTATATATTTATATATTTATATTTTTATATTTTTATATTTTTATATTTTTGTATTTTTGTATTTTTGTATTTTTGTATTTTTATATTTTTGTATTTTTGTATTTTTGTATTTTTGTATTTTTGTATTTTTATATTTTTATATTTTTATATTTTTATATTTTTATATCTTTATATCTTTATATCTTTATATCTTTAAAAATCTAAAATCTAAAAAATATAAAAATACAAAAATACAAAAATATAAAAATACAAAAATACAAAAATACAAAAATACAAAAATATAAATTTTTATATTTTTATATTTCTTTAGATTTTAGTTTTTTAAAAATTAAATATAAAAATATAAAAATATAAAAATATAAATTTTTATATTTTTATATTTCTTTAGATTTTAGATTTTTAAAGATATAAAGATATAAAGATATAAAAATATAAAAATCAAAAAATATAAAAATATAAAAATATAAAAATCAAAAAATATAAAAAATACAAAAATACAAAAATACAAAAATATAAAAATATAAAAATATACAAATATACAAATATAAAAATATACAAATATAAAAATATAAAAATATAAAAATATAAATTTTTATATTTTTATATTTCTTTAGATTTTCGTTTTTTAAAGATTAAATATAAAAATATAAAAATATAAAAATATAAAAATATAAAAATATAAAAATATAAAAATATAAAAATATAAAAATATAAAAATATAAAAATGTAAAAATATAAAAATACAAAAATACAAAAATACAAAAATACAAAAATACAAAAATACAAAAATATAAAAATATAAAAATACAAAAATACAAAAAATCAAAAAATCAAAAAATCAAAAAATATAAAAATATAAAAATATAAAAATATAAAAATCAAAAAATCAAAAAATATAAAAATATAAAAATATAAAAATCAAAAAATATAAAAATATAAAAATATAAAAATATAAAAATATAAAAATATAAAAATACAAAAATATAAAAATACAAAAATACAAAAATACAAAAATACAAAAATACAAAAATACAAAAATACAAAAATATAAAAATATAAAAATATAAAAATATAAAAATAATATAAAAATATAAAAATCAAAAAATATAAAAATATAAAAATATAAATTTTTATATTTTTATATTTCTTTAGATTTTAGTTTTTTAAAGATTAAATATAAAAATAAAAAAATATAAAAATATAAATTTTATATTTTTATATTTCTTTAGATTTTAGATTTTTAAAGATTAAATATAAAAATATAAAAATATAAAAATATAATTTTTTATATTTTTATATTTCTTTAGATTTTAGATTTTTAAAGATTAAATATAAAAATATAAAAATATAAAAATATAAAAATATAAAAATATAAAGATATAAAAATATAAAAATACAAAAATACAAAAATACAAAAATACAAAAATACAAAAATATAAAAATACAAAAATACAAAAATACAAAAATACAAAAATACAAAAATACAAAAATACAAAAATATAAAAATATAAAAATATAAAAATATTTTATTTTTATATTTTTTGATTTTTATATTTTTATATTTTTGTATTTTTGTATTTTTGTGTTTTTGTGTTTTTGTATTTTTGTATTTTTGTATTTTGATATTTTGATATTTTGATATTTTGATATTTTGATATTTTTATATTATTTTTATATATTTATATATTTATATATTTATATATTTATATATTTATATTTTTATATTTTTATATTTTTATATTTTTATATTTTTTGTATTTTTGTATTTTTGTATTTTTGTATTTTTATATTTTTGTATTTTTGTATTTTTGTATTTTTGTATTTTTGTATTTTTATATTTTTATATTTTTATATTTTTATATTTTTATATTTTTGTATTTTTGTATTTTTGTATTTTTGTATTTTTATATTTTTGTATTTTTGTATTTTTGTATTTTTGTATTTTTGTATTTTTGTATTTTTGTATTTTTTATATTTTTTGATTTTTATATTTTTATATTTTTATATTTTTTGATTTTTATATTTTTATATTTTTATACTTTTATATTTTTTGATTTTTTGATTTTTTGATTTTTATATTTTTTATATTTTTATATTTTTATATTTTTATATTTTTATATTTTTATATTTTTATACTTTTATACTTTTATACTATTTTTTGATTTTTATATTTTTTGATTTTTTGATTTTTATATATTGTTATATTTTTATATTTTTATATTTTTATACTTTTATATTTTTATATTTTTATATGTTTTGATTTTTATATTTTTTGATTTTTATATTTTTATATTTTTGTATTTTTGTATTTTTGTATTTTGATATTTTGATATTTTTATATTTTTATATTTTTATATTTTTATATTTTTATATTTTTATATTTTTATATTTTTATATTTTTATATTTTTATATTTTTATATTATTTTTATATATTTATATATTTATATATTTATATTTTTATATATTTATATATTTATATTTTTATATTTTTATATTTTTATATTTTTATATTTTTATATTTTTATATTTTTATATTTCTATATTTTTATATTTTTATATTTTTTGATTTTTTGATTTTTATATTTTTTGATTTTTATATTTTTATATTTTTTGATTTTTTGATTTTTTGTATTTTTGTATTTTTATATTTTTATATTTTTGTATTTTTGTATTTTTGTATTTTTGTATTTTTGTATTTTTGTATTTTTGTATTTTTGTATTTTTGTATTTTTGTATTTTTGTATTTTTATATTTTTATATTTTTATATTTTTATATTTTTATATTTTTATATTTTTATATTTTTATATTTTTATATCTTTATATCTTTATATCTTTAAAAATCTAAAATCTAAAAAAATATAAAAATACAAAAATACAAAAATATAAAAATATAAAAATACAAAAATACAAAAATACAAAAAATAAAAAAATATAAAAATATAAAAATATAAAAATATAAAAATATAAAAATATAAAAATATAAAAATATAAAAATATAAAAATCAAAAAATATAAAAATACAAAAATACAAAAATACAAAAATACAAAAATACAAAAATATAAAAATCAAAAAATATAAAAATATAAAAATATAAAAATATAAAAATCAAAAAATATAAAAATATAAAAATATAAAAATCAAAAAATATAAAAAATACAAAAATACAAAAATACAAAAATACAAAAATACAAAAATATAAAAATCAAAAAATATAAAAATACAAAAATACAAAAATACAAAAATACAAAAATACAAAAATACAAAAATACAAAAATACAAAAATATAAAAATACAAAAATATAAAAATCAAAAAATATAAAAATATAAAAATATAAAAATATAAAAATATAAAAATATAAAAATCAAAAAATATAAAAATATAAAAATATAAAAATCAAAAAATATAAAAAATACAAAAATACAAAAATACAAAAATACAAAAATACAAAAATACAAAAATACAAAAATACAAAAATATAAAAATATAAAAATATAAAAATATAAAAATAATATAAAAATATAAAAATCAAAAAATATAAAAATATAAAAATATAAATTTTTATATTTTTATATTTCTTTAGATTTTAGATTTTTAAAGATATAAAGATATAAAGATATAAAAATATAAAAATCAAAAAATATAAAAATATAAAAATATAAAAATCAAAAAATATAAAAAATACAAAAATACAAAAATACAAAAATATAAAAATATAAAAATATACAAATATACAAATATAAAAATATACAAATATACAAATATAAAAATATAAAAATATAAATTTTTATATTTTTATATTTCTTTAGATTTTAGTTTTTTAAAGATTAAATATAAAAATATAAAAATATAAAAATATAAAAATATAAAAATATAAAAATATAAAAATATAAAAATATAAAAATATAAAAATATAAAAATATAAAAATACAAAAATACAAAAATACAAAAATACAAAAATACAAAAATACAAAAATATAAAAATATAAAAATACAAAAATACAAAAAATCAAAAAATCAAAAAATCAAAAAATATAAAAATATAAAAATATAAAAATATAAAAATCAAAAAATCAAAAAATATAAAAATATAAAAATATAAAAATCAAAAAATATAAAAATATAAAAATATAAAAATATAAAAATACAAAAATATAAAAATACAAAAATACAAAAATACAAAAATACAAAAATACAAAAATACAAAAATACAAAAATATAAAAATATAAAAATATAAAAATAATATAAAAATATAAAAATCAAAAAATATAAAAATATAAAAATATAAATTTTTATATTTTTATATTTCTTTAGATTTTAGTTTTTTAAAGATTAAATATAAAAATAAAAAAATATAAAAATATAAATTTTATATTTTTATATTTCTTTAGATTTTAGATTTTTAAAGATTAAATATAAAAATATAAAAATATAAAAATATAATTTTTTATATTTTTATATTTCTTTAGATTTTAGATTTTTAAAGATTAAATATAAAAATATAAAAATATAAAAATATAAAAATATAAAGATATAAAAATATAAAAATACAAAAATACAAAAATACAAAAATATAAAAATACAAAAATACAAAAATACAAAAATACAAAAATACAAAAATACAAAAATACAAAAATATAAAAATATAAAAATATAAAAATATAAAAATATTTTATTTTTATATTTTTTGATTTTTATATTTTTATATTTTTGTATTTTTGTATTTTTGTGTTTTTGTATTTTTGTATTTTTGTATTTTGATATTTTGATATTTTGATATTTTGATATTTTGATATTTTGATATTTTTATATTATTTTTATATATTTATATATTTATATATTTATATATTTATATATTTATATATTTATATTTTTATATTTTTATATTTTTATATTTTTATATTTTTATATTTTTATATTTTTTGTATTTTTGTATTTTTGTATTTTTGTATTTTTATATTTTTGTATTTTTGTATTTTTGTATTTTTGTATTTTTTGATTTTTATATTTTTATATTTTTATATTTTTTGATTTTTATATTTTTATATTTTTATATTTTTATATTTTTATATTTTTATATTTTTTGTATTTTTGTATTTTTGTATTTTTGTATTTTTATATTTTTGTATTTTTGTATTTTTGTATTTTTGTATTTTTGTATTTTTATATTTTTATATTTTTATATTTTTATACTTTTATACTTTTATACTATTTTTTGATTTTTATATTTTTTGATTTTTTGATTTTTATATATTGTTATATTTTTATATTTTTATACTTTTATATTTTTATATTTTTATATGTTTTGATTTTTATATTTTTTGATTTTTATATTTTTATATTTTTGTATTTTTGTATTTTTGTATTTTGATATTTTTATATTTTTATATTTTTATATTTTTATATTTTTATATTTTTATATTTTTATATTTTTATATTTTTATATTTTTATATTATTTTTATATATTTATATATTTATATATTTATATATTTATATATTTATATTTTTATATATTTATATTTTTATATTTTTATATTTTTATATTTTTATATTTTTATATTTTTATATTTTTATATTTTTATATTTTTATATTTTGATATTTTTATATTTTTATATTTTGATATTTTTATATTTTTATATTTTTATATTTTTATATTTTTTGATTTTTATATTTTGATATTTTGATATTTTTATATTTTGATATTTTTATATATTTATATTTTTATATTATTTTTATATATTTATATTTTTATATTTTTATATTATTTTTATATTTTTATATTATTTTTATATTTTTATATTATTTTTATATTTTTATATTTTTATATTTTTATATTTTTATATTTTTATATTTTTATATTTTTATATTTTTATATTTTTATATTTTTATATTTTTATATTTTTATATTTTTATATTTTTATATTTTTATATTTTTATATTTTTATATTTTTATATTTTTTGATTTTTATATTTTTTGATTTTTATATTTTTTGATTTTTATATTTTTATATTTTTTGATTTTTTGATTTTTTGTATTTTTGTATTTTTGTATTTTTGTATTTTTATATTTTTGTATTTTTGTATTTTTGTATTTTTGTATTTTTATATTTTTATATTTTTATATTTTTATATTTTTATATTTTTGTATTTTTGTATTTTTGTATTTTTGTATTTTTGTATTTTTGTATTTTTGTATTTTTGTATTTTTGTATTTTTTATATTTTTTGATTTTTATATTTTTATATTTTTATATTTTTTGATTTTTATATTTTTATATTTTTATATTTTTATATTTTTATATTTTTATATTTTTATATTTTTATATTTTTATATTTTTATATTTTTATATTTTTATATTTTTATATTTTTATATTTTTATATTTTTATATTTTTATATTTTTATATTTTTATATTTTTATATTTTTATATTTTTATATTTTTATATTTTTATATTTTTATATTTTTATATTTTTTGATTTTTATATTTTTTGATTTTTATATTTTTTGATTTTTATATTTTTATATTTTTTGATTTTTTGATTTTTTGTATTTTTGTATTTTTGTATTTTTGTATTTTTATATTTTTGTATTTTTGTATTTTTGTATTTTTGTATTTTTATATTTTTATATTTTTATATTTTTATATTTTTATATTTTTGTATTTTTGTATTTTTGTATTTTTGTATTTTTGTATTTTTGTATTTTTGTATTTTTGTATTTTTGTATTTTTGTATTTTTTATATTTTTTGATTTTTATATTTTTATATTTTTATATTTTTATATTTTTATATTTTTATATTTTTATATTTTTATATTTTTATATTTTTATATTTTTATATTTTTATATTTTTATATTTTTATATTTTTATATTTTTTGATTTTTATATTTTTTGATTTTTATATTTTTTGATTTTTATATTTTTATATTTTTTGATTTTTTGATTTTTTGTATTTTTGTATTTTTGTATTTTTGTATTTTTATATTTTTGTATTTTTGTATTTTTGTATTTTTGTATTTTTATATTTTTATATTTTTATATTTTTATATTTTTATATTTTTGTATTTTTGTATTTTTGTATTTTTGTATTTTTGTATTTTTGTATTTTTGTATTTTTGTATTTTTGTATTTTTTATATTTTTTGATTTTTATATTTTTATATTTTTATATTTTTTGATTTTTATATTTTTATATTTTTATATTTTTATACTTCTATATTTTTTGATTTTTTGATTTTTTGATTTTTATATTTTTTATATTTATATATTTTTATATTTTTATATTTTTATATTTTTATATTTTTATACTTTTATATTTTTATATTTTTATATGTTTTGATTTTTATATTTTTTGATTTTTATATTTTTATATTTTTGTATTTTTGTATTTTTGTATTTTGATATTTTGATATTTTGATATTTTGATATTTTGATATTTTGATATTTTTATATTTTTATATTTTTATATTTTTATATTTTTATATTTTTATATTTTTATATTTTTATATTTTTATATTATTTTTATATATTTATATATTTATATATTTATATATTTATATATTTATATATTTAAATTTTTATATTTTTATATTTTTATATTTTTATATTTTTATATTTTTATATTTTTATATTTTTATATTTTTATATTTCTATATTTTTATATTTTTATATTTTTTGATTTTTTGATTTTTATATTTTTGATTTTTATATTTTTATTTTTTTTGATTTTTTGATTTTTTGTATTTTTGTATTTTTATATTTTTATATTTTTGTATTTTTGTATTTTTGTATTTTTGTATTTTTGTATTTTTGTATTTTTGTATTTTTATATTTTTATATTTTTATATTTTTATATTTTTATATTTTTTGTATTTTTGTATTTTTGTATTTTTGTATTTTTATATTTTTGTATTTTTGTATTTTTGTATTTTTGTATTTTTGTATTTTTGTATTTTTATATTTTTATATTTTTATATTTTTATATTTTTATATTTTTGTATTTTTGTATTTTTGTATTTTTGTATTTTTTGATTTTTATATTTTTATATTTTTATATTTTTTGATTTTTATATTTTTATATTTTTATATTTTTATATTTTTATATTTTTATATTTTTTGTATTTTTGTATTTTTGTATTTTTGTATTTTTATATTTTTGTATTTTTGTATTTTTGTATTTTTGTATTTTTGTATTTTTTATATTTTTTGATTTTTATATTTTTATATTTTTATATTTTTTGATTTTTATATTTTTATATTTTTATACTTTTATATTTTTTGATTTTTTGATTTTTTGATTTTTATATTTTTATATTTTTATATTTTTATATTTTTATATTTTTATATTTTTATACTTTTATACTTTTATACTATTTTTTGATTTTTATATTTTTTGATTTTTTGATTTTTATATATTGTTATATTTTTATATTTTTATATTTTTATACTTTTATATTTTTATATTTTTATATGTTTTGATTTTTATATGTTTTGATTTTTATATTTTTATATTTTTGTATTTTTGTATTTTTGTATTTTGATATTTTTATATTTTTATATTTTTATATTTTTATATTTTTATATTTTTATATTTTTATATTTTTATATTTTTATATTTTTATATTTTTATATTTTTATATTTTTATATTTTTATATTATTTTTATATATTTATATATTTATATATTTATATTTTTATATATTTATATTTTTATATATTTATATTTTTATATTTTTATATTTTTATATTTTTATATTTTTATATTTTTATATTTTTATATTTTTATATTTTTATATTTTTATATTTTTATATTTTTATATTTTTATATTTTTATATTTTTATATTTTTTGATTTTTATATTTTTATATTTTTTGATTTTTATATTTTGATATTTTTATATTTTTATATTTTTATATTTTGATATTTTTATATTTTTATATTATTTTTATATATTTATATTTTTATATTTTTATATTATTTTTATATTTTTATATTTTTATATTTTTATATTTTTATATTTTTATATTTTTATATTTTTATATTTTTATATTTTTATATTTTTATATTTTTATATTTTTTGATTTTTATATTTTTTGATTTTTATATTTTTTGATTTTTATATTTTTATATTTTTTGATTTTTTGATTTTTTGTATTTTTGTATTTTTGTATTTTTGTATTTTTATATTTTTGTATTTTTGTATTTTTGTATTTTTGTATTTTTATATTTTTATATTTTTATATTTTTATATTTTTATATTTTTATATTTTTGTATTTTTGTATTTTTGTATTTTTGTATTTTTGTATTTTTGTATTTTTGTATTTTTGTATTTTTGTATTTTTTATATTTTTTGATTTTTATATTTTTATATTTTTATATTTTTATATTTTTATATTTTTATATTTTTATATTTTTATATTTTTATATTTTTATATTTTTATATTTTTATATTTTTATATTTTTATATTTTTATATTTTTTGATTTTTATATTTTTTGATTTTTATATTTTTATATTTTTTGATTTTTTGATTTTTTGTATTTTTGTATTTTTGTATTTTTGTATTTTTATATTTTTGTATTTTTGTATTTTTGTATTTTTGTATTTTTATATTTTTATATTTTTATATTTTTATATTTTTATATTTTTGTATTTTTGTATTTTTGTATTTTTGTATTTTTGTATTTTTGTATTTTTGTATTTTTGTATTTTTGTATTTTTGTATTTTTTATATTTTTTGATTTTTATATTTTTATATTTTTATATTTTTTGATTTTTATATTTTTATATTTTTATATTTTTATACTTCTATATTTTTTGATTTTTTGATTTTTTGATTTTTATATTTTTTATATTTATATATTTTTATATTTTTATATTTTTATATTTTTATATTTTTATACTTTTATACTATTTTTTGATTTTTATATTTTTTGATTTTTTGATTTTTATATATTTTTATATTTTTATATTTTTATATTTTTATACTTTTATATTTTTATATTTTTATATGTTTTGATTTTTATATTTTTTGATTTTTATATTTTTATATTTTTGTATTTTTGTATTTTTGTATTTTGATATTTTGATATTTTGATATTTTTATATTTTTATATTTTTATATTTTTATATTTTTATATTTTTATATTTTTATATTTTTATATTTTTATATTTTTATATTTTTATATTATTTTTATATATTTATATATTTATATATTTATATATTTATATATTTATATATTTAAATTTTTATATTTTTATATTTTTATATTTTTATATTTTTATATTTTTATATTTTTATATTTTTATATTTTTATATTTTTATATTTCTATATTTTTATATTTTTATATTTTTTGATTTTTTGATTTTTATATTTTTGATTTTTATATTTTTATTTTTTTTGATTTTTTGATTTTTTGTATTTTTGTATTTTTATATTTTTATATTTTTGTATTTTTGTATTTTTGTATTTTTGTATTTTTGTATTTTTGTATTTTTGTATTTTTGTATTTTTGTATTTTTATATTTTTATATTTTTATATTTTTATATTTTTTGTATTTTTGTATTTTTGTATTTTTGTATTTTTATATTTTTGTATTTTTGTATTTTTGTATTTTTGTATTTTTGTATTTTTATATTTTTATATTTTTATATTTTTATATTTTTATATTTTTGTATTTTTGTATTTTTGTATTTTTTATATTTTTTGATTTTTATATTTTTATATTTTTATATTTTTTGATTTTTATATTTTTATATTTTTATACTTTTATATTTTTTGATTTTTTGATTTTTTGATTTTTATATTTTTATATTTTTATATTTTTATATTTTTATATTTTTATATTTTTATACTTTTATATTTTTATATTTTTATATGTTTTGATTTTTATATGTTTTGATTTTTATATTTTTATATTTTTGTATTTTTGTATTTTTGTATTTTGATATTTTTATATTTTTATATTTTTATATTTTTATATTTTTATATTTTTATATTTTTATATTTTTATATTTTTATATTTTTATATTTTTATATTTTTATATTATTTTTATATATTTATATTTTTATATATTTATATTTTTATATTTTTATATTTTTATATTTTTATATTTTTATATTTTTATATTTTTATATTTTTATATTTTTATATTTTTATATTTTTATATTTTTATATTTTTATATTTTTATATTTTTATATTTTTATATTTTTATATTTTTATATTTTTATATTTTTATATTTTTATATTTTTATATTTTTATATTTTGATATTTTTATATTTTTATATTTTTATATTTTTTGATTTTTATATTTTGATATTTTTATATTTTTATATTTTTATATTTTTATATTTTTATATTTTTATATTATTTTTATATTTTTATATTTTTATATTTTTATATTATTTTTATATTTTTATATTTTTATATTTTTATATTTTTATATTTTTATATTTTTATATTTTTATATTTTTATATTTTTATATTTTTATATTTTTATATTTTTATATTTTTATATTTTTATATTTTTATATTTTTATATTTTTATATTTTTATATTTTTTGATTTTTATATTTTTTGATTTTTATATTTTTTGATTTTTATATTTTTATATTTTTTGATTTTTTGATTTTTTGTATTTTTGTATTTTTGTATTTTTGTATTTTTGTATTTTTGTATTTTTGTATTTTTGTATTTTTGTATTTTTATATTTTTATATTTTTATATTTTTATATTTTTGTATTTTTGTATTTTTGTATTTTTGTATTTTTTATATTTTTTGATTTTTATATTTTTATATTTTTATATTTTTATATTTTTATATTTTTATATTTTTATATTTTTATACTTCTATATTTTTTGATTTTTTGATTTTTTGATTTTTATATTTTTTATATTTATATATTTTTATATTTTTATATTTTTATATTTTTATATTTTTATACTTTTATACTATTTTTTGATTTTTATATTTTTTGATTTTTTGATTTTTATATATTTTTATATTTTTATATTTTTATATTTTTATACTTTTATATTTTTATATTTTTATATGTTTTGATTTTTATATTTTTTGATTTTTATATTTTTATATTTTTGTATTTTTGTATTTTTGTATTTTGATATTTTGATATTTTGATATTTTGATATTTTTATATTTTTATATTTTTATATTTTTATATTTTTATATTTTTATATTTTTATATTTTTATATTTTTATATTTTTATATTATTTTTATATATTTATATATTTATATATTTATATATTTATATATTTAAATTTTTATATTTTTATATTTTTATATTTTTATATTTTTATATTTTTATATTTTTATATTTTTATATTTCTATATTTTTATATTTTTATATTTTTTGATTTTTTGATTTTTATATTTTTGATTTTTATATTTTTATTTTTTTGATTTTTTGATTTTTTGTATTTTTGTATTTTTATATTTTTATATTTTTGTATTTTTGTATTTTTGTATTTTTGTATTTTTGTATTTTTGTATTTTTGTATTTTTGTATTTTTGTATTTTTATATTTTTATATTTTTATATTTTTATATTTTTATATTTTTATATCTTTATATCTTTATATCTTTATATCTTTAAAAATCTAAAATCTAAAAAAATATAAAAATACAAAAATACAAAAATACAAAGATATAAAAATATAAAAATATAAAAATATAAAAATCAAAAAATATAAAAATACAAAAATACAAAAATACAAAAATACAAAAATATAAAAATCAAAAAATATAAAAATATAAAAATATAAAGATATAAAGATATAAAGATATAAAAATTAAAAAATACAAAAATACAAAAATACAAAAATACAAAAATACAAAAATATAAATTTTATATTTTTATATTTCTTTAGATTTTAGTTTTTTAAAGATTAAATATAAAAATATAAAAATATAAAAATATAAATTTTTATATTTTTATATTTCTTTAGATTTTAGATTTTTAAAGATATAAATATATAAATATATAAATATATAAAAATATAAAAATATAAAAATACAAAAATACAAAAATACAAAAATACAAAAATATAAAAATATAAAAATACAAAAATACAAAAATATAAAAATACAAAAATACAAAAATACAAAAATACAAAAATACAAAAATATAAAAATATAAAAATACAAAAATATAAAAATATAAAAATACAAAAATACAAAAAATCAAAAAATCAAAAAATATAAAAATATAAAAATATAAAAATATAAAAATATAAAAATATAAAAATCAAAAAATCAAAAAATATAAAAATATAAAAATCAAAAAATATAAAAATATAAAAATATAAAAATATAAAAATACAAAAATATAAAAATACAAAAATACAAAAATACAAAAATACAAAAATACAAAAATACAAAAATACAAAAATACAAAAATGCAAAAATACAAAAATACAAAAATATAAAAATATAAAAATATAAAAATATAAAAATATAAAAATACAAAAATACAAAAATACAAAAATACAAAAATATAAAAATACAAAAATACAAAAATACAAAAATACAAAAATATAAAAATATAAAAATCAAAAAATATAAAATATAAAAATATAAATTTTTATATTTTTATATTTCTTTAGATTTTAGTTTTTTAAAGATTAAATATAAAAATAAAAAAATATAAAAATATAAATTTTATATTTTTATATTTCTTTAGATTTTAGATTTTTAAAGATTAAATATAAAAATATAAAAATAAAAATATAAATTTTTATATTTTTATATTTCTTTAGATTTTAGATTTTTAAAGATTAAATATAAAAATATAAAAATATAAAAATATAAAAATATAAAAATATAAAGATATAAAAATATAAAAATACAAAAATACAAAAATACAAAAATACAAAAATACAAAAATATAAAAATACAAAAATACAAAAATATAAAAATATAAAAATATAAAAATATAAAAATATTTTATTTTTATATTTTTTGATTTTTATATTTTTATATTTTTATATTTTTATATTTTTATATTTTTATATTTTTATATTTTTATATTTTTATATTTTTATATTTTTATATTTTTATATTTTTATATTTTTATATTTTTTGATTTTTATATTTTTTGATTTTTATATTTTTTGATTTTTATATTTTTATATTTTTTGATTTTTTGATTTTTTGTATTTTTGTATTTTTGTATTTTTGTATTTTTATATTTTTGTATTTTTGTATTTTTGTATTTTTATATTTTTATATTTTTATATTTTTATATTTTTATATTTTTGTATTTTTGTATTTTTGTATTTTTGTATTTTTGTATTTTTGTATTTTTGTATTTTTGTATTTTTGTATTTTTTATATTTTTTGATTTTTATATTTTTATATTTTTATATTTTTTGATTTTTATATTTTTATATTTTTATATTTTTATACTTCTATATTTTTTGATTTTTTGATTTTTTGATTTTTATATTTTTTATATTTTTATATTTTTATATTTTTATATTTTTATATTTTTATATTTTTATATTTTTATACTTTTATACTATTTTTTGATTTTTATATTTTTTGATTTTTTGATTTTTATATATTTTTATATTTTTATATTTTTATATTTTTATACTTTTATATTTTTATATTTTTATATGTTTTGATTTTTATATTTTTTGATTTTTATATTTTTATATTTTTGTATTTTTGTATTTTTGTATTTTGATATTTTGATATTTTGATATTTTGATATTTTGATATTTTTATATTTTTATATTTTTATATTTTTATATTTTTATATTTTTATATTTTTATATTTTTATATTTTTATATTTTTATATTATTTTTATATATTTATATATTTATATATTTATATATTTATATATTTATATATTTATATATTTATATTTTTATATTTTTATATTTTTATATTTTTATATTTTTATATTTTTATATTTTTATATTTTTATATTTTTATATTTTTATATTTTTATATTTCTATATTTTTATATTTTTATATTTTTTGATTTTTATATTTTTGATTTTTATATTTTTATTTTTTTTTGATTTTTTGATTTTTTGTATTTTTGTATTTTTGTATTTTTATATTTTTGTATTTTTGTATTTTTGTATTTTTGTATTTTTGTATTTTTGTATTTTTGTATTTTTGTATTTTTATATTTTTATATTTTTATATTTTTATATCTTTATATCTTTATATCTTTATATCTTTAAAAATCTAAAATCTAAAAAAATATAAAAATACAAAAATACAAAAATACAAAGATATAAAAATATAAAAATATAAAAATATAAAAATCAAAAAATATAAAAATACAAAAATACAAAAATACAAAAATATAAAAATCAAAAAATATAAAAATATAAAAATATAAAGATATAAAGATATAAAGATATAAAAATAAAAAAATATCAAAATACAAAAACACAAAAATACAAAAATACAAAAATATAAAAATATAAAAATCAAAAAATATAAAAATAAAATATTTTTATATTTTTATATTTTTATATTTTTATATTTTTGTATTTTTGTATTTTTGTATTTTTGTATTTTTGTATTTTTGTATTTTTGTATTTTTGTATTTTTTATATTTTTTGATTTTTATATTTTTATATTTTTATATTTTTTGATTTTTATATTTTTATATTTTTATATTTTTATACTTTTATATTTTTTGATTTTTTGATTTTTATATTTTTTATATTTTTATATTTTTATATTTTTATATTTTTATATTTTTATATTTTTATACTTTTATACTTTTATACTATTTTTTGATTTTTATATTTTTTGATTTTTTGATTTTTAGATATTTTTATATTTTTATATTTTTATATTTTTATACTTTTATATTTTTATATTTTTATATGTTTTGATTTTTATATTTTTTGATTTTTATATTTTTATATTTTTGTATTTTTGTATTTTTGTATTTTGATATTTTGATATTTTTATATTTTGATATTTTTATATTTTTATATTTTTATATTTTTATACTTTTATATTTTTATATTTTTATATGTTTTGATTTTTATATTTTTTGATTTTTATATTTTTATATTTTTGTATTTTTGTATTTTTGTATTTTGATATTTTTATATTTTTATATTTTTGTATTTTTATATTTTTATATTTTTATATTTTTATATTTTTATATTTTTATATTTTTATATTTTTATATTTTTATATTATTTTTATATATTTATATATTTATATTTTTATATATTTATATATTTATATATTTATATATTTATATTTTTATATTTTTATATTTTTATATTTTTATATTTTTATATTTCTATATTTTTATATTTTTATATTTTTTGATTTTTTGATTTTTATATTTTTTGATTTTTATATTTTTATATTTTTTGATTTTTTGATTTTTTGTATTTTTGTATTTTTATATTTTTGTATTTTTGTATTTTTGTATTTTTGTATTTTTGTATTTTTGTATTTTTGTATTTTTATATTTTTATATCTTTATATCTTTATATCTTTATATCTTTAAAAATCTAAAATCTAAAAAAATATAAAAATACAAAAATACAAAAATATAAAAATATAAAAATACAAAAATACAAAAATACAAAAAATAAAAAAATATAAAAATATAAAAATATAAAAATATAAAAATATAAAAATATAAAAATATAAAAATATAAAAATCAAAAAATATAAAAATACAAAAATACAAAAATACAAAAATACAAAAATATAAAAATCAAAAAATATAAAAATATAAAAATATAAAAATCAAAAAATATAAAAATATAAAAATATAAAAATCAAAAAATATAAAAAATACAAAAATACAAAAATACAAAAATACAAAAATACAAAAATACAAAAATACAAAAATACAAAAATACAAAAATACAAAAATACAAAAATACAAAAATACAAAAATACAAAAATATAAAAATCCAAAAATATAAAAATCAAAAAATATAAAAATATAAAAATATAAAAATATAAAAATCAAAAAATATAAAAATATAAAAATATAAAAATCAAAAAATATAAAAAATACAAAAATACAAAAATACAAAAATACAAAAATACAAAAATACAAAAATATAAAAATCAAAAAATATAAAAATACAAAAATACAAAAATACAAAAATACAAAAATACAAAAATATAACAATCAAAAAATATAAAAATATAAAAATATAAAGATATAAAGATATAAAGATATAAAAATATAAAAATACAAAAATACAAAAATACAAAAATACAAAAATATAAATTTTTATATTTTTATATTTCTTTAGATTTTAGTTTTTTAAAGATTAAATATAAAAATATAAAAATATAAAAATATAAATTTTTATATTTTTATATTTCTTTAGATTTTAGATTTTTAAAGATATAAATATATAAATATATAAATATATAAATATATAAATATATAAATATATAAAAATATAAAAATACAAAAATACAAAAATACAAAAATACAAAAATACAAAAATATAAAAATACAAAAATACAAAAATACAAAAATACAAAAATACAAAAATACAAAAATACAAAAATACAAAAATACAAAAATCAAAAATCAAAAAATCAAAAAATCAAAAAATATAAAAATATAAAAATCAAAAAATATAAAAATCAAAAAATAAAAAAATATAACAATATAAAAATACAAAAATATAAAAATACAAAAATACAAAAATACAAAAATACAAAAATACAAAAATACAAAAATACAAAAATACAAAAATACAAAAATACAAAAATGCAAAAATACAAAAATACAAAAATATAAAAATATAAAAATATAAAAATATAAAAATAATATAAAAATATAAAAATCAAAAAATATAAAAATATAAAAATATAAATTTTTATATTTTTATATTTCTTTAGATTTTAGTTTTTTAAAGATTAAATATAAAAATAAAAAAATAAAAAAATATAAATTTTATATTTTTATATTTCTTTAGATTTTAGATTTTTAAAGATTAAATATAAAAATATAAAAATATAAATTTTTATATTTTTATATTTCTTTAGATTTTAGATTTTTAAAGATTAAATATAAAAATATAAAAATATAAAAATATAAAAATATAAAAATATAAAGATATAAAAATATAAAAATATAAAAATACAAAAATACAAAAATACAAAAATACAAAAATACAAAAATACAAAAATACAAAAATACAAAAATACAAAAATATAAAAATACAAAAATATAAAAATCAAAAAATATAAAAATATAAAAATATAAAAATATAAAAATCAAAAAATATAAAAATATAAAAATATAAAAATCAAAAAATATAAAAAATACAAAAATACAAAAATACAAAAATACAAAAATACAAAAATACAAAAATATAAAAATCAAAAAATACAAAAATACAAAAATACAAAAATACAAAAATATAAATTTTTATATTTTTATATTTCTTTAGATTTTAGTTTTTTAAAGATTAAATATAAAAATATAAAAATATAAAAATATAAATTTTTATATTTTTATATTTCTTTAGATTTTAGATTTTTAAAGATATAAATATATAAATATATAAATATATAAATATATAAATATATAAATATATAAATATATAAAAATATAAAAATATAAAAATACAAAAATACAAAAATACAAAAATACAAAAATACAAAAATACAAAAATACAAAAATACAAAAATACAAAAATACAAAAATACAAAAATACAAAAATAGAAAAATACAAAAATACAAAAATACAAAAATACAAAAATACAAAAATATAAAAATATAAAAATATAAAAATAATATAAAAATATAAAAATCAAAAAATATAAAAATATAAAAATATAAATTTTTATATTTTTATATTTCTTTAGATTTTAGTTTTTTAAAGATTAAATATAAAAATAAAAAAATATAAAAATATAAATTTTATATTTTTATATTTCTTTAGATTTTAGATTTTTAAAGATTAAATATAAAAATATAAAAATATAAAAATATAAATTTTTATATTTTTATATTTCTTTAGATTATAGATTTTTAAAGATTAAATATAAAAATATAAAAATATAAAAATATAAAAATATAAAGATATAAAAATATAAAAATACAAAAATACAAAAATACAAAAATACAAAAATACAAAAATACAAAAATATAAAAATACAAAAATACAAAAATACAAAAATACAAAAATATAAAAATATAAAAATATAAAAATATAAAAATATTTTATTTTTATATTTTTTGATTTTTATATTTTTATATTTTTGTATTTTTGTATTTTTGTATTTTTGTATTTTGATATTTTTATATTTTTATATTTTTATATTTTTATATTTTTATATTTTTATATTTTTATATTTTTATATTTTTATATTTTTATATTTTTATATTTTTATATATTTATATTTTTATATTTTTATATTTTTATATTTTTATATTTTTATATTTTTATATTTTTATATTTTTATATTTTTATATTTTTATATTTTTATATTTTTATATTTTTATATTTTTATATTTTTTGATTTTTATATTTTTATATTTTTATATTTTTATATTTTTTGATTTTTATATTTTTATATTTTTATATTTTTTGATTTTTTGATTTTTTGTATTTTTGTATTTTTGTATTTTTGTATTTTTATATTTTTGTATTTTTGTATTTTTGTATTTTTGTATTTTTGTATTTTTGTATTTTTATATTTTTATATTTTTATATTTTTATATTTTTGTATTTTTGTATTTTTGTATTTTTGTATTTTTGTATTTTTGTATTTTTGTATTTTTGTATTTTTTATATTTTTTGATTTTTATATTTTTATATTTTTATATTTTTTGATTTTTATATTTTTATATTTTTATATTTTTATACTTTTATATTTTTTGATTTTTTGATTTTTTGATTTTTATATTTTTTATATTTTTATATTTTTATATTTTTATATTTTTATATTTTTATATTTTTGTATTTTTGTATTTTTGTATTTTTGTATTTTTGTATTTTTGTATTTTTGTATTTTTGTATTTTTGTATTTTTGTATTTTTATATTTTTATATTTTATATTTTTATATTTTTATATCTTTATATCTTTATATCTTTATATCTTTAAAAATCTAAAATCTAAAAAAATATAAAAATACAAAAATACAAAAATATAAAAATACAAAAATACAAAAATACAAAAATACAAAAATATAAATTTTTATATTTTTATATTTCTTTAGATTTTAGTTTTTTAAAGATTAAATATAAAAATATAAAAATATAAATATATAAATTTTTATATTTTTATATTTCTTTAGATTTTAGATTTTTAAAGATATAAAGATATAAAGATATAAAAATATAAAAATCAAAAAATATAAAAATATAAAAATATAAAAATCAAAAAATATAAAAAATACAAAAATACAAAAATACAAAAATACAAAAATATAAAAATATACAAATATACAAATATAAAAATATACAAATATAAAAATATAAAAATATAAAAATATAAAAATATAAAAATATAAATTTTTATATTTTTATATTTCTTTAGATTTTAGTTTTTTAAAGATTAAATATAAAAATATAAAAATATAAAAATATAAAAATATAAAAATATAAAAATATAAAAATATAAAAATATAAAAATATAAAAATATAAAAATATAAAAAAAATATAAAAATACAAAAATACAAAAATACAAAAATACAAAAATACATAAATACAAAAATATAAAAATACAAAAATACAAAAATACAAAAATACAAAAATACAAAAATATAAAAATATAAAAATACAAAAATATAAAAATATAAAAATACAAAAATAGAAAAAATCAAAAAATCAAAAAATCAAAAAATATAAAAATATAAAAATATAAAAATATAAAAATCAAAAAATCAAAAAATATAAAAATATAAAAATATAAAAATATAAAAATCAAAAAATATAAAAATATAAAAATATAAAAATATAAAAATACAAAAATATAAAAATACAAAAATACAAAAATACAAAAATACAAAAATACAAAAATACAAAAATACAAAAATGCAAAAATGCAAAAATACAAAAATACAAAAATATAAAAATATAAAAATATAAAAATATAAAAATAATATAAAAATATAAAAATCAAAAAATATAAAAATATAAAAATATAAATTTTTATATTTTTATATTTCTTTAGATTTTAGTTTTTTAAAGATTAAATATAAAAATAAAAAAATATAAAAATATAAATTTTATATTTTTATATTTCTTTAGATTTTAGATTTTTAAAGATTAAATATAAAAATATAAAAATATAAAAATATAAATTTTTATATTTTTATATTTCTTTAGATTTTAGATTTTTAAAGATTAAATATAAAAATATAAAAATATAAAAATATAAAAATATAAAAATATAAAGATATAAAAATATAAAAATACAAAAATACAAAAATACAAAAATACAAAAATACAAAAATACAAAAATAAAAAAATAAAAAAATACAAAAATACAAAAATATAAAAATACAAAAATATAAAAATCAAAAAATATAAAAATATAAAAATATAAAAATATAAAAATCAAAAAATATAAAAATATAAAAATATAAAAATCAAAAAATATAAAAAATACAAAAATACAAAAATACAAAAATACAAAAATACAAAAATACAAAAATATAAAAATCAAAAAATATAAAAATACAAAAATACAAAAATACAAAAATACAAAAATACAAAAATATAACAATCAAAAAATATAAAAATATAAAAATATAAAAATATAAAGATATAAAGATATAAAAATATAAAAATACAAAAATACAAAAATACAAAAATACAAAAATATAAATTTTTATATTTTTATATTTCTTTAGATTTTAGTTTTTTAAAGATTAAATATAAAAATATAAAAATATAAAAATATAAATTTTTATATTTTTATATTTCTTTAGATTTTAGATTTTTAAAGATATAAATATATAAATATATAAATATATAAATATATAAATATATAAATATATAAAAATATAAAAATATAAAAATACAAAAATACAAAAATACAAAAATACAAAAATACAAAAATATAAAAATACAAAAATACAAAAATACAAAAATACAAAAATACAAAAATACAAAAATACAAAAATACAAAAATACAAAAATACAAAAATACAAAAATATAAAAATATAAAAATAATATAAAAATATAAAAATCAAAAAATATAAAAATATAAAAATATAAATTTTTATATTTTTATATTTCTTTAGATTTTAGTTTTTTAAAGATTAAATATAAAAATAAAAAAATATAAAAATATAAATTTTATATTTTTATATTTCTTTAGATTTTAGATTTTTAAAGATTAAATATAAAAATATAAAAATATAAAAATATAAATTTTTATATTTTTATATTTCTTTAGATTATAGATTTTTAAAGATTAAATATAAAAATATAAAAATATAAAAATATAAAAATATAAAGATATAAAAATATAAAAATACAAAAATACAAAAATACAAAAATACAAAAATACAAAAATATAAAAATACAAAAATACAAAAATACAAAAATACAAAAATATAAAAATATAAAAATATAAAAATATAAAAATATTTTATTTTTATATTTTTTGATTTTTATATTTTTATATTTTTGTATTTTTGTATTTTTGTGTTTTTGTATTTTGATATTTTGATATTTTGATATTTTGATATTTTGATATTTTTATATTTTTATATTTTTATATTTTTATATTTTTATATTATTTTTATATATTTATATTTTTATATTTTGATATTTTTATATTTTTATATTTTTATATTTTTATATTTTTATATTTTTATATTTTTATATTTTTATATTTTTATATTTATATATTTTTATATTTTTTAATTTTTATATTTTTATATTTTTTGATTTTTTGATTTTTTGTATTTTTGTATTTTTGTATTTTTGTATTTTTATATTTTTGTATTTTTGTATTTTTGTATTTTTGTATTTTTGTATTTTTGTATTTTTGTATTTTTATATTTTTATATTTTTATATTTTTGTATTTTTGTATTTTTGTATTTTTGTATTTTTGTATTTTTGTATTTTTGTATTTTTGTATTTTTGTATTTTTGTATTTTTGTATTTTTTATATTTTTTGATTTTTATATTTTTATATTTTTATATTTTTTGATTTTTATATTTTTATATTTTTATATTTTTATACTTTTATATTTTTTGATTTTTTGATTTTTTGATTTTTTGATTTTTTGTATTTTTGTATTTTTGTATTTTTGTATTTTTATATTTTTGTATTTTTGTATTTTTGTATTTTTGTATTTTTGTATTTTTGTATTTTTATATTTTTATATTTTTATATTTTTATATTTTTGTATTTTTGTATTTTTGTATTTTTGTATTTTTGTATTTTTGTATTTTTGTATTTTTGTATTTTTGTATTTTTTATATTTTTTGATTTTTATATTTTTATATTTTTATATTTTTTGATTTTTATATTTTTATATTTTTATATTTTTATACTTTTATATTTTTTGATTTTTTGATTTTTTGATTTTTATATTTTTTATATTTTTATATTTTTATATTTTTATATTTTTATATTTTTATATTTTTGTATTTTTGTATTTTTGTATTTTTGTATTTTTGTATTTTTGTATTTTTGTATTTTTGTATTTTTGTATTTTTGTATTTTTGTATTTTTATATTTTTATATTTTATATTTTTATATTTTTATATCTTTATATCTTTATATCTTTATATCTTTAAAAATCTAAAATCTAAAAAAATATAAAAATACAAAAATACAAAAATATAAAAATACAAAAATACAAAAATACAAAAATACAAAAATATAAATTTTTATATTTTTATATTTCTTTAGATTTTAGTTTTTTAAAGATTAAATATAAAAATATAAAAATATAAATATATAAATTTTTATATTTTTATATTTCTTTAGATTTTAGATTTTTAAAGATATAAAGATATAAAGATATAAAAATATAAAAATCAAAAAATATAAAAATATAAAAATATAAAAATCAAAAAATATAAAAAATACAAAAATACAAAAATACAAAAATACAAAAATATAAAAATATACAAATATACAAATATAAAAATATACAAATATAAAAATATAAAAATATAAAAATATAAAAATATAAAAATATAAATTTTTATATTTTTATATTTCTTTAGATTTTAGTTTTTTAAAGATTAAATATAAAAATATAAAAATATAAAAATATAAAAATATAAAAATATAAAAATATAAAAATATAAAAATATAAAAATATAAAAATATAAAAATATAAAAATATAAAAAAAATATAAAAATACAAAAATACAAAAATACAAAAATACAAAAATACATAAATACAAAAATATAAAAATACAAAAATACAAAAATACAAAAATACAAAAATACAAAAATATAAAAATATAAAAATACAAAAATATAAAAATATAAAAATACAAAAATAGAAAAAATCAAAAAATCAAAAAATATAAAAATATAAAAATATAAAAATATAAAAATATAAAAATCAAAAAATCAAAAAATATAAAAATATAAAAATATAAAAATATAAAAATCAAAAAATATAAAAATATAAAAATATAAAAATATAAAAATACAAAAATATAAAAATACAAAAATACAAAAATACAAAAATACAAAAATACAAAAATACAAAAATACAAAAATGCAAAAATGCAAAAATACAAAAATACAAAAATATAAAAATATAAAAATATAAAAATATAAAAATAATATAAAAATATAAAAATCAAAAAATATAAAAATATAAAAATATAAATTTTTATATTTTTATATTTCTTTAGATTTTAGTTTTTTAAAGATTAAATATAAAAATAAAAAAATATAAAAATATAAATTTTATATTTTTATATTTCTTTAGATTTTAGATTTTTAAAGATTAAATATAAAAATATAAAAATATAAAAATATAAATTTTTATATTTTTATATTTCTTTAGATTTTAGATTTTTAAAGATTAAATATAAAAATATAAAAATATAAAAATATAAAAATATAAAAATATAAAGATATAAAAATATAAAAATACAAAAATACAAAAATACAAAAATACAAAAATACAAAAATACAAAAATAAAAAAATAAAAAAATACAAAAATACAAAAATATAAAAATACAAAAATATAAAAATCAAAAAATATAAAAATATAAAAATATAAAAATATAAAAATCAAAAAATATAAAAATATAAAAATATAAAAATCAAAAAATATAAAAAATACAAAAATACAAAAATACAAAAATACAAAAATACAAAAATACAAAAATATAAAAATCAAAAAATATAAAAATACAAAAATACAAAAATACAAAAATACAAAAATACAAAAATATAACAATCAAAAAATATAAAAATATAAAAATATAAAAATATAAAGATATAAAGATATAAAAATATAAAAATACAAAAATACAAAAATACAAAAATACAAAAATATAAATTTTTATATTTTTATATTTCTTTAGATTTTAGTTTTTTAAAGATTAAATATAAAAATATAAAAATATAAAAATATAAATTTTTATATTTTTATATTTCTTTAGATTTTAGATTTTTAAAGATATAAATATATAAATATATAAATATATAAATATATAAATATATAAATATATAAAAATATAAAAATATAAAAATACAAAAATACAAAAATACAAAAATACAAAAATACAAAAATATAAAAATACAAAAATACAAAAATACAAAAATACAAAAATACAAAAATACAAAAATACAAAAATACAAAAATACAAAAATACAAAAATACAAAAATATAAAAATATAAAAATAATATAAAAATATAAAAATCAAAAAATATAAAAATATAAAAATATAAATTTTTATATTTTTATATTTCTTTAGATTTTAGTTTTTTAAAGATTAAATATAAAAATAAAAAATATAAAAATATAAATTTTATATTTTTATATTTCTTTAGATTTTAGATTTTTAAAGATTAAATATAAAAATATAAAAATATAAAAATATAAATTTTTATATTTTTATATTTCTTTAGATTATAGATTTTTAAAGATTAAATATAAAAATATAAAAATATAAAAATATAAAAATATAAAGATATAAAAATATAAAAATACAAAAATACAAAAATACAAAAATACAAAAATACAAAAATATAAAAATACAAAAATACAAAAATACAAAAATACAAAAATATAAAAATATAAAAATATAAAAATATAAAAATATTTTATTTTTATATTTTTTGATTTTTATATTTTTATATTTTTGTATTTTTGTATTTTTGTGTTTTTGTATTTTGATATTTTGATATTTTGATATTTTGATATTTTGATATTTTTATATTTTTATATTTTTATATTTTTATATTTTTATATTATTTTTATATATTTATATTTTTATATTTTTATATTTTTATATTTTTATATTTTTATATTTTTATATTTTTATATTTTTATATTTTTATATTTTTATATTTTTATATTTATATATTTTTATATTTTTTAATTTTTATATTTTTATATTTTTTGATTTTTTGATTTTTTGTATTTTTGTATTTTTGTATTTTTGTATTTTTATATTTTTGTATTTTTGTATTTTTGTATTTTTGTATTTTTGTATTTTTGTATTTTTGTATTTTTATATTTTTATATTTTTATATTTTTGTATTTTTGTATTTTTGTATTTTTGTATTTTTGTATTTTTGTATTTTTGTATTTTTGTATTTTTGTATTTTTGTATTTTTTATATTTTTTGATTTTTATATTTTTATATTTTTATATTTTTTGATTTTTATATTTTTATATTTTTATATTTTTATACTTTTATATTTTTTGATTTTTTGATTTTTTGATTTTTATATTTTTTATATTTTTATATTTTTATATTTTTATATTTTTATATTTTTATATTTTTATATTTTTATATTTTTATACTTTTATACTATTTTTTGATTTTTATATTTTTTGATTTTTTGATTTTTATATATTTTTATATTTTTATTTTTTTATATTTTTATACTTTTATATTTTTATATTTTTATATGTTTTGATTTTTATATTTTTTGATTTTTATATTTTTATATTTTTGTATTTTTGTATTTTTGTATTTTGATATTTTTATATTTTTATATTTTTATATTTTTATATTTTTATATTTTTATATTTTTATATTTTTATATTTTTATATTTTTATATATTTATATATTTATATATTTATATATTTATATTTTTATATTTTTATATTTTTATATTTTTATATTTTTGTATTTTTGTATTTTTGTATTTTTGTATTTTTGTATTTTTATATTTTTATATTTTTATATCTTTATATCTTTATATCTTTATATCTTTAAAAATCTAAAATCTAAAAAAATATAAAAATACAAAAATACAAAAATATAAAAATACAAAAATACAAAAATACAAAAATACAAAAATATAAATTTTTATATTTTTATATTTCTTTAGATTTTAGTTTTTTAAAGATTAAATATAAAAATATAAAAATATAAAAATATAAATTTTTATATTTTTATATTTCTTTAGATTTTAGATTTTTAAAGATATAAAGATATAAAGATATAAAAATATAAAAATCAAAAAATATAAAAATATAAAAATATAAAAATCAAAAAATATAAAAAATACAAAAATACAAAAATACAAAAATACAAAAATATAAAAATATAAAAATATACAAATATAAAAATATACAAATATAAAAATATAAAAATATAAAAATATAAAAATATAAATTTTTATATTTTTATATTTCTTTAGATTTTAGTTTTTTAAAGATTAAATATAAAAATATAAAAATATAAAAATATAAAAATATAAAAATATAAAAATATAAAAATATAAAAATATAAAAATATAAAAATATAAAAATACAAAAATACAAAAATACAAAAATACAAAAATACAAAAATACAAAAATACAAAAATACAAAAATACAAAAATACAAAAATACAAAAATACAAAAATATAAAAATATAAAAATACAAAAATACAAAAATATAAAAATACAAAAATACAAAAAATCAAAAAATCAAAAAATATAAAAATATAAAAATATAAAAATATAAAAATCAAAAAATCAAAAAATATAAAAATATAAAAATATAAAAATCAAAAAATATAAAAATATAAAAATATAAAAATATAAAAATACAAAAATACAAAAATACAAAAATACAAAAATACAAAAATACAAAAATACAAAAATACAAAAATACAAAAATACAAAAATGCAAAAATACAATTTTTTGATTTTTATATATTTATATTTTTATATTTTTATATTTTTATATTTTTATATTTTTATATTTTTATATTTTTATATTTTTATATTTTTATATTTTTATATTTTTATATTTTTATATTTTTATATTTTTATATTTTTATATTTTTATATTTTTATATTTTTATATTTATATATTTTTATATTTTTTAATTTTTATATTTTTATATTTTTTGATTTTTTGATTTTTTGTATTTTTGTATTTTTGTATTTTTGTATTTTTATATTTTTGTATTTTTGTATTTTTGTATTTTTGTATTTTTGTATTTTTGTATTTTTGTATTTTTATATTTTTATATTTTTATATTTTTGTATTTTTGTATTTTTGTATTTTTGTATTTTTGTATTTTTGTATTTTTGTATTTTTGTATTTTTGTATTTTTGTATTTTTGTATTTTTTATATTTTTTGATTTTTATATTTTTATATTTTTATATTTTTTGATTTTTATATTTTTATATTTTTATATTTTTATACTTTTATATTTTTTGATTTTTTGATTTTTTGATTTTTATATTTTTTATATTTTTATATTTTTATATTTTTATATTTTTATATTTTTATATTTTTATATTTTTATATTTTTATACTTTTATACTATTTTTTGATTTTTATATTTTTTGATTTTTTGATTTTTATATATTTTTATATTTTTATTTTTTTATATTTTTATACTTTTATATTTTTATATTTTTATATGTTTTGATTTTTATATTTTTTGATTTTTATATTTTTATATTTTTGTATTTTTGTATTTTTGTATTTTGATATTTTGATATTTTTATATTTTTATATTTTTATATTTTTATATTTTTATATTTTTATATTTTTATATTTTTATATTTTTATATATTTATATATTTATATATTTATATATTTATATTTTTATATTTTTATATTTTTATATTTTTATATTTTTGTATTTTTGTATTTTTGTATTTTTGTATTTTTGTATTTTTATATTTTTATATTTTTATATCTTTATATCTTTATATCTTTATATCTTTAAAAATCTAAAATCTAAAAAAATATAAAAATACAAAAATACAAAAATATAAAAATACAAAAATACAAAAATACAAAAATACAAAAATATAAATTTTTATATTTTTATATTTCTTTAGATTTTAGTTTTTTAAAGATTAAATATAAAAATATAAAAATATAAAAATATAAATTTTTATATTTTTATATTTCTTTAGATTTTAGATTTTTAAAGATATAAAGATATAAAGATATAAAAATATAAAAATCAAAAAATATAAAAATATAAAAATATAAAAATCAAAAAATATAAAAAATACAAAAATACAAAAATACAAAAATACAAAAATATAAAAATATAAAAATATACAAATATAAAAATATACAAATATAAAAATATAAAAATATAAAAATATAAAAATATAAATTTTTATATTTTTATATTTCTTTAGATTTTAGTTTTTTAAAGATTAAATATAAAAATATAAAAATATAAAAATATAAAAATATAAAAATATAAAAATATAAAAATATAAAAATATAAAAATATAAAAATATAAAAATATAAAAATACAAAAATACAAAAATACAAAAATACAAAAATACAAAAATACAAAAATACAAAAATACAAAAATACAAAAATACAAAAATACAAAAATACAAAAATATAAAAATATAAAAATACAAAAATACAAAAATATAAAAATACAAAAATACAAAAAATCAAAAAATCAAAAAATATAAAAATATAAAAATATAAAAATATAAAAATCAAAAAATCAAAAAATATAAAAATATAAAAATATAAAAATCAAAAAATATAAAAATATAAAAATATAAAAATATAAAAATACAAAAATACAAAAATACAAAAATACAAAAATACAAAAATACAAAAATACAAAAATACAAAAATACAAAAATACAAAAATGCAAAAATACAATTTTTTGATTTTTATATTTTTATATTTTTATATTTTTTGATTTTTTGATTTTTATATTTTTATATTTTTATATTTTTATACTTTTATATTTTTGTATTTTTGTATTTTTGTATTTTTTATATTTTTTGATTTTTATATTTTTATATTTTTAGATTTTTAGATTTTTAAAGATTAAATATAAAAATATAAAAATATAAAAATATAAAAATATAAAAATATAAAGATATAAAAATACAAAAATATAAAAATATAAAAATATAAAAATATAAAAATACAAAAATACAAAAATATAACAATCAAAAAATATAAAAATATAAAGATATAAAGATATTAAGATATAAAAATATAAAAATACAAAAATACAAAAATACAAAAATACAAAAATACAAAAATACAAAAATACAAAAATACAAAAATACAAAAATACAAAAATACAAAAATACAAAAATACAAAAATACAAAAATACAAAAATACAAAAATACAAAAATATAAAAATCAAAAAATATAAAAATATAAAAATATAAAAATATAAAAATCAAAAAATATAAAAATATAAAAATATAAAAATCAAAAAATATAAAAAATACAAAAATACAAAAATACAAAAATACAAAAATACAAAAATACAAAAATATAAAAATCAAAAAATATAAAAATACAAAAATACAAAAATACAAAAATACAAAAATACAAAAATACAAAAATATAACAATCAAAAAATATAAAAATATAAAAATATAAAGATATAAAGATATAAAGATATAAAAATATAAAAATACAAAAATACAAAAATACAAAAATACAAAAATGCAAAAATACAATTTTTTGATTTTTATATTTTTATATTTTTATATTTTTTGATTTTTATATTTTTATATTTTTATATTTTTATACTTTTATATTTTTTGATTTTTTGATTTTTTGATTTTTATATTTTTTATATTTTTATATTTTTATATTTTTATATTTTTATATTTTTATATTTTTATATTTTTGTATTTTTGTATTTTTGTATTTTTGTATTTTTGTATTTTTGTATTTTTGTATTTTTGTATTTTTGTATTTTTGTATTTTTGTATTTTTGTATTGTTGTATTTTTGTATTTTTATATTTTTATATTTTTATATTTTTATATTTTTATATTTTTATATCTTTATATCTTTATATCTTTATATCTTTAAAAATCTAAAATCTAAAAAAATATAAAAATACAAAAATACAAAAATATAAAAATACAAAAATACAAAAATACAAAAATACAAAAATATAAATTTTTATATTTTTATATTTCTTTAGATTTTAATTTTTTAAAGATTAAATATAAAAATATAAAAATATAAAAATATAAATTTTTATATTTTTATATTTCTTTAGATTTTAGATTTTTAAAGATATAAAGATATAAAGATATAAAAATATAAAAATCAAAAAATATAAAAATATAAAAATATAAAAATCAAAAAATATAAAAAATACAAAAATACAAAAATACAAAAATACAAAAATATAAAAATATAAAAATATAAAAATATAAAAATATACAAATATAAAAATATAAAAATATAAAAATATAAAAATATAAAAATATAAATTTTTATATTTTTATATTTCTTTAGATTTTAGTTTTTTAAAGATTAAATATAAAAATATAAAAATATAAAAATATAAAAATATAAAAATATAAAAATATAAAAATATAAAAATATAAAAATATAAAAATATAAAAATACAAAAATACAAAAATACAAAAATACAAAAATACAAAAATACAAAAATATAAAAATACAAAAATACAAAAATACAAAAATACAAAAATACAAAAATACAAAAATACAAAAATACAAAAATACAAAAATGCAAAAATACAAAAATACAAAAATATAAAAATATAAAAATATAAAAATATAAAAATAATATAAAAATATAAAAATCAAAAAATATAAAAATATAAAAATATAAATTTTTATATTTTTATATTTCTTTAGATTTTAGTTTTTTAAAGATTAAATATAAAAATAAAAAAATATAAAAATATAAATTTTATATTTTTATATTTCTTTAGATTTTAGATTTTTAAAGATTAAATATAAAAATATAAAAATATAAAAATATAAATTTTTATATTTTTATATTTCTTTAGATTTTAGATTTTTAAAGATTAAATATAAAAATATAAAAATATAAAAATATAAAAATATAAAAATATAAAAATACAAAAATACAAAAATACAAAAATACAAAAATACAAAAATACAAAAATACAAAAATACAAAAATACAAAAATACAAAAATACAAAAATATAAAAATCAAAAAATATAAAAATATAAAAATATAAAAATATAAAAATCAAAAAATATAAAAATATAAAAATATAAAAATCAAAAAATATAAAAAATACAAAAATACAAAAATACAAAAATACAAAAATACAAAAATATAAAAATCAAAAAATATAAAAATACAAAAATACAAAAATACAAAAATACAAAAATACAAAAATATAACAATCAAAAAATATAAAAATATAAAAATATAAAGATATAAAGATATAAAGATATAAAAATATAAAAATACAAAAATACAAAAATACAAAAATACAAAAATATAAATTTTTATATTTTTATATTTCTTTAGATTTTAGTTTTTTAAAGATTAAATATAAAAATATAAAAATATAAAAATATAAATTTTTATATTTTTATATTTCTTTAGATTTTAGATTTTTAAAGATATAAATATATAAATATATAAATATATAAATATATAAATATATAAATATATAAAAATATAAAAATATAAAAATATAAAAATACAAAAATACAAAAATACAAAAATACAAAAATACAAAAATATAAAAATACAAAAATACAAAAATACAAAAATACAAAAATACAAAAATACAAAAATACAAAAATACAAAAATACAAAAATACAAAAATACAAAAATACAAAAATATAAAAATATAAAAATAATATAAAAATATAAAAATCAAAAAATATAAAAATATAAAAATATAAATTTTTATATTTTTATATTTCTTTAGATTTTAGTTTTTTAAAGATTAAATATAAAAATAAAAAAATATAAAAATATAAATTTTATATTTTTATATTTCTTTAGATTTTAGATTTTTAAAGATTAAATATAAAAATATAAAAATATAAATTTTTATATTTTTATATTTCTTTAGATTATAGATTTTTAAAGATTAAATATAAAAATATAAAAATATAAAAATATAAAAATATAAAGATATAAAAATATAAAAATACAAAAATACAAAAATACAAAAATACAAAAATACAAAAATACAAAAATATAAAAATACAAAAATACAAAAATACAAAAATACAAAAATACAAAAATATAAAAATATAAAAATATAAAAATATTTTATTTTTATATTTTTTGATTTTTATATTTTTATATTTTTGTATTTTTGTATTTTTGTATTTTGATATTTTTATATTTTTATATTTTGATATTTTGATATTTTGATATTTTGATATTTTGATATTTTGATATTTTGATATTTTGATATTTTGATATTTTGATATTTTTATATTATTTTTATATATTTATTTATTTATTTATTTATTTATTTTGGAATTCTTATATGCCGCCCAACTCCCTAAGGACTCAGGGCGGCGTACAACAGTGAGAAAATACAAGAATAACCAAAATCTAAAAAGTTAATTAAAAGCAAATATAAAAATTAAAACACACTATAAAAAGAATCATCACCAACCATTCAACATCATACATACTTGGGGGGTGGGCTCGAATGAATTAAGCTCTACCCCCCGCCTGCAGGAAAAGCCATGTCTTAACAGCTTTCCGGAAGGCCAGCAGAGTGGGGATAGTTCGGGTCTCTGGTGGAAGCTGGTTCCAGAGCACAGGGCCAGCCACAGAGAAGGCTCTCCCCCTTGGGCCCGCCAGCCGGCATTGTTTGGCCGACGGGACCTGGAGGAGGCCCACTCTGTGGGCCCTAACCGGTCGAAGGGAAGTATGAGGCAGAATGCGGTCCCGTAGATAACCTGGTCCCAAGCCATGAAGGGCTTTAAAGATGGTGATCAACACCTTGAATTGGACCCGGAGACCGATGGGCAACCAATGCAGCTGGCGGAGTATCGATGTCACGTGGGTGTACCTTGGCACACCCACCACAGCACGCGCAGCCGCATTTTGCACCAACTGAAGTCTCCGGATACTCTTCAAGGGTAGCCCCATGTAGAGCGCATTGCAGTAGTCCAAGCGAGAGGTGACAAGGGCATGAGTGACCGTGAGTAGAGCCTCCTTCTCCAAATATGGCCGCAACTGGTGCACCAGGCGAACCTGTGCAAAGGCCCCTCTAGCCACAGCTGAAAGATGATGGTCCAATTTTAGCTGTGGATTTATTTTATTTATTTATTTTAAATACAAAAATACAAAAATATAAAAATATAAAAATATAAAAATATAAAAATATTTTATTTTTATATTTTTTGATTTTTATATTTTTATATTTTTGTATTTTTGTATTTTTGTGTTTTTGTATTTTGATATTTTGATATTTTGATATTTTGATATTTTGATATTTTTATATTTTGATATTTTGATATTTTGATATTTTGATATTTTTATATTATTTTTATATATTTATATATTTATATATTTATATATTTATATTTTTATATTTTTATATTTTTATATTTTTATATTTTTATATTTTTATATTTTTATATTTTTTGTATTTTTGTATTTTTGTATTTTTGTATTTTTATATTTTTGTATTTTTGTATTTTTGTATTTTTGTATTTTTGTATTTTTGTATTTTTATATTTTTATATTTTTATATTTTTATATTTTTGTATTTTTGTATTTTTGTATTTTTGTATTTTTATATTTTTGTATTTTTGTATTTTTGTATTTTTGTATTTTTGTATTTTTGTATTTTTTATATTTTTTGATTTTTATATTTTTATATTTTTATATTTTTTGATTTTTATATTTTTATATTTTTATATTTTTATACTTTTATATTTTTATACTTTTATATTTTTTGATTTTTTGATTTTTATATTTTTTATATTTTTATATTTTTATATTTTTATATTTTTATATTTTTATATTTTTATATTTTTATACTTTTATACTTTTATACTATTTTTTGATTTTTATATTTTTTGATTTTTTGATTTTTATATATTTTTATATTTTTATATTTTTATATTTTTATACTTTTATATTTTTATATTTTTATATGTTTTGATTTTTATATTTTTTGATTTTTATATTTTTATATTTTTGTATTTTTGTATTTTTGTATTTTGATATTTTGATATTTTGATATTTTGATATTTTTATATTTTTATATTTTTATATTTTTATATTTTTATATTTTTTTTATATTTTTATATTTTTATATTTTTATATTTTTATATTTTTATATTTTTATATTTTTATATTTTTATATTTTTATATTTTTATATTATTATATTATTATATTATTATATTATTATATTATTATTTTTATATTTTTATATTTTTATATTTTTATATTTTTATATATTTATATATTTATATATTTATATATTTATATTTTTATATTTTTATATTTTTATATTTTTATATTTTTATATTTTAATATTTTTATATTTTTATATTTTTATATTTTTATATTTTTATATTTCTATATTTTTATATTTTTTGATTTTTTGATTTTTTGATTTTTATATTTTTTGATTTTTATATTTTTATATTTTTTGATTTTTTGATTTTTTGTATTTTTGTATTTTTGTATTTTTGTATTTTTGTATTTTTATATTTTTATATTTTTATATTTTTATATTTTTATATCTTTATATCTTTATATCTTTATATCTTTATATCTTTAAAAATCTAAAATCTAAAAAAATATAAAAATACAAAAATACAAAAATATAAAAATATAAAAATACAAAAATACAAAAATACAAAAAATCAAAAAATAAAAAAATATAAAAATATAAAAATATAAAAATATAAAAATATAAAAATATAAAAATATAAAAATCAAAAAATATAAAAATACAAAAATACAAAAATACAAAAATATAAAAATCAAAAAATATAAAAATATGAAAATATAAAAATATAAAAATCAAAAAATATAAAAATATAAAAATATAAAAATCAAAAAATATAAAAAATACAAAAATACAAAAATACAAAAATACAAAAATACAAAAATACAAAAATACAAAAATACAAAAATACAAAAATATAAAAATCAAAAAATATAAAAATATAAAAATATAAAAATATAAAAATATAAAAATCAAAAAATATAAAAATATAAAAATATAAAAATCAAAAAATATAAAAAATACAAAAATACAAAAATACAAAAATACAAAAATACAAAAATATAAAAATCAAAAAATATAAAAATACAAAAATACAAAAATACAAAAATACAAAAATACAAAAATATAACAATCAAAAAATATAAAAATATAAAGATATAAAGATATAAAGATATAAAGATATAAAAATATAAAAATACAAAAATACAAAAATACAAAAATATAAATTTTTATATTTTTATATTTCTTTAGATTTTAGTTTTTTAAAGATTAAATATAAAAATATAAAAATATAAAAATATAAATTTTTATATTTTTATATTTCTTTAGATTTTAGATTTTTAAAGATATAAAGATATAAATATATAAATATATAAATATATAAATATATAAAAATATAAAAATATAAAAATACAAAAATATAAAAATACAAAAATACAAAAATACAAAAATACAAAAATACAAAAATACAAAAATACAAAAATACAAAAATACAAAAATACAAAAATATAAAAATATAAAAATATAAAAATAATATAAAAATATAAAAATCAAAAAATATAAAAATATAAAAATATAAATTTTTATATTTTTATATTTCTTTAGATTTTAGTTTTTTAAAGATTACATATAAAAATAAAAAAATATAAAAATATAAATTTTATATTTTTATATTTCTTTAGATTTTAGATTTTTAAAGATGAAATATAAAAATATAAAAATATAAAAATATAAATTTTTATATTTTTATATTTCTTTAGATTTTAGATTTTTAAAGATTAAATATAAAAATATAAAAATATAAAAATATAAAAATATAAAGATATAAAAATATAAAAATACAAAAATACAAAAATACAAAAATACAAAAATACAAAAATATAAAAATACAAAAATACAAAAATACAAAAATACAAAAATACAAAAATACAAAAATACAAAAATATAAAAATATAAAAATCAAAAAATATAAAAATATAAAAATATTTTATTTTTATATTTTTTGATTTTTATATTTTTATATTTTTTGATTTTTTGATTTTTTGTATTTTTGTATTTTTGTATTTTTGTATTTTTATATTTTTGTATTTTTGTATTTTTGTATTTTTGTATTTTTGTATTTTTGTATTTTTATATTTTTATATTTTTATATTTTTGTATTTTTGTATTTTTGTATTTTTGTATTTTTGTATTTTTGTATTTTTGTATTTTTGTATTTTTGTATTTTTGTATTTTTGTATTTTTGTATTTTTTATATTTTTTGATTTTTATATTTTTATATTTTTATATTTTTTGATTTTTATATTTTTATATTTTTATATTTTTATACTTTTATATTTTTTGATTTTTTGATTTTTTGATTTTTATATTTTTTATATTTTTATATTTTTATATTTTGATATTTTTATATTTTTATATTTTGATATTTTGATATTTTGATATTTTTATATTTTTATATTTTTATATTTTTATATTATTTTTATATATTTATATATTTATATATTTATATATTTATATATTTATATATTTATATAATTTTTATATTTTTATATTTTTATATTTTTATATTTTTATATTTTTATATTTTTATATTTTTATATTTTTATATTTTTATATTTTTATATTTTTATATTTTTATATTTTTATATTTTTTGATTTTTATATTTTTTGATTTTTTGATTTTTATATTTTTATATTTTTTGATTTTTTGATTTTTTGTATTTTTGTATTTTTGTATTTTTGTATTTTTATATTTTTGTATTTTTGTATTTTTGTATTTTTGTATTTTTGTATTTTTATATTTTTATATTTTTATATTTTTATATTTTTGTATTTTTGTATTTTTGTATTTTTGTATTTTTATATTTTTGTATTTTTGTATTTTTGTATTTTTGTATTTTTGTATTTTTGTATTTTTTATATTTTTTGATTTTTATATTTTTATATTTTTATATTTTTTGATTTTTATATTTTTATATTTTTATACTTTTATATTTTTTGATTTTTTGATTTTTTGATTTTTATATTTTTTATATTTTTATATTTTTATATTTTTATATTTTTATATTTTTATATTTTTATACTTTTATACTTTTATACTTTTATACTATTTTTTGATTTTTATATTTTTTGATTTTTTGATGTTTATATATTTTTATATTTTTATATTTTTATATTTTTATACTTTTATATTTTTATATTTTTATATGTTTTGATTTTTATATTTTTTGATTTTTATATTTTTATATTTTTGTATTTTTGTATTTTTGTATTTTGATATTTTTATATTTTTATATTTTTATATTTTTAAATTTTTAAATTTTTATATTTTTATATTTTTATATTTTTATATTTTTATATTTTTATATTTTTATATTTTTATATTTTTATATTTTTATATTTTTATATTTTTATATTATTTTTATATATTTATATATTTATATATTTATATATTTATATTTTTATATTTTTATATTTTTTGATTTTTTGATTTTTTGTATTTTTGTATTTTTATATTTTTATATTTTTGTATTTTTGTATTTTTGTATTTTTGTATTTTTGTATTTTTGTATTTTTGTATTTTTGTATTTTTGTATTTTTATATTTTTATATTTTTATATTTTTGTATTTTTGTATTTTTGTATTTTTGTATTTTTGTATTTTTATATTTTTGTATTTTTGTATTTTTGTATTTTTGTATTTTTGTATTTTTATATTTTTATATTTTTATATTTTTATATTTTTATATCTTTATATCTTTATATCTTTAAAAATCTAAAATCTAAAAAAATATAAAAATACAAAAATACAAAAATATAAAAATACAAAAATACAAAAATACAAAAATACAAAAATATAAATTTTTATATTTTTATATTTCTTTAGATTTTAGTTTTTTAAAGATTAAATATAAAAATATAAAAATATAAAAATATAAATTTTTATATTTTTATATTTCTTTAGATTTTAGATTTTTAAAGATATAAAGATATAAAGATATAAAAATATAAAAATATAAAAATCAAAAAATATAAAAATCAAAAATCAAAAATCAAAAATCAAAAATCAAAAATCAAAAATCAAAAAATCAAAAAATCAAAAAATATAAAAATATATAAATATAAAAAAATCAAAAAATCAAAAAATCAAAAATCAAAAAATCAAAAAATATAAAAGTATAAAAGTATAAAAGTATAAAAGTATAAAAGTATAAAAATATAAAAATATAAAAATATAAAAATCAATAAATATAAAAATATAAAAATATAAAAACATAAAAACATAAAAACATAAAAACATAAAAATATAAAAATATAAAAAATCAAAAAACAAAAAATCAAAAATACAAAAAATATAAAAATATAAAAATCTAAAATCCAAAATCAAAAAATATAAAAATATAAAAATATAAAAATATAAAAATATAAAAAAATTAAAATATAAAAATATAAAAATATAAAAAAATATAAAAAAATAAAAATATAAAAAAATCAAAAAATCAAAAAATATAAAAATATAAAAACATAAAAACATAAAAACATAAAAATATAAAAATATAAAAAATCAAAAAACAAAAAATCAAAAATACAAAAAATATAAAAATATAAAAATATAAAAATATAAAAATATAAAAATATAAAAATATAAAAATATAAAATATAAAAATATAAAAATATAAAAATATAAAAATATAAAAATATAAAAATATAAAAATATAAAAAATATAAAAATCAAAAAATCAAAAAATCAAAAAATATAAAAGTATAAAAATATAAAAATATAAAAAAATCAAAAAAATCAAAAAATCAAAAAATATAAAAGTATAAAAATATAAAAATATAAAAATATAAAAATATAAAAATATAAAAATCAAAAAATATAAAAATATAAAAATATAAAAATATAAAAATATAAAAATCAAAAAATCAAAAAATATAAAAGTATAAAAATATAAAAATATAAAAATCAAAAAATCAAAAAATATAAAAGTATAAAAATATAAAAATATAAAAATATAAAAAATATAAAAATATAAAAATATAAAAATATAAAAATATAAAAATATAAAAAAATATAAAAATATAAAAAATATCAAAACATCAAAACATCAAAACATCAAAAAATCAAAAAATATAAAAATATAAAAAAATATAAAAATATAAAAATATAAAAAAATCAAAAAATCAAAAAATATAAAAATATAAAAACATAAAAACATAAAAACATAAAAACATAAAAATATAAAAAATCAAAAAACAAAAAATCAAAAATACAAAAAATATAAAAATATAAAAATATAAAAATATAAAAATATAAAAATATAAAAATATAAAAATATAAAAATATAAAAATATAAAATATAAAAATATAAAAATATAAAAATATAAAAATATAAAAATATAAAAATATAAAAATATAAAAAATATAAAAATCAAAAAATCAAAAAATCAAAAAATATAAAAGTATAAAAATATAAAAATATAAAAAAATCAAAAAAATCAAAAAATCAAAAAATATAAAAGTATAAAAATATAAAAATATAAAAATATAAAAATATAAAAATATAAAAATCAAAAAATATAAAAATATAAAAATATAAAAATATAAAAATATAAAAATCAAAAAATCAAAAAATATAAAAGTATAAAAATATAAAAATATAAAAATCAAAAAATCAAAAAATATAAAAGTATAAAAATATAAAAATATAAAAATATAAAAAATATAAAAATATAAAAATATAAAAATATAAAAATATAAAAATATAAAAAAATATAAAAATATAAAAAATATCAAAACATCAAAACATCAAAACATCAAAAAATCAAAAAATATAAAAATATAAAAATATAAAAATCTAAAATCTAAAATCAAAAAATATAAAAATAATATAAAAATATAAAAATATAAAAATATAAAAATATAAAAATATAAAAATATAAAAATATAAAAATATAAAAATATAAAAATATAAAAATATAAAAATATAAAAATATAAAAATATAAAAATATAAAAATATAAAAATATAAAAATATAAAAATATAAAAATATAAAAATATAAAAAATATAAAAAAATAAAAATATAAAAAAATCAAAAAATATAAAAATATAAAAATATAAAAACATAAAAACATAAAAACATAAAAATATAAAAATATAAAAAATCAAAAAACAAAAAATAAAAAAAACAAAAAATATAAAAGTATAAAAATATAAAAATATAAAAATATAAAAATATAAAAATATAAAAATATAAAAATATAAAAATATAAAAATATAAAAATATAAAAATATAAAAATATAAAAATATAAAAATATAAAATATAAAAATATAAAAATATAAAAATATAAAAATATAAAAATATAAAAATATAAAAAATATAAAAATCAAAAAATCAAAAAATCAAAAAATATAAAAGTATAAAAATATAAAAATATAAAAAAATCAAAAAAATCAAAAAATCAAAAAATATAAAAGTATAAAAATATAAAAATATAAAAATCAAAAAATTTAAAAATATAAAAATATAAAAATATAAAAATATAAAAATCAAAAAATCAAAAAATATAAAAGTATAAAAATATAAAAATATAAAAATCAAAAAATCAAAAAATATAAAAGTATAAAAATATAAAAATATAAAAATATAAAAAAATATAAAAATCAAAAAATCAAAAAATCAAAAAATCAAAAAATATAAAAATGAAAAAATATAAAAATATAAAAAAATCAAAAAATCAAAAAATCAAAAAATCAAAAAATATAAAAATCAAAAAATATAAAAATATAAAAATATAAAAATATAAAAATATAAAAATCAAAAAATCAAAAAATATAAAAGTATAAAAATATAAAAATCAAAAAATCAAAAAATATAAAAGTATAAAAATATAAAAATATAAAAATATAAAAATAATATAAAAATATAAAAATATAAAAATATAAAAATATAAAAATATAAAATATAAAAATATAAAAATATAAAAAATATAAAAATCAAAAAATATAAAAATATAAAAATCAAAAATCAAAAATCAAAAAATCAAAAAATCAAAAAAATATATAAAAATATAAAAGTATAAAAAATAAAATCTATATATATAAAACTCTAAAAAATCTAAAATCAAAAAATCAAAAAATCAAAAAATCAAAAAATTAAAAAATCAAAAAATCAAAAAATATAAAAATATAAAAATGTAAAAGTATAAAAATATAAAAATATAAAAATATAAAAATATAAAAATATAAAAAATAAAATCTATATATATAAAAATCTAAAAATTCTAAAATCTAAAAATTGCTTGCTGTTTTTAAAAATTGAGTGTTTTTGGTCCCTGGGGAAAAAACGCGTGATGCCCCGGTCAGAAAATATTTTGCCCGGAAGTGAAAAAAAATTTTTCAAGTCAAATGCAAAAACGGATGCTAGGACGTGAATCAGGGTGGAATTCCATACTTAAAAATGGTATTGCTTGCTGTTTTTAAAAATTGAGTGTTTTTGGTCCCCGGGGAAAAAATGCGTGATGCCGGGGTCAGAAAAAATAGTGCCCAGAAACGAAAAATTTTTTTCAAGTCAAATACAAAAACGGATGCTAGGACGTGAATCAGGGTGGAATTCCATACTTAAAAATGGTATTGCTTTTGTATTTTTATATTTTTTTATATTTATATTTTAATATTTTTATATTTTTATATTTTTATATTTTTATATTTCTATATTTTTATATTTTTTGATTTTTTGATTTTTTGATTTTTATATTTTTTGATTTTTATATTTTTATATTTTTTGATTTTTTGATTTTTTGTATTTTTGTATTTTTGTATTTTTGTATTTTTGTATTTTTATATTTTTATATTTTTATATTTTTATATTTTTATATCTTTATATCTTTATATCTTTATATCTTTATATCTTTATATCTTTAAAAATCTAAAATCTAAAAAAATATAAAAATACAAAAATACAAAAATATAAAAATATAAAAATACAAAAATACAAAAATACAAAAAATCAAAAAATAAAAAAATATAAAAATATAAAAATATAAAAATATAAAAATATAAAAATATAAAAATATAAAAATCAAAAAATATAAAAATACAAAAATACAAAAATACAAAAATATAAAAATCAAAAAATATAAAAATATGAAAATATAAAAATATAAAAATCAAAAAATATAAAAATATAAAAATATAAAAATCAAAAAATATAAAAAATACAAAAATACAAAAATACAAAAATACAAAAATACAAAAATACAAAAATACAAAAATACAAAAATATAAAAATCAAAAAATATAAAAATATAAAAATATAAAAATATAAAAATATAAAAATCAAAAAATATAAAAATATAAAAATATAAAAATCAAAAAATATAAAAAATACAAAAATACAAAAATACAAAAATACAAAAATACAAAAATATAAAAATCAAAAAATATAAAAATACAAAAATACAAAAATACAAAAATACAAAAATACAAAAATATAACAATCAAAAAATATAAAAATATAAAGATATAAAGATATAAAGATATAAAGATATAAAAATATAAAAATACAAAAATACAAAAATACAAAAATACAAAAATATAAATTTTTATATTTTTATATTTCTTTAGATTTTAGTTTTTTAAAGATTAAATATAAAAATATAAAAATATAAAAATATAAATTTTTATATTTTTATATTTCTTTAGATTTTAGATTTTTAAAGATATAAAGATATAAATATATAAATATATAAATATATAAATATATAAAAATATAAAAATATAAAAATACAAAAATATAAAAATACAAAAATACAAAAATACAAAAATACAAAAATACAAAAATACAAAAATACAAAAATACAAAAATACAAAAATACAAAAATATAAAAATATAAAAATATAAAAATAATATAAAAATATAAAAATCAAAAAATATAAAAATATAAAAATATAAATTTTTATATTTTTATATTTCTTTAGATTTTAGTTTTTTAAAGATTACATATAAAAATAAAAAAATATAAAAATATAAATTTTATATTTTTATATTTCTTTAGATTTTAGATTTTTAAAGATGAAATATAAAAATATAAAAATATAAAAATATAAATTTTTATATTTTTATATTTCTTTAGATTTTAGATTTTTAAAGATTAAATATAAAAATATAAAAATATAAAAATATAAAAATATAAAGATATAAAAATATAAAAATACAAAAATACAAAAATACAAAAATACAAAAATACAAAAATATAAAAATACAAAAATACAAAAATACAAAAATACAAAAATACAAAAATACAAAAATACAAAAATATAAAAATATAAAAATCAAAAAATATAAAAATATAAAAATATTTTATTTTTATATTTTTTGATTTTTATATTTTTATATTTTTTGATTTTTTGATTTTTTGTATTTTTGTATTTTTGTATTTTTGTATTTTTATATTTTTGTATTTTTGTATTTTTGTATTTTTGTATTTTTGTATTTTTGTATTTTTATATTTTTATATTTTTATATTTTTGTATTTTTGTATTTTTGTATTTTTGTATTTTTGTATTTTTGTATTTTTGTATTTTTGTATTTTTGTATTTTTGTATTTTTGTATTTTTGTATTTTTTATATTTTTTGATTTTTATATTTTTATATTTTTATATTTTTTGATTTTTATATTTTTATATTTTTATATTTTTATACTTTTATATTTTTTGATTTTTTGATTTTTTGATTTTTATATTTTTTATATTTTTATATTTTTATATTTTGATATTTTTATATTTTTATATTTTGATATTTTGATATTTTGATATTTTGATATTTTTATATTTTTATATTTTTATATTATTTTTATATATTTATATATTTATATATTTATATATTTATATATTTATATATTTATATAATTTTTATATTTTTATATTTTTATATTTTTATATTTTTATATTTTTATATTTTTATATTTTTATATTTTTATATTTTTATATTTTTATATTTTTATATTTTTATATTTTTATATTTTTATATTTTTATATTTTTATATTTTTTGATTTTTATATTTTTTGATTTTTTGATTTTTATATTTTTATATTTTTTGATTTTTTGATTTTTTGTATTTTTGTATTTTTGTATTTTTGTATTTTTATATTTTTGTATTTTTGTATTTTTGTATTTTTGTATTTTTGTATTTTTATATTTTTATATTTTTATATTTTTATATTTTTGTATTTTTGTATTTTTGTATTTTTGTATTTTTATATTTTTGTATTTTTGTATTTTTGTATTTTTGTATTTTTGTATTTTTGTATTTTTTATATTTTTTGATTTTTATATTTTTATATTTTTATATTTTTTGATTTTTATATTTTTATATTTTTATACTTTTATATTTTTTGATTTTTTGATTTTTTGATTTTTATATTTTTTATATTTTTATATTTTTATATTTTTATATTTTTATATTTTTATATTTTTATACTTTTATACTTTTATACTTTTATACTATTTTTTGATTTTTATATTTTTTGATTTTTTGATGTTTATATATTTTTATATTTTTATATTTTTATATTTTTATACTTTTATATTTTTATATTTTTATATGTTTTGATTTTTATATTTTTTGATTTTTATATTTTTATATTTTTGTATTTTTGTATTTTTGTATTTTGATATTTTTATATTTTTATATTTTTATATTTTTAAATTTTTAAATTTTTATATTTTTATATTTTTATATTTTTATATTTTTATATTTTTATATTTTTATATTTTTATATTTTTATATTTTTATATTTTTATATTATTTTTATATATTTATATATTTATATATTTATATATTTATATTTTTATATTTTTATATTTTTTGATTTTTTGATTTTTTGTATTTTTGTATTTTTATATTTTTATATTTTTGTATTTTTGTATTTTTGTATTTTTGTATTTTTGTATTTTTGTATTTTTGTATTTTTGTATTTTTGTATTTTTGTATTTTTATATTTTTATATTTTTGTATTTTTGTATTTTTGTATTTTTGTATTTTTGTATTTTTATATTTTTGTATTTTTGTATTTTTGTATTTTTGTATTTTTGTATTTTTATATTTTTATATTTTTATATTTTTATATTTTTATATCTTTATATCTTTATATCTTTAAAAATCTAAAATCTAAAAAAATATAAAAATACAAAAATACAAAAATATAAAAATACAAAAATACAAAAATACAAAAATACAAAAATATAAATTTTTATATTTTTATATTTCTTTAGATTTTAGTTTTTTAAAGATTAAATATAAAAATATAAAAATATAAAAATATAAATTTTTATATTTTTATATTTCTTTAGATTTTAGATTTTTAAAGATATAAAGATATAAAGATATAAAAATATAAAAATATAAAAATCAAAAAATATAAAAATCAAAAATCAAAAATCAAAAATCAAAAATCAAAAATCAAAAAATCAAAAAATCAAAAAATATAAAAATATATAAATATAAAAAAATCAAAAAATCAAAAAATCAAAAATCAAAAAATCAAAAAATATAAAAGTATAAAAGTATAAAAGTATAAAAGTATAAAAGTATAAAAGTATAAAAATATAAAAATATAAAAATCAATAAATATAAAAATATAAAAATATAAAAACATAAAAACATAAAAACATAAAAACATAAAAATATAAAAATATAAAAAATCAAAAAACAAAAAATCAAAAATACAAAAAATATAAAAATATAAAAATCTAAAATCCAAAATCAAAAAATATAAAAATATAAAAATATAAAAATATAAAAATATAAAAAAATTAAAATATAAAAATATAAAAATATAAAAAAATATAAAAAAATAAAAATATAAAAAAATCAAAAAATCAAAAAATATAAAAATATAAAAACATAAAAACATAAAAATATAAAAATATAAAAAATCAAAAAACAAAAAATCAAAAATACAAAAAATATAAAAATATAAAAATATAAAAATATAAAAATATAAAAATATAAAAATATAAAAATATAAAATATAAAAATATAAAAATATAAAAATATAAAAATATAAAAATATAAAAATATAAAAATATAAAAAATATAAAAATCAAAAAATCAAAAAATCAAAAAATATAAAAGTATAAAAATATAAAAATATAAAAAAATCAAAAAAATCAAAAAATCAAAAAATATAAAAGTATAAAAATATAAAAATATAAAAATATAAAAATATAAAAATATAAAAATCAAAAAATATAAAAATATAAAAATATAAAAATATAAAAATATAAAAATCAAAAAATCAAAAAATATAAAAGTATAAAAATATAAAAATATAAAAATATAAAAAATATAAAAATATAAAAATATAAAAATATAAAAATATAAAAATATAAAAAAATATAAAAATATAAAAAATATCAAAACATCAAAACATCAAAACATCAAAAAATCAAAAAATATAAAAATATAAAAAAATATAAAAAAATAAAAATATAAAAAAATCAAAAAATCAAAAAATATAAAAATATAAAAACATAAAAACATAAAAACATAAAAACATAAAAATATAAAAAATCAAAAAACAAAAAATCAAAAATACAAAAAATATAAAAATATAAAAATATAAAAATATAAAAATATAAAAATATAAAAATATAAAAATATAAAAATATAAAAATATAAAATATAAAAATATAAAAATATAAAAATATAAAAATATAAAAATATAAAAATATAAAAATATAAAAATATAAAAAATATAAAAATCAAAAAATCAAAAAATCAAAAAATATAAAAGTATAAAAATATAAAAATATAAAAAAATCAAAAAAATCAAAAAATCAAAAAATATAAAAGTATAAAAATATAAAAATATAAAAATATAAAAATATAAAAATATAAAAATCAAAAAATATAAAAATATAAAAATATAAAAATATAAAAATATAAAAATCAAAAAATCAAAAAATATAAAAGTATAAAAATATAAAAATATAAAAATCAAAAAATCAAAAAATATAAAAGTATAAAAATATAAAAATATAAAAATATAAAAAATATAAAAATATAAAAATATAAAAATATAAAAATATAAAAATATAAAAAAATATAAAAATATAAAAAATATCAAAACATCAAAACATCAAAACATCAAAAAATCAAAAAATATAAAAATATAAAAATATAAAAATCTAAAATCTAAAATCAAAAAATATAAAAATAATATAAAAATATAAAAATATAAAAATATAAAAATATAAAAATATAAAAATATAAAAATATAAAAATATAAAAAATCAAAAAACAAAAAATCAAAAATACAAAAAATATAAAAATATAAAAATATAAAAATATAAAAATATAAAAATATAAAAATATAAAAATATAAAAATATAAAAAATATAAAAAAATAAAAATATAAAAAAATCAAAAAATATAAAAATATAAAAATATAAAAACATAAAAACATAAAAACATAAAAATATAAAAATATAAAAAATCAAAAAACAAAAAATAAAAAAAACAAAAAATATAAAAGTATAAAAATATAAAAATATAAAAATATAAAAATATAAAAATATAAAAATATAAAAATATAAAAATATAAAAATATAAAAATATAAAAATATAAAAATATAAAAATATAAAAATATAAAATATAAAAATATAAAAATATAAAAATATAAAAATATAAAAATATAAAAATATAAAAAATATAAAAATCAAAAAATCAAAAAATCAAAAAATATAAAAGTATAAAAATATAAAAATATAAAAAAATCAAAAAAATCAAAAAATCAAAAAATATAAAAGTATAAAAATATAAAAATATAAAAATCAAAAAATTTAAAAATATAAAAATATAAAAATATAAAAATATAAAAATCAAAAAATCAAAAAATATAAAAGTATAAAAATATAAAAATATAAAAATCAAAAAATCAAAAAATATAAAAGTATAAAAATATAAAAATATAAAAATATAAAAAAATATAAAAATCAAAAAATCAAAAAATCAAAAAATCAAAAAATATAAAAATGAAAAAATATAAAAATATAAAAAAATCAAAAAATCAAAAAATCAAAAAATCAAAAAATATAAAAATCAAAAAATATAAAAATATAAAAATATAAAAATATAAAAATATAAAAATCAAAAAATCAAAAAATATAAAAGTATAAAAATATAAAAATCAAAAAATCAAAAAATATAAAAGTATAAAAATATAAAAATATAAAAATATAAAAATAATATAAAAATATAAAAATATAAAAATATAAAAATATAAAAATATAAAATATAAAAATATAAAAATATAAAAAATATAAAAATCAAAAAATATAAAAATATAAAAATCAAAAATCAAAAATCAAAAAATCAAAAAATCAAAAAAATATATAAAAATATAAAAGTATAAAAAATAAAATCTATATATATAAAACTCTAAAAAATCTAAAATCAAAAAATCAAAAAATCAAAAAATCAAAAAATTAAAAAATCAAAAAATCAAAAAATATAAAAATATAAAAATGTAAAAGTATAAAAATATAAAAATATAAAAATATAAAAATATAAAAATATAAAAAATAAAATCTATATATATAAAAATCTAAAAATTCTAAAATCTAAAAATTGCTTGCTGTTTTTAAAAATTGAGTGTTTTTGGTCCCTGGGGAAAAAACGCGTGATGCCCCGGTCAGAAAATATTTTGCCCGGAAGTGAAAAAAAATTTTTCAAGTCAAATGCAAAAACGGATGCTAGGACGTGAATCAGGGTGGAATTCCATACTTAAAAATGGTATTGCTTGCTGTTTTTAAAAATTGAGTGTTTTTGGTCCCCGGGGAAAAAATGCGTGATGCCGGGGTCAGAAAAAATAGTGCCCAGAAACGAAAAATTTTTTTCAAGTCAAATACAAAAACGGATGCTAGGACGTGAATCAGGGTGGAATTCCATACTTAAAAATGGTATTGCTTGCTTTTTTAAAAAATTGAGTGTTTTTGGTCCCTGGGGAAAAAATGCGTGATGCTGGGGTCAGAAAAAATGGTGCAAAGAAGCGAAAAAAAATTTTCAAGTCAAATGCAAAAACGGATGCTAGGACGTGAATCATGGTGGAATTCCATACTTAAAAATGGTATTGCTTGCTTTTTTAAAAAATTGAGTGTTTTTGGTCCCCGGGGAAAAAACGTGTGATGCCGGGGTCAGAAAAAATGGTGCCCAGAAGCGAAAAAAAATTTTTCAAGTCAAATGCAAAAACGGATGCTAGGACATGAATCAGGGTGGAATTCCATACTTAAAAATGATATTGCTTGCTGTTTTTAAAAATTGAGTGTCTTTGGTCACCAGGGAAAAAACGCGTGATGCCGGGGTCAGAAAAAATAGTGCCCTGAAGCTGAAAAAAAATTTCAAGTTAAATGCAAAAACGGATGCTAGGACGTGAATCAGGGTTGAGTTCCATACTTAAAAATGGTATTGCTTGCTGTTTTTAAAAGTTGAGCGTTTTTGGTCCCTAGGGAAATAACGCGTGATGCCAAACTCAGAAAAAATGGTACCCAGAAGCGAAAATTTTTTTTTTAATTAAATGCAAAACCGTATACTAGGACATGAATCAGGGTGGAATTCCATACTTAAAAATGGTATTGCTTGCTTTTTTAAAAAAATTGAGTGTTTTTGGTCCCT